>OU342743.1:438517826-438912709 GCA_910589775.1 Avena eriantha | reverse complement strand
CTATGATTTTTGAAGTTACACATATTTCCTGGTGTTTTAATTAACTCTGTAAATCGGTGGGGAATATTCCGGGAATATTCCCGCTGACTGTGTGGTCAAGGCTGACGTGGCGCTGACTGGGCTTGACCAGTCAGCGGTCGACTGGGGCAGTCAACGGCCGATCTGGGCCGTTCACCCACGATCCGACGGCGGGGAGAACGTGAGCTTGAAGCTCACCTTTTCTGACAACGGCTGAAAGAACATTTCATGTTTTCCTATGTTTTACGTGTTAGATAACAATACTATGGACACTTTTCATGTGTGCTAAGTGTGCAGGAAGTTTTGAGGGGGGCCGGATAATCCGACCCACCAAGGGCCGGATAATCCGGCCTACCTCATCGCTCAAAGGTAGCCAAGGCGTGTCACTCGGTACCCGATCGAATTTTCTCCTAGAAAATCCAAACTGGGGCGGTTTTTCCTCCCATAGGCCAGATAATCCGGGTGTCGCATGGGCCGGATAACCCGGCCCCCAGTTTTCGAGCAAAAGGAGCCAAGGAGCGTCGCTCGGTATCCAGTCGGATTTTCTCCCGGAAAATCTGAACTAGGGCAGTTTTTGTTCCCTAGGCCGGATAATCCAGCCTTCACATAGGACCGGATAATCTAGCCCCCAGAAGTTGATCAAGGGCAAGCTTGGCGCGACGCTCTGAGAGGGGGCAGATTATCTGCTGGATATTCCGACTCTGGGGCGGTGTTTCCCCACACCGGATAATCCGGCCCCCACTTGGGCCGGATAATCCGGCCCCCAAAGGTTGCAACGGCTGGTTTCTGAAGGGGGGTATAAATACCCCTTCTTCCCCAACGTTTAGAACTCTTGATTCATTCAAAATTGACCAGACATTGTGCAAGAGCTCTCATTCTCGATCTCCCACTTCAACCACCCGAAGGTCTTGATCTTTGGTGGAATTTAAGGAGGAGAAGTTCATCATCATCAAGAATCAAGCACTTCAACTCCTCTCCATTCACTTGGAGAAATCCCTGATCTAGTATTTTTGTCAATACCTAGATCTTGTTTATTGTATTTGATAAGTTTGTTCTTGTGGCAGCTTGTTGTCATTTTAGGAGCCTCCAAGTTGTTGTGGAGTTGTTGCCCCGCTAGTTGTGTAAAGGCGCTGGTGCCCGCCTCGAAGGGTACCTATAGTGGAAGCTGGATCAGGCCTGTTGTGGCGAGATCCATCGGAGAACAGGGTGAGGCCTTTTGTGGCGTGGTGGTCTTAGTACCGCCCACCCCTCCAACGCAGACGTACTTCCCTTAACAAGGAAGGAACTGCGGTCAAACAAATCATGTGTCTCCGCGTGCTTCACTTCGGTTTACTCGTTCCTCTTCCACTCGCTCTTTACTTGCTAGTAGATAGGTTTGCATATAGGGAAATTCCACCTAATAGTTTATCTAGGGAATTTACCCTTTGTGCTAAGCCTAATAGTGAAAAAGAATTAAAAATTGGTGTAGCACCTATTCACCCCCCTCTAGGTGCCCATACGATCCATTGCAATTGGTATCAGAGCCCCGGCTCTTAATTCGGGCTTTATCGCCTAAGAGTAGTATGGGTACCAAGGATGATGGAAATGAGGCTGAGGATAAGGTCACAATGGATGATCTCAAGTCGTTGGAAACAACCTTGTTGAAATCCTTTGAGGCCAAGATGGAGGAGATGAATCAAATGATTGCTCGCCTTACATCATCCATAGCCCCATCTCCATCCTCCTCTGAGGCTCCCACACCATCATCTAAGGAAAAAGGTAACACCGGATCCAAGGATGATGATGCGGAAGGTGAAAAACTAAATGGTTACACCTCCAAAAAGGGAAGTTGTAAGGAGGAATATAGTGAGGTTCCCCACGTATATTCCCCTGACCCACCTATCCCTCATCCTCATATAAACAATAGGGGTGATCCACCCAAGCTCACTGCATCCTCTTTTAACCAATGGCAATTCCTAATGAAATCTCATGTTTGCAGCTCCTCTATTGAATTGTGGAGGATTATTGAAGAAGGTCTTCATATTGGAGATCAAACCAATCTAATGAGAAGGGAAGTTGTGGATAGCCAGTTGAATGCCACCGCTCCCCACATGATACAGCTGGGTGTGGGTCCCAAGGACATGCCACACATTGAACATCTCAACACAGCTAAAGAGGCGTGGGATGCTCTTACGGACCTTGAAAGCATGAGAAGAAACAGGTATGATGCCCTTAGTAATGAAGCTGAGGGATTCTACATGTTGGATGGTGAAAACCATGAGGACATGTATAGAAGACTCAAGGGCATCGCAACAACAGTTCGAAAGCATGGGGCCACTCACATTGATGATGCTTGGATAAAAAGAAAATATGTGAGTGCCTTAATGCCTTTCGAGCCAACGGATTTGAAGAGCTTGCAAGGTAGACACAACTATCATCAAATGACATCCAACGAAGTCATGCAAGAAATGGCCTCATTCAAAGTGGCGGCAAAGAATGCTGAAGATGCCCGTGCTCGGGCCATTGGAATGCAAAAGGGTGTCAATTTGGCTCTCAAAGCCAATGTTGTTGAGCAAGAGGAAGATGAAGGAGATTTTGAGGGGGTATCCATGGACTGCCCCGATGAGTTCAAACGTGCTCATGGTGAGTACATGGCATTCTATGCAAGGAACTTTTGGAAGGACCCTGCCAAAGCAAAGTCTGACCTTGAGCGCAAGAACGGGTCAAATGGAAGAAGAGAAAGTGGCCCAAGATTGAGAACTTGCTTCAACTTTGGAGATAGAATGAACTTTGTAGCCGAGTGTCCTTATCAAAATAGAGAAGACAATGGTGGCATGCTGATTCTTAAAGAGAAATGTAAAGCTCCTAAGAAGAAGCCGTTTATTAAGAAGAATGGCCCTTTCAAGAAGCAACCCAAGATTGTCCTTGTAGCTCAAGAGGAATACTCCTCCGGAAGTGAAGATGAAGAGGATGATGATAGTTCCCGCGAAGTGGCTCCTATAGCCACCACATCGACTCCCTCCTCTCTCTTCGACTCGCCGAACGAGAACGCCATCAACAACAACGGCACTTGCCTAATGGCAAGAGGATCCGAGGTATCAATTTCTAGCTCTTCATTTCGTAAGACTAACATAATTTTGGATATGGATGATCATGATAGTCTTGAAATGAAAGAAGAAGTTATTTCCTTGGATACTTTTTTCACTAACCTACAAGGTGAGAACAAACTCCATTTTGATGCTCTTATGAGTCAACTTGCTCAAGCCGAAGATCTCCTTGAAGAAAACGGCAGAATTGAAAGAGAAGATGCCTTGGAGATAGCTTCTTTGAAGAATGCCTTGGAAGAGGAAGAGGAAGCTCGAGTATGTATGGAAGAAAGACTCGAATCCCTTGTGGAGTCACAAGAAGAAGCTGTAGTTCAGCTCATTAAAGAACGTGACCATGGTCTTGGCAAGGTAAAGAAACTAAAGAAAGAAAAGATTGACTTTGGGGTTGTTCATGCGAAACTTTTGGAGAAGTTTGATAATCTTGAAAGTGCTCACAAGGCATTGAAGAGTGATCATTCTACTCTAAATGAGTTTCATGACCAGCTCCAAACTCAATTGAAACGGTATGATGTGCCAAGTACCTCCACTTCATCCTTTGGAAAAGTAGATCTTGCAAGAAGTTCTCAACACAGAGGTAAAGGGGTTATTGATGAGATACGGAGCAGGCAAAGGACAAACAATAGTAAAGACGGACTTGGTTACATACCCAACATAAAGAGCAATAAAAACAAGAAGAAGAACAAGAACAAGACTGCTCAATCGAAGACTAGCAACATTACCAATGACAAGACTAATTATGATGGTTTTGCAGGGATCGACAATCCTAACTTTGAACTATATTGTGATTGTTATGGTGATGTTTATGCTAGTTATGTAGGGCCTTATGATTGTTACATTCCTTGGTCTATTTGGGTTCCCAAGAGCCTTGTTACTAACATGAGAGGACCCATTGAAAAATGGGTACCTAAAACCAAGAAGTAATTTTCTTGCAGGGTTATGCTTCCGGTGGTTCTAAATGGGTACTCGATAGCGGTTGCACGAGTCATATGACCGGAAGCAAGGAGATCATCACGGATATGCGGCCAAACCTTGATCACATAACCGTCTCCTATGATGACAAGTCAAAATCTGAGGTATTGGGTCTCGGCAAAGTTGTGGTGGCTCACGATATCTCTCTCATGGACGTCATGCTTGTTGAGACCCTCGGGTACAATTTACTTTCAGTTCGTGCCCTTGGTAAGATGGGATTTGCAGTTTACATTGATGTTGATTTAGTGGTACTCTTGTGGAGCAAGCCTCTAAAAGTCGCTTTCGTGGGATATGTCGAAAACGACCTGTACGTGGTGGACTTTTTGAGGAATACCACTACAGGCCCGCTGTGTCTTTTCGGAAAGGCTGACACGGGTTGGCTATGGCTTCGCCGACTAGCCCACGTCAATATGAGAACTTTGCAAAGTCTCCACAAGGGTGGCCACATTCTTGGACTAAAAGAAAATGTCTCTTTTGCCAAATATCGTGTTTGCAGGGCGTGTGTTGAAGGGAAAATGCATGATTCACCTCATCGAAGGAAAACCATTATCTCTTCGAAAAGGATTTTGGAGCTCCTTCATGTGGACCTCTTCGGACCTCCATCTCATGCAAGCCTCGCTGGGAAGAAGTATTGTCTAGTGATTGTTGATGATTACTCAAGATACACTTGGTTTATTTCTTCAAGTTGAAGAGTGAAACTCAACAAACTGTCATCGACTTCGCCAACGAGGTTCAACGTCGACACAACGTCTCCATTCTATCTATAAGGAGTGATAATGGCTCAGAGTTCAATAACTACACCTTAAATGAGTTCCTAAGTGAAGAGGGGATAAGACATCAATATTCTGCTGCGTACACCCCTCCACAAAATGGTGTAGCCGAGAGGAAGAATCGAACTCTAATGAACATGGCAAGATCAATGTTAGCCGAATTTAAATCTCCATATAACTTCTGGGCTGAAGCAATCTCTACTGCTTGTCATTCATCCAACCGTTTATACCTCCGCAAGATCTTGGACAAGACTCCATATGAAATACTTACCGGTAACAAGCAAAACATCTCATACTTTCGGGTATTCGGGTGTAAGTGTTTCTTTCTTATTAAAGGAGTTCGTTTATCTAAGTTTGAATCTAAGGATTTAGAAGGTATTTTTGTTGGTTATGGTGCCGAATCCCACACTTATAGAGTCTACAATAAGCTCTCCGGAACTGTTGTAGAATCTTGTAGTGTGGTGTTCGAGGAAAATGACGGTTCCCGTGCGGAGCAAGTTGGTGTTTGTGATGCAGGTGTGGAAATACCCCAAGATGCCATAAGAAGAATGGGTGTGGGATTCTTCCGCCCCATTGAGGAACCCCTTGTGGCGGACCGGGAAGGACAATGCTCTACTCATATAGAGCCCTCATCTACACATACTCAACATGCTCCCACCACGGGGGCAACTTCTGCACCATGTCCATCAACTGCTGAAGGTCAAGATGTTCCAGAAAGCTCCAGGCCGGATTTTCCGGTTGACACCGGTTTATCCGGCCACCCCGCTACAGCTGACCATGTTGCTCCTGCTGGTGAATATTTCAACGCAAGCTCCAGGCCGGATTTTCTGGCTAGCCCCGGATTATCCGGCCCCTCACCAGTTCTAGCAAGTCCCAGTTCTCCTGATGAAGCTGCGGCAAGTACTCCCAGGCCGGATTATCCGGCCCTGACTCTCCAGTTCTGTAGCCTCTTGTTACGGCTACGGATTCACCTAAAGGGCATGCGTCTCCACCACCTGCTGCTGTTGTTCCAGTTACTGATCAAGGCGGAGAAAATGCTTCCAATGAAGACTCAAGTGACGAATCTCCTCCTCCAAGAGACAACAAACTTACTGAACTTCGTCGCAAGGCTCGGGCTGATTGTAACCTTGAGTTGAGGGGTCACACTCTCGACAAAGTTGTTGGTGATCTTCTATGAAGGGTTTCTACAAGAAGAGAATTGGCCAGTTTTGGTGAGCATCAAGCTCATATCTCCATAGTGGAACCTAAGAAGGTCTTTGAAGCTCTGGAAGACCTAGACTGGGTTATTACTATGCATGAAGAATTGAATAATTTCGAGCGTAACAAAGTCTGGAAACTCGTGGAGAAACCCAAAGAGTGCCGCAATGTTATCGGCACCAAGTGGATTTTCAAGAACAAGCAAGATGAGAATGGCATTGTTGTGAGGAACAAGGCAAGACTTGTGGCACAAGGTTACTCCCAAGTTGAGGGCATCGACTTCGGCGAGACCTATGCTCTAGTGGCTCGCCTCGAGTCCATCCGTATCCTACTTGCTTATGCTACTCATAACAATTTTAAGTTGCAGCAAATGGACGTCAAGAGTGCCTTCCTTAACGGTCCTCTACATGAGTTGGTATACGTAAAGCAACCCCCAGGGTTTGAGGATCCTAACTTTCCGAACCATGTCTACAAACTCGATAAGGCACTCTATGGCCTTAAACAAGCCACACGTGCGTGGTATGAGCACCTTAAAGAGCTTTTGTTAGATCGTGGCTTCAAAGTTGGGCAAATCGACCCACTCTTTTTACGAAGAAGGTTAAGGGGGAGCTCTTCGTATGCCAACTATATGTAGACGATATCATCTTTGGTTCTACTAACAAAGCTTTTAGCGATGAATTTTCAAAGCTTATGACTGACAGGTTTGAGATGTCTATGATGGGGGAATTACGGTTCTTTCTTGGATTCGAGATCAAGCAACTTAGAGAAGAAACCTTTATTAATCAAGCAAAGTACAACCAAGACATGCTCAATAGATTCAAAATGACGGATCTAAATGGTGTCGCCACTCTGATGCAAACAAAGTGTCATCTTGAACTTAATCCTCATGGTAAAGATGTGGACCAAAAGGTATACCGGTCCATGATCGGCTCTCTTCTTTACCTCTGCGCATCTAGACCCGATATTGTGTTGATTGTGGGAGTGTGTGCAAGGTATCAAGCAGCTCCTAAAGAAAGCCACTTAGTGGCGGTCAAGAGGATCTTTCGATATTTGGTTCATTCTCCCAACTTTGGTCTCTGGTATCCCAAGGGCTCCAATTTCTCTTTATGTGGTTATACTGACTCAGATTGGGCTGGTGATAAGGATGATCGGAAATCCACTTCTTGAGCTTGTCAATTCTTGGGAAGATCTCTTGTATGTTGGTCCTCCAAAAAGCAAAATTGTATATATCTCTCCACCGCCGAAGATGAATATGTTGCTGCTGCCTCTTTTATGTGATAATGAAAGTGCAATCAAAATTGCGTACAATCATGTTCAACACACTAGGATGAAGCATATTGAGATTCAGAATCATTTTATTCGAGACCATGTTGCTCACGGCGATATTGATCTATCCTTTGTGAGCACGAAGGACCAACTGGCGGATATTTTTACAAAGCCACTTTATGAAGCAAGATTCTACTATTTGAGGAATGAGCTAAATATCATTGATTCCGGGAGCTTGTCTTGATTACCCATGCACTCACTCGTACATCTCAATCCTTGTTTGGTCTAGGTGTGGGCATGGATATAGGGGGAGTGTGGTTCTAACTCATTGGGCTAACCCTACCCCCATAATGCCAAAAGCAAGATAAATCATTTCTCTTAATATCATTTTGTGATATGTGAGCTTATTTATGAGTATTGGTCGTGAACCCAAGATATATCTTCGCGGTTTCACACCATACACTCCAACAAGGTGGCTTCGGCCACCGCCCTCTCCCTTGAGGAGAATTGGATCTTTTTGGATGTTATTTGCTCTCTCATGTTCTTATGGGAATCACACTCACTCTTGGCTTTTATTTGATTTGGATTTTGCAAGTTTGAGTGTCTAGTACAATCTCAGTTTGGCTCTCTTAATCCCAAGCCTTCCCTACCCCTAAGCCATCTATTCTTGCACACAAGTCCCTTGTACACCTTGTGGGGGTGATGAGTGATCCCATGGGCCACTAGCATCGCTCTTCTCCCTTTTTGGTGTCTCGATGCCAAAGGGGGAGAAGTAGTTCTATTAGGTTGTCCGTGGATTTGCATGGGTCAGCCATAAGCACTTGCACTTTTCTATTCGTTATTTCTTCCTTATGCCCATTTGGCGTTGAACTTTAAATTCGTGATTTGTGGTTGTTTGAGACTTTTTGTGGTTGTCTAGATTATGCTGTGCCTATGGACTTCATATCATGGATTATGCTTATGGATCTATCTATTCATATCCTATTGCTGGAGGTATATAATGGAAGGGGTGCGCTCATATTGGTTATCCGATAATAATTGTGATTTATGTCAAGGATGCCTATTCTCTACTTCGGTGGTATGTGTTTTATACGGAAGGGGCGCGCTGATATGTCTATGGAATAGATTCACCTATTTGTGTGCATTTGTATTCCAATGCAAAACTCTATTATGCACACATTGAGGGGGAGTCTCTTTCATAAGTTATCTCTATATGTCTTGTGTCTTTCTCCTGCAAATCCTGGTATTGTCATCTAACACCAAAAGGGGGAGATTGAAAGAACATTTCATGTTTTCCTATGTTTTGCGTGTTAGATAACAATACTATGGAGACTTTTCATGTGTGCTAAGTGTGCATGAAGTTTTGAGGGGGGCCGGATAATCCGCCCCACCAAGGGCCGGATAATCCGGCCTACCTCATTGCTCAAAGGTAGCCAAGGCGCGTCGCTCCGTACCCGGTCGGATTTTCTCCCAGAAAATCCGAACTGGGGCGGTTTTTCCTCCCCAGGCCGGATAATCCGGGTGTCGCATGGGCCGGATAATCCGGCCCCTAGTTTTCAAGCAAAAGGAGCCAAGGCGCGTCACTCGGTATCCTGTCGGATTTTCTCCCGGAAAATCCGAACTGGGGCGGTTTTTCTTCCCCAGGCCGGATAATCCGGCCTTCGCATAGGACCGGATAATCTGGCCCCCAGAAGTTGATCAAGGGCAAGCTCGGCGCGACGCTCTGAGAGGGGGCGGATTATCTGCCAGATATTCTGAGTCTGGGGTGGTGTTTCCCCAGACAGGATAATCCGGCCCTCACTTGGGACGGAAAATCCGCCCCCAAAGGTTGCCACGGCTGGTTTCTGAAGGGGGGTATAAATACCCCTTCTTCCCCAACGTTCAGAACTCTTGATTCATTCGAAATTGACCAGACATTGTGCAAGAGCTCTCATTCTCGATCTCCCACTTCAACCACCCGAAGGTCTTGATCTTTGGTGGAATTGAAGGAGGAGAAGTTCATCATCATCATCAAGAATCAAGCGCTTCAACTCCTCTCCATTCACTTGGAGAAATCCATGATCTAGTATTCTTGTCAATACCTAGATCTTGTTTATTGTATTTGATAAGTTTGTTCTTGTGGCAGCTTGTTGTCATTTTGGGAGCCTCCAAGTTGTTGTGGAGTTGTTGCCCCGCTAGTTGTGTAAAGGCGCCGGTGCCCGCCTCGAAGGGTACCTATAGTGGAAGGTGGATCAGGCCTGTTGTGGCAAGATCCATCGGAGAATAGGGCGAGGCCTTTTGTGGCGTGGTGGTCTTAGTACCGCCCACCCCTCCAACGCAGACATACTTCCCTTAACAAGGAAGGAACTGCGGTCAAACAAATCCTGTGTCTCCGCGAGCTTCACTTCGGTTTACTCGTTCCTCTTCCACTCGCTCTTTACTTGCTAGTAGATAGGTTTGCATATAGGGAAATTCCACCTAATAGTTTATCTAGGGAATTTACCCTTTGTGGTAAGCCTAAAAGTGAAAAAGAATTAAAAATTGGTGTAGCACCTATTCACCCCCCCTCTAGGTGCCCATACGATCCATTTCAGCGGAGGCGGCTCCAGTCGGTGCGGCGGGCTCTCTGGTGGTCTTCAGCGTCGGGGGGTTGGTCCACGGGGTGCGGCAGGGGACAGCGGTCACGGGGGCGGTCTCTGCCGGGGCTCTTGCTCCCCTGGCGACGGTGAGGAGCGGCTGGAGTGGGCGGACGGTGGCGACTCCAACGAGCTATTATGCACGGTCAGCTGCTCTTGCAGGGGTGAAAGGTGGTTAGGGCGACGCAATCGAGCGAGAGGAAGAGGTCAGAGGGGAAAAACAAGGCGGCAGGGCGCTCGGAACCTTCTGCCCGCGCTCAACCGAGGCGGAGGACGGCGACAGCGTCGGACATGCTCCGGTTGGGGTAGGGCTTCTGATTTTATGAAAAAATGGGAATAGGAGAGGTAGGGGTTTTATAGGGGGTCAATCCTCGCAAAAAAGGGGCAAGAAACACCAACCGCGGGCGACGGATTTTGCAGATTTCCGTTTGGAAACGAACGTGTTCATCCTGGGCTCTCAGTCGGCGTGGGAAAGGCGATGACATGCGGGGTCCACCTGTCAGATGGAAAAATAGAAATGAAAGGAAAATAAGGAGAAAAGGGGGAGAAGAGGGCGCGCGCGGGCCGCTGCTGGGCTGGCGGTCCGGCTGCACCGCGCTGCACGGCTGCAGCTGGTCCCTGGGTAAGCCGCTGGCTGCCGCCCGGCTGGGCTGCCAGTTTTCCTATTTTTTTCCTTTTCTGAACTCAAACTATTAACTGAACTGTCTGTTTTTATCTGAATTTCTGAAACTGAAGTTCAGCCTAAAACCAAAACTGGCCTAACTTTTGATCTGTAGCTCCGAATTGAGCGAAACAAAATTCTATGGGTTTGTAATAGTATAATCTATGTATCTAAGAATCTAGGATGACTATATAGTGCCATCCAAGCAAATTCTAGGTAAAACAATACTAGGCTTGCAATTATAAAGAACAAGCAACACTAGTGGTATTTTGGCAAAAACTTTAAAACTGAAACTTTTTGCAAAGATGCTCATGATGGAATGACATGTATGCTATGCATTACCAACTCCAGAAATTGGGATGTGACACATGCAATGACTCTAGTTGTGGTTTATGAAAAGAACACAAATGCAATGAACTCTTGTGGTTCCATGTGGTTTATAAAAAGAACACACATGCAATAACTCTAGTGGATCCATGTGGTTTATGAAACAAATACACATGCAATGAACTCTACTGGATCCATGTGGTTTATGAAAAGAACATACATGTTGTGGTGGCATCACTGCATGTGTTCTTTTCCTAAAACACAAATGATGCACACTAATACACTTACATATCTAATGAAAAGAACACATATGCAATGACTCTGGTGGATCCATGTGGTTTATGAAAAGAACACACATGCAATGACTCTAGCTATGGTTTAAGAAAAGAACACACATGCAATGACACTGGTGGATCAATGTGGTTCATGAAAAGAACACACATACAATGACTCTAGTTGTGGTTTATGAAAAGAACACAAATGCAATGAACTCTAGGGGACCCATGTGGTTTATGAAAAAAACACACATGTTGTTGTGGCATCACTGCATGTGTTCTTTTTCCTAAAACACCAATGATGCAAATAATACACTCACACATCCAATGAAAAGAACACACATGCAATGACACTGGTGGATCCATGTGGTTTATGAAAAGAACACACATGCAATGAATCTAGCCGTGGTTTATGAAAAGAACACACATGCAATGACACTGGTGGATCCATGTGGTTTATGAAAAGAACACACATGCAATGACTCTAGTTGTGGTTTATGAAAAGAACACAAATGCAATGAACTCTATTGGATCCATCTGGTTTATGAAAAGAACACACATGCAATGACTCGAGTGGATCCATGTGGTTTATGAAAAAAACACATGGAATGAACTCTAGTGTATCCATGTGGTTTATGAAAAGAACACAAATGCTATGGTGACATCACTTCATGTGTTCTTTTCCTAAAACCCCAATGATGCACACTAATACACTCACACATCCAATGAAAAGAACACACATGCAATGACTCTGGTGGATCCATGTGGTTTATGAAAATAACACACATGCAATGACTCCAGCTGTGGTTTATGAAAAAACACATGCAATGACAATGGTGGATCCATGTGGTTTACAAAAA
This sequence comes from Avena eriantha, assembly GCA_910589775.1. Lineage (NCBI taxonomy): Eukaryota > Viridiplantae > Streptophyta > Magnoliopsida > Poales > Poaceae > Avena > Avena eriantha. Next base: position 438,900,665 of record OU342743.1, on the reverse strand, counting down.
GAAAACACATGCAATGACTCTAGTTGTGGTTTATGAAAAGAACACAAATGCAATGAACTCTAGTGGATCCATGTGGTTTTTGAAAAGAACACACATGCAATGACACTAGTGGATCCATGTGGTCTCTGAAAAGAACACACATGCAATGAACTCTAGTGGATCCATGTGGTTTATGAAAAGTACACACATGCAATGAACTCTAGTGGATCCATGTGGTTTATTAAAAGAACACACATGCAATGACACTGGTGCATCCATGTGGTTTATGAAAAGAACACACATTCAACGACTCTAGTTGTGGTTATGAAAAGAACACACATGCAATGAAACTGGTGGATCCATGTGGTTTATGAAAAGAACACACATGCAATGACTCTAGACGTGGTTTATGAAAAGAACACACATGCAATGAAATCTAGTGGATCCATGTGTTTTATGAAAATAACACACATTCAATGACACTAGTGGATCCATGTTGACATGGGTATACCCTACAGGTACTCGAGCTTGGTATATACGGTCCAAATACGTGCATTCCCGTGGTGTCGCCAAGGCCCAAACAAGGGACTTGAGTAACCTATGGACTCTCGATTGCTTGAAGAACAAGAAGAAGTTAAAGATAGAAAGTTTGAAGGGGAAAACCCTAACTTGTAACCGACTCGACCTGCTACCCGAGACCTAGCCTATCTATATAAGGGCTAGGAGGGGCGGCGAGGAGGATACCCCCGCAACTCTAGTTTTCCACAACCCTCGCCAGATTGCATCTGCGCACCATTGTCACTTTCGATTCCTTCAATAATTCCACGAGAAGACAAGCAGGAGTAGGGACCTCTACGAGGCCTGAACCTGGGTAAATCTTTGTCCCCTGTGTGCTTATTTGCTAGCCAATAGATGTGTCCAGCGCTCCCTCCTTCTCCAAAACCCAAGTCCATAACAATGGGCATTGATGAGTTAAACCCTCGTCAATTGGCGCCGTCTATGGGAACTGGGAGTGCTGATGTTGCGGCTTCTTCGGCCCCATCAACTGCGATCTACAACTCCACAACAGCGGAGATTCGCCAGCTCTTCGGTGCGTTCGACTTCACCGTCCACGCACCGGCCACCCGCCCGGCCTTCGAGTCCGTGGGCGACGGAATCAGCCTGGCGATTGGGAGCTTCCTCTTCCAAGTTGGTCAGATTGGCACGCTTCGCATGCATGATCATCGAACAGCACCGGCGATTGCCCTAGCATCATGGTTCCCTCCATCGATCGGCACCCTCAGCGAGCTCAACGCCCCGACAACAGTCGAGAGCACGGTCAGCGACAGCAGTCGCAATTCCGATCTGAGCGATCTGGCCACTGAAGATCGAACCTACAGTTCCGGATCTGAGAGTTGCGGAAGCAACAACTTCCCCAATCACTTCATGTGTGCCGTCATCAATGCAGGCGACACCTCTGCCAATCGCGACAACAGTGGCAACCCTGGCAATGGCACCGATCCACCCAACGACGGTAACTGTGGCAATGGTGGAAACGGCGGTAATGGTGGCAATCGTGCCCCCTTTAACAACGGAGGAGCAGTCGAACCTCCCAGCATAATCAATGAGAAAACTGGCGAACGCGTCGTAATCAAGCTCAACGAGCAAGAGTGGGATCGCTGCCGCGAGGCCTTACGAGGTACTCCTCTACCCTTCAGGTCCCCACAAGAACTGCTGATGGGCTATCACTGGCTCTTGAAGGAAGAATTCAAGTGCCAACTGCAAACAATCACGCAACTTGAGGCGCGTAAAAAGGCAGCGGACGAATTGAGCCTTCGTCGTGGTGGGCTCTCCTCCTACGGAGGATCCTCCTCAAGGGTCAACGAGTACCTCGCCAAGAAGAGGCAATCACGGATGGCTCATCTTACCGAACAAGAACGCATAGAAGCCGCGAAAGTCCTCGACGTTGGCTCTATGACAGTCGACACGAGAGGCAACGTGGTACCCAGGACGCTGCAGGCTGCGGTGACAGCAACCACCATGTACCTCCTCAATAACCAGCCGCCAGATGGAGATCCCTAAACTGCCATGCACTGATCTATGATCGCGGTCTTGGGATTAATCGAGGCCGCCTTCGACAAGGAGCCAACACTAGACCCAAAAAAGGGCAAAGCGCTAGAAAAGCGCCACTCCTCGCCCTCATCCAGCGATGACAATCACGACCTGTCTCGGCGCCACCGCTCAGAGCGACACGATCATGACTACGATGCGCGCGACGACCTCACGCAGCGCAAGATCGACAAATCAAGGGCACGACGTGCTCGGTCGACTGACACGGAAGAAGAAGATGGGGAGCTCTGCGGTGCCAAATGCTTCAGCAGATCCATTAGGCAAAAGCCAATTCCTAAAGGGTTTAAACTCCCGTCGGAGAACCCGAAATTTGACAGTCTACAGGACCCCAAGATCTGGCTGGAGGACCACATCTCCTCCGTCAGACTCCACGATGGCACTCGAAGCACTGCCATGCAATGCTTGCAGCTACAGCTGCAGGGTGCCGCCCTAGCATGGCTCAATAACCTCCCATGCGGATCCATTCGCAGTTGGGATGAGCTGGTTTACAACTTCGTGTGCAACTTTAAGGGCACGTACAAACGGCCCGCATCAATCGAAGAGCTGAGATGCTGCCAGCAAAGATCTAGCGAACCGTTGCGCTCCTACATCCAAAGGTGGTCCATCATCAAGAACTCCACGGAGAACATCTCGGAAGACCGCGCGATTGATGCATCCAACGGTGGTGTCCGCCGCCTAGACCTCAGGGAGAAGCTTGGCCGCTCAAAGCCCCAAACCATCGAGCACCTAATGGAGATCGCGAATCGGTGGGCTGATGGAGAAGATTTGGTGAAGAATCGCGCTCACTCTGACGAGGAGGCAGAACTCAAATGCAGACGCGACCGCCGAGGCAAGTGTCGCATGCGCATCTACGATAACCATGACGACGTCAGCATGGTCGCACCCGGCTACGCCGATAGACGCGACGATAACCACAACAGTGGATACCGTAGCGGTGGATACCGCGACTCCGGGAAAACCACGCAAGTATGGCAACGCCGCACTCGCGATGAAGCACCCGCGACCTCCATCGAGGACAAACTGTCCGGGCCATGCACGGTGCATTACTACATCGACAAGCATGACGGCAAGAGAAAGTCCAGCCACCTCCTCAAGGACTGCCGCGAGTTCCTCAAGCTACATGAGGGATTGGTTCGGATGAACCGCAATGCAGTCGAAGGAGGCTACGGAGCTTCTCTAGGCGCCGTGGCACATGGCGCACCGCCACTATCGCCTAGGCCACCCCCGAACGGAGCCACACCAGACCAGCACCACAGAGGCGAACCGTACCCACGGGCCATGGGCACCATGATGATCCAAAAGGGACGCCCCTCCAACAGGGTGCAGAAGGCCATCACTCGCCAAGTCAACTTGGCCACACACTCGCCACCATCCACCACTGAGTACCTCAGTGGAAGCGAGTCATGCATTACCTTCGACAAGCGTAACCACCCGCCTCAGATACCCCGTCCAGGTCATTGCCCCCTCGTACTCGAGGAGCAAATTGGAGGCTTCGACATGAGTCACGTCTTCATGGATGGCGGAAGCGGCATCAACCTCATATTTGCGAGTACCTTGCGAGCAATGAGAATCCCTCTAACCTGCCTGGAGGCATCGGACACAACGTTCCACGGCATCGTCCCAGGGAAAGGCGTATACCCCCTGGGCTAAAAAAACCTCGACGTCATCTTTGGCACGCCGAAGAACTTCCGACGCGAGCGCATCGACTTTGAGGTCGTCGACTGGCCCTCACAATACCACTGCATCCTCGGGCGGGTCACGTTCGCTAGGTTCATGGCAGTGCCCCACTACGCCTACCTACAGATGAAAATGCCAGGTCCCAATGGCGTCATCACAATCAACGGGAGCTTTGAGCGATCTGACAATTGCGACAAGGAATTCAACCGAATCTTTGAGTCCTTCGGCATGCAGGAAGAACTCGCGAGATTGAAAGAGACGACAGACAACAGTCTGCCTCCCCTGAGCAGACCAAGCTCACCCGATCTCTCCTTCGACTCATCCGTGCACACAAAGAAAGTGCAAGTCCATCAATCGGATCCCGCCAAGATGGCCCTCATTGCCAACAACTTGAGCCCCGCATAGGAACTCGCACTCGTCGAATTCCTCCGCACTTGGAAATTTTTGCCTGGTGTCATGCGGACATGCCAGGAGTTCCCAGGGAATTCGCCGAGCATGCACTCAACGTCAACCCCGACGCAGGGCCAGTCAAGCAAACAATTAGGCGATTGTCTGAGCCACGAGTGCAGGCAGTTGGAATGGAGATCAATAGACTCCTTGAGGCCAAGTTCATACGCGAGACCAAGGAAAGCACTTGGCTCGCCAACACGGTGCTGGTACCAAAAAAGGACACGGATATCCTGCGGATGTGCGTGGACTTCACTTCTCTGAACAAGCACTGCCCAAAGGATCACTTCCCGCTGCCACGGATCGACCAGATCATCGACTCCACCGCGGGATGCGAGCGCCTCTGCTTCCTCGACGCCTACTCAGGCTATAATCAAATTCGAATGAAGGAGGAAGATCAGGAGAAAATAGCGTTTACAACGCCCTTTGGTGTATTCTGCTAGAACACAATGCCCTTCGGGCTAAAAAACGCGGGAGCCACCTACCAGCGGTGCATGCAGGCTTGCCTCAAGGAACAACTGGGTCGCAACATCCAAGTCTATGTTGACGACATAGTAATCAAGACCAAGGAGGAAGCCTCTCTAATCGACGATTTGCACGAAACCTTCGCCAACCTCGACCGCTACCGGATCAAGCTCAATCCAGACAAATGCGCCTTCGGCGTACCATCTGGGCAGCTACTCGGGTATCTCATCTCCGCGGGGGGAATCGATGCGAACCCGAAGAAGATAAAATCCATACTGGCCATGGAGAAGCCAAAAAACATAAGAGGCATCTAGCAACTGGCCGGACGAATCGCGGCCCTCAGTCGATTTATCAGTCAGATTGGTTAAAAGGCCCTGCCCTTCTACCAGCTCCTCCGCAAAGCTGAAAAATTCGAGTGGACCAATGAAGCACAAGAAGCATTCGAAGATCTCAAGCGCCTGCTATCCACTTCGCCAGTGCTGGTGACTCCACGAGAAAGGGAACCACTGTTGCTGCACATCTCCGCCACCAACCAGGTGGTCAGCACAGTGCTCGTCGTCAAGCGAGCGGAGGAAAACAAGGTCCACGGCGTACAACGCCCAGTATACTACCTCAGCGAGGTCCTCACGCCAACAAAACAGCGGTACCCACACTACTAGAAGCTGGCCTACGGCGTCTTTATGACCGCCCGACGACTGTGCCACTACTTCCAGGAAAACCCAATTGTGGTAGTCAACGACGCCCTGTTGGGACATATCCTCAATAACCCCAACGCCACGGGGCGAGTCGCGCTTTGGGGAATAAAGCTGTCTCCACGAGACATCACATACGAAAAGCGTGACGCAATCACGTCGCAAGTTCTCCCTGGCTTCCTCGTGCACTGGATGGAGAACCAACTCCCGGACAAGCCAGATATGTCCTACCTCTGGACAATGCACTTCGATGGGTCCAAGCGGAAAGACGGAGCAGGCGTAGGTGTCATACTGACATCACCTCAAGGGGACAAGCTGAAGTATATCCTACGAATGCAGTTCACAGCCTCAAACAACGAGGCTGAATATGAGGCCCTGTTGCACGGGATGAGGATTGCAAAAGCTTGCGGCGCCAAAAGGCTCATCATATATGGCGACTCCAAGTTGGTCGTCAACCAAACAAGGCATGAGTGCGACGCACTGAACGACAACATGATCGCATACCACGACCTCTACGATACACTCGAAGGAGACTTCGATGGTTGCGAGCTGCGATACGTAGGTCGTGAAAGCAACGAAGAGGCGGACGCACTCGCCAACATAGGCTCTACCTGCGCCCCCATACCACCTGGGGTATTTCTCGAGCGCATATGCGAACACTCCATCAAGCCAAAGGCCACAGAGAAGAAGACAAGCGCAGCAACAGACTCGGGGGCTACGCCACCCAATGAGCCAATGACACTCGATGACCTGGCACTAGACACAGGACTCGAGGGACCCATGAGCGTCATGATGATTGAACAATCCTGGACGCAGCCGTATATCACGTACCTCCTCAGCAAGAGGCTACCGGATGATCCGACAGATGCACGACACATCGCGCAGCGATCCAAGGCATTCGCCGTTATCAACGGCGAACTCTATAAACGCAGCATCACAGGAGTACTCCAACGATGCGTCTCCCTGGCTGATGGAAAAGCAGTTCTCCTCGACATCCATGAAGGAACCTGTGGGCACCACGCTGGCAGTCGCGCCCTCGTTGCCAAAGCTCTACGAGCTGGATTTTACTAGCCCACGGCCATGCGCGATGCCAAGGACATAGTCCAAAAATGCAATGCTTGCCAGCGATTCGCGGACAAGCCACACGCACTAGGCGCAGAGCTACGGCCAATCCCATTAGCCTGGCCCTTCGCACAGTGGGGACTTGACATGGTCGGCAAGCTTCAAAGGTCCTCGCGAGGAGGCTACGTCTACCTCTTGGTCGCAGTCGACAAATTCACCAAGTGGATGGAGGCCATGCCAGTGACCAACCAATCAGGGCACAACGCAGTCAAGTTCTTCAAGTCCATCGTCTACTGCTTTGGCGTGCCAAACAGAATCATCACCGACAACGGGACGAACTTCACATCCAAGGAGTTCCAAGAATTCTGTGAGAACCTGGGGATCAACATCAGCTACGCCTCAGTAGCACATCCACAGACCAACGGTCAGGTGGAAAAAGAAAACGGGCTCGTGTGCAACGGCATCAAAAAGCGACTCCTACGACCACTCGAACAAGCTGCGGGTTGCTGGCCGGACGAACTGCAATCCATACTCTGGAGCCTACGTACAACTCCAAACAGCGCCACGGGCTACACGCCATTTTTTATGGTGCACGGAGCAGAGGCAGTGCTACTAGCCGAGGTATGGTACAAGGCTCCGCGCGTGGTCGCTTACAGCGAACAAGAGTCATCCCTCGCACTCGAAGACTCCGTCGACCTCCTTGACGAAGCAAGGGAAATCGCCGTGGAAAGATCAACGATCTACCAGCAGAACCTGCGCAACTACCACAATAGGAGGCTTTGCCCCAGATCCTTCATCAAAGGTGACCTGGTCCTGCGACTGAAGCAGCAGGGGCATCTCAAGCTCGAGTCCCCCTGGGAAGGACCGTACGTGATTACAGAAGTAATCCCAGGTGGCGCCTATCGCCTTCAAGATTTAAAGACAGGAGCCACATACTCCAACCCCTGGAACATTGCACAACTGCGACGCTTCTATCCCTAGTCGCTTTTTACTTTTACATCGCAAATAAGGCTACTCAGCCAAGGCTACTTAGCTACACATTGTACCTCGCACTGTTCTTCGAATAAATAAAAGCTAAGTGCCCCAAAACTCTATGTTCTCCTTTACTTTGTCAATTTATGTACACGGGGGCTGCGCCACCCTATACACATCTGTTCTTCGAACCAAAACGCGATATCCTGAGTAGCTGGTACATCAATCGAACCCCTTAACACAACCTCAACCCAGCTGCAACGCACCTGACAGGTTGACAAGGGACTGAGATAAAACATGGCCAGGCTAACGAAAAGGACTCGCATAGTGCAACGCACCTCATGCTAACAAAGCTCTTTGTACACATTTGACAATAAATTATCTACAACATCTATATGAACTTTACAACACAAGTACACTTATGTGCAGGATACAAATTAGGCTACTACTGCAGCAGGAGAACGTTGGTTTGTTCCTCAAAGAAGTCGACGATCTCTTCTGCTGGGCGATCCACCGTCTGGTAGTGCGGCACCATATTCCAGGCAAAACCTGTTGGTGGTGCAGGCGGCTCAGACGCAATTGCTGCAACATCTATGTTAGGCCTGTGCAATCGCACCATTGACAGAGAAGCCTTGGCACCAGCCACCAACTGTTGCCTCACGCATTCGCGAACCGCGGACAGATCTTGAAACTTGGCTAGGAGGGCCAGCAACCTTGATGGGGTATCATCCAGCGGGAACATCGTCCAATAAATGCTCTTCAAGCATGACTGCGACTTCTTCAGAAAGAGCAGCACCTGCGATGCACGATCCTGCAGGGTCGCCAGCGCAGTCGCACGATCATGATCTACCCAGAAGTATCCACTCTCTTGAAGTTGCTCCTGGGTGAGATCATGTAGGCGAATTGCAATTCTATCCTTCTCCTCCTGCGGATGACGCGTGCTAACAACTACACGAAGCAGCACCAGCAGCATGAGTTCAACGTACCACTGCGAGTGACTACAAGGAAAAGATGAGAACAAGCAAACTAGCAATTGAATTGGTCGCCCAACTGCGTCACCTCGCCAAGCAGATATTGCTCTCGGGCGGCGGCTTTTTCCGCCTTCGACTTCCACACGTCCGCGTTACCATGGAGCACGGGCAACTCACGCTCCAGCTGCTTCAAGCGATCACGCAGCCGCGAAAGCAAGGACAACTCATCTACCCTGGAGCGCGACGGTGCCACGGTATCATCAAGAGTTGGCGAGTCCTGGATCCCCCTCATAGGATCACTTGATGTACCCTACCACAAGTCAAGATAGAAGCAAATAAGACGACCAAATCAAAACAAAGACAAAAGGGTCAGATGCATTCCAGACCAGCATAAGTATCAGCAGATACAATCTCCAGCAAGCATGTTCGTAAACAAAAGGACATAAACTAATGAACTATTACAAAGCTAACTGAGGAGCAGCTGGCTTCTTCGACTTTGACGGCTTCGGGGGCTTCATCAAGTCCGTGGCAGTATCAGACGCCACTGACTTTTCGCCGGCCCCTAAGGCCGAAGCTTTCACCGCCTTCTTGGCACGTTGGAGCTCCTAAGAGTACTTCGCAACAGTATTTATCAAGTGATGCCCATATTTGCCACAGGCAGTCACGAAAGGAGTGAAGACTACCTGCTGACCGTCTGTGCCAACAGGCATCGCCTTCGACACCGCGGAAGGATTGATCTCGACTCCGTGGGCTTGCACCATGGCGAGTGACATGGACGCGCCAGCCGCGCGGAGTGAGTTCTTGTAGCTAGAAGGCACACCCCCGGCGAGTGACTCCACCAGCTCGTCCATATTATCAATCAGCTCCGCCTTAGGCATCAACTCCTCCCGGAGGCGACTGAGGGCGCCCTTGGCCTTGGAAAGTATATCTTGGACGGCGGCGCTACGGTCCTCGACTGCAGCCAGCGCACCCGCCAGAGCGTCATCGCGACGAAGGGCCTACGGGTCAAAGCTCAAATCGCCAACATCTGTACATAAAACCACACATGGACCAAAAACATCAGCGTCACCAGCCAAAACATTAGAAGCAGAGATGGATAACAATATCCAAAAGCAAAAGTACCTGAGAGAGCCTTGGCGATTGAGAATAGTTGTTCTTCGAACAACTTTTCCCTGGCCGCACAGGAGGCACGGAGATCCTCTTCACGCTTCCGCGCCTCGTCACGTGCTGCGATTGCCTTGTCGCGACCCTTCACAGCCGCGGAAAGTGTCTTCTCCAAGGTGGAGGCATTACGCAATAATGCATTATGTTCAGCTACACGACAAGCAAAAGTTGATTATCAGTCGACTATATCATAAGGAGAAGACGAAGAAGAATAAATGTAGAACACTCACTTTCAACCACGCGGTGACGCGTCTCTAGCATTGCATGCTGGCGGCCCATCGCCATCACTTGTTCTGCCAAGTGAGCGGCTTCCTTCATAAGGAGCTGTAGCACAACCAAGGAATCAGCAGAGGCAACAGATAACGTCGACTGCAACACTAAAACAAAGAAAAGCTATACTTACATGGTCCTCCAGTGACTCCGAAGATGTCTGTTGTACCGTCACCCGGCAACCATTCGATGCTCTCCTGCACGAGGAGAACTAGAAGAGTTGTGCCTGGAGTGGGTCGCCAATGGAGGGGAAGGAGTGCGCTCGACCTCTTTCTTGGCCCTTGAGGTCGCGACTCCTGATTCCTTCAAAAATTCGACATCGCCAGAAGATGACAACGCCTCTTGACTACAAGACAAAACCCACATTGAGAAAGGGCAAACTCCGGGACAAGTCAACAAGAAGAAAACAGAGAAGAACAAATGAACTAGAAAACTTACCAGTAAAACTTGTCAAAATCAAATGTGGCCTCCACCGACTCCGACGAAGACTCCTTGGGCAATCGCATCTTCTTGCGAGAAGATGGTGCCACAGCCCTCACAGGAACGGCAGGAATTGGCGACTCCGCACCAACGCCCGTACCTTCCGGAGTCGAAGGAGACGACGCGTCGGAGTCCTCGCTACACGAACGCTTACGAGTATCCAGACTATCGGACTCGGGGGCTTCCTCCTCCATGTCATAAGGGACAGTTGACTCAGACTCATCCTCTTCCAAGGCTTCGCGAGGAATAATCCCCTCAGGGAGAGGGGCATGCAAGGCGACACTGCCCAATCCATATAGACAACAAAAATCAGCAAAAAACAAGTAAGAAACAGAAAACCAATCGACAAAATAAGCTACTGCATAGCACAACTATACCTCAGCAGGAGGATTCAAAGCATCAAAGGGAGGAACAACTGGCTCACTAGGAAGAACATCCTTGCCAGTGTACTTCGTGACTAGTCGAACCCTCTTGTCCACCTCACTCGCGGACATGCCATCGGCAGACACGCGTGTGGCATCATCAGCGCCAGCCCATTGAAACATGGGGTGGACTCTTGCTTGCAGGGGATGGACGCGATGGCGCAGCCAAGTTCGGATGAGAGCGCAGCCTCCCTCCTCTTTGCCTATGCGACTCTTGAGGTCGCAGACGCGTTGATACAGCACGTTCGTCTCCGCGAGCTCGCTAGGCATAACTACATTCTTCCAGGAGCACATCCTCCTACACGGTGTCGCGGGATCGAAGGGCGCGAGTCCAAAGTGCTCACCCTTGGCCTTCTGATCACGGATGTAGAACCATTTATCCCTCCACCCTTGGATGGACTTCGTGAGTTTGATGTCGAAGTAGGTGGCGGATGGGTCGACGTGGATTCCGCAACCACCTACATCATAAACTAAAGAGCCAGACACAGACTGGCACTTCAATTTGAAGATGCGCTTGAAAAGGCCGAAGTGTGGCTGGATTCCGAGCCAGCACTCGCAAAGTGTGATGAAGCAAGAGATGTGGAGGATCGAATTTGGGGACATCTGATGGAGCAGGAGCCCGTAGAAACAAAGAAGACCCCTAAAAAGGGGGTGAAGAGGCAAGGAAAGACCGCGAATGATGAATGCAAGAAACATCACTCGAAAACCAGTGGGAGGAGCAGGGATGGTCTCACCGTTGGGGACGCGCGTGTCGGCGACTGCAGCGGACAGCACTCCGTCTTGGTGAATAAGACGGAGATCAGATGCCTTGATGATGGAAGGGCGCCACGCACCATCCGTGATGCGGGTGCCCGCGACCTTCTTCTTCCCGCCGGCGGCGGTGCTGGTGCCCGCAGCGGCAGAGCCGCCCTTCTTCTTTGCCGCGGTAACAGTGGCCGCGGAATCAGCAGCAGCGCCTCCCTTCTTCTTCCCCATTGCACGACGGCGATGCGAGCGAAGAAAGTAGCTCGGAAACGAGCGGATCTGGTCCAGCGTCGTGGAGGAAACGGGCGCAGAGAAAAGCAGAGGAGCAGGAGCAATGGCGATGGCAGCAAGGATGAATGAGAACAGATGGGAAAAATTACCGTCGCAGCGCCGCTACTTAACCCCTGGAAGATGCAATCCAACGGTTCAGAAAAACCCTATTGGACGCGTGGCACACATCGTGTTGGACACATGGAGAAGGGGAAGCGCGAACCATCCCTCCACTACTCCCATTATGCACGGAAATCGAGGAGGCGCAGTTAAAATAAAGATTACGCACGCCCAGTCAAATCAAAGTCAGAAAGTAGGACCCACTGCTCGTCACGTCCCGTCAAACTCGCTCACACGGGCAACTGAGGTCATATAAGCGTCAGCACTGACGTCATCAAAGCTACGTAGCGAAAAACTTCGACTACTTTAGTCCTTGCTGGAGTCTTCGACTCCACCAAGCACTCGGGGGCTACTCCCATAGGGAGCGTTGGCTCAATGCACGACGCCCAGAAAAATGCTTGAAGGCGGTGTTGATGTAGAGCTCGTTGGGAACCCCAAGAGGAAGGTATGATGAGCACAGCAGCAAGTTTCCCTCACTTATGAAACCAAGGTTTAATCGAACCAGTAGGAGCAAGGAAACACCCCAAAGGTGTTACTAGCTGAGCTTTGGCAGGGCGCACTACCGGTGCTAGTAGCAATGTCGAGACCTGCACAACACAACCACAGAACTTTGTCCCCAACTTGCGATGAGGTTGTCAATCTCACCATGTTTTGTGGAAAACAAAGGATTAAACGTATCGAATGGAAAGAAGTAAAAGTTTGCAGAAAGTAAACACAAAGCAGTAAACAGTTGTAGATTGTATGTAAAGTAAAAGGACCGGGATCTATAGTTCACTAGAGGTGGCTCTCCTTAGATAGATAACATGATGGGTGAACAAATTACAGCGGGCAAATACTAATCATCTTGACTCCTTTGAGACTTGATTGAACATTACAACATAATACATAGACCGCCATCCAACTGCATCTATGACTAATAATCAACCTTCAGGTTATCATCCGAACCCCCTCCAGTATTAAGTTGCAAGCAACAGATTATTGCTTTACGAACTGCGTGTAAAGTAAACAATAAAATTGTTCTATGAACAAAGGATCGTTGTTTTCTCCCTAGTAGCAACAGCACATCTAGTACCTTAGAGATTTCTGTCACTTCCCCAGATTACCAGAGGCATGAACCCACTATCGAGCATAAATACTAACTCTTGGAGTTGCTAGCATCTACTTGGCCAAGATAGCTACTAACAACGGAAAGCATGCAAGTTCTCAAATAACAAAGACATGATAGAATCAATAATCAATCTGAAATAGCATCTCAATATCCATCGGATCCCCGCAAACACAACATGTATGAATTACAAATAGATGATCTTGATCATGAACGGAGCTCACAAGATCTAAACATGAAAGCACAAAGGAGGAGAAACCAGCCATCTAGCTACTACATGGATGTGTAGTCCAAGGATGAACTACTCACGCATCACACCGGAGGCTTGCATGGTAATGAAGAAGGCCTCTTGGGTGAATTCCCCTCTCCAGCAGGGTGCCGGGAAGAGTTTCAGATCCCCCCCGATCTAGGGACAGAGACGACGGCGGCTACAGAATCTTTCATGGATTTTTGATCGGGTCCCTAGGGTTTTCGTCCTGAGGGAAACTTATAGGCGGAAGTAGAGGCCGAGGGGGTGCTAGGGTTGGCCAGACCACCCCCTGGCACGGGCCAAGCCTGGCCAGGTGGTGTGGCCGGCCCCTGGACCCTCTTCGTCTCGTATTCTGGCACTTGATCCCTTCCGGAAAAATAGGCACTTTGGCTTTTGTCCCGTCCAATTTTGAGAATATTCATTTTCTGACTTTCCTGCAACCAAAAATAGCAGAAAACAGGCAGCTGGCACTGTGGCTCTTGTTAATAGGTTAGTCCAAGAAATCATAATAAAAGTACTCCAAAGTTGGAACAAAACACAAGAAAGTGGAAACAACTAAGCATGGAACATCAGAAATTATAGATACATTTACAATGTATCAACATTCCCAAGCTTAACTCCTGCTCGTCCTCGAGTAGGTAAGTGATAAAAAGAAAGAATTTTTGAGGTGACATGCACCATCAAAGACTTGATCAAAATATTTGCAAAACATTCAAAGCTGGGATCACAGTACTTCAATCATAACATGAAAGACAAAGTTCTAGCAATAAGCAAAGAAACTATGTTGCAACATGAAAAGGCACAAACAAAAGATTCATGAATAACAATGCTTTGCAAGACGTTTGTTTGTTTCACATAAAGAAAACATAGCATAAAAGTATTCAGCTTGTCCCTCAATAGAGTAGCAAATATAAATGCATAGGACACCTTCAAAGTTCATAAGAGTGACTAGATACAACAGTTTAAAATAAGCAATAACAAGTTATGCATCAATCAACTAGTCTTGGGACAATGCACATAGAACTAAGAATGGCCACTATGCTCTCAAAGTAGGTGCATAAAGTTAGAAGGTGGAGACTCAATATAAGGGTGGAAGAAAGGCCTTTTGTAAAAAGGAAGTAGGGATTCAAGACTCATAAAGAGCTTCCAAAAATTATGGTACTTGTAGTTTTCAGCTCTCATTGCCCCTATCATAAGCATCTTGAAGGTGATTAAGGTTAAAGTGACACAACTAAGAGGATATGCTTGACAAGTTATAAACCAAAATCTCATGCGCCGTACTTACGAAGACCGATCCTCATGCTACACAACTTAAGTCACGAGTAAGATCTTGTCATTGTAAGTATATGTGTATCATTAAGAACCACCAACGGGGTACCCCTTGCACATGATACGGGAGCTTTCCCATAATCAAAATGACAAGGCAAGAAGACAATGAGCATCTCAGTGATCTTTTTATTTGCTATTTGCATAGGTTTTTATTGAGGATTCTTCATAGAGTGCTCATTATGGTGATGCTGCAAGTTTCCACCATGATTAGGCATGGCTTAGGCTAGCAGCCCAGGCGTTTCTCTAACACACATACAAACTCCATGATCTTCAATTTCCACTTTTAGTTCACATCGCCGGGATCCGTAAACAAAAGAACATAATATCAACGGAGTACAAAGTACAAGTGCAATATTGAAAGCGTTCCCTATGAAACATGGTTCTGCTAATTTCAACTTATAAAGCGCAAACATATACGCAACAAAGAAGGACCCAATGGTTCAATTTTATTAGAGGAAATAAAGTAAAGTGTGCCATCAAGTTCGGGAGAGCTTTAATCACTAGTTTTCTCATAAAAAGTGAAAGGTAAACAAAAGCATGAATATACTCAGAATAGCATAAGCTAGTAGGTAGGTATGGTGGACTCTTTCGAATAACTTGGTTTAGGGATTTGAATGCATGAGTGTAACTCATACTTTGTTGTGGAGGCTAGCAAAAGACTGGGAGCGACAAACTAAGAGAGCAATAATGGCCATAATCATGCAGAGCGACAAAAAATCATTGATCAAAGCATAAAGTGATACTACAAGTTGAAAACTAAAGGATCATAAAGGCTATGGTGACTTGAGATAGTCATAACATGGTGTGAGCATGTGCCAAGTCAACCCAAATAAAGCATCAAAGGAGAATACCACTATACTATGCTTTAATATGCTAAAACAATGCATGATTCATCCAAGGCACATTAAGAAATCTCAATTGTTTATAACAAGTCATGCTACAGAAAACAATACTAAGCATAAAGCCAAAAGGATATCAAGCATGGCATGACAAAGCATAGGCCACAGTCAAAAACAAGCTCTTTTTACTACATAAGCATGAACTTTCCTACTCTTTTCCAAAACTAAACCAAACTATTTACAAACCAATGTGTGAAAGAGGGGATCCAACCAACTTATTCATAAAACTAAGCAAACCAAGCAAACTAAAAACCAAAAAAAAAAAGAAGACGCTCCAAGAAAAACACAACTGTGCATGAAACAATAAAAATGAAGCGTTTGGAAGAAACCTGGAATTTTTATTGATGAAGAAGGGGGATGCCTTGGGCATCCCCAAGCTTTGACGCTTGTACTTCTTGGATGTTTCTTGGGGTTACATGCGTGACATCCCCAAGCTTGAGCTTTAGCCCATCCTTCATCTCATACTCATTCCTTCCATACACCTGAAATTTTTCTTTCATACAAAACTTCACAGAATCTCATTACCAACATTAGTACACTTTAAGATAAATAAGTCTCAAGGTTCAGTTATAACACCAAATAAACTTCCATTAGAACACTAGCTACTGTAGCACTTCCCTCAAAAATCTCGATTCCCCAAAGGAACTCAAGAAGGAACTAACAAGAAGCAAATGCAGAAAATGGCAGAAATCTGTCAAATAGACCAGCAGGTAAAGACGATTTTTTTGAAGACCTTCTGTTGCTCAAATCAAAAAGTGTTTAACTATCGAAAGTTAGATAACAACCTGGGGCACAAGCACAAAACATTACATCTCAATCCGACGTACAGAGCTCTCTCAGAAATTTTTACGTTGAAGAACAGAAACCTGTTTCGCGACAGCAACTTTCCCAATCATTACTTCACTCTCATTAGAGGTTACCCTTGGCACAAAAAGCAAATAAAAAGGATAAGGAGAGGTTATTACAGAGGTAATAACTTTCAAGACTCAACTAAAACTCTTGGGTTATCTCCCAACAAGTACTTTTTTAACGCCTTTAAGTTAGGCATAAGAACCAAAGAAAGAATCAAGTGTTCTCAAATGAAGAAGCATTAAGACCAAATTTTGTTTTCATAGGAGAAGAAAAAGAAATATTTTCTCTCTTTTTAGGAAGTGTTCTGTACCTTTCTTGAGTGGGATTTGATATTTAATGGTGCCTTCTTTCATATCAATGATGGCACCAACAGTTCTAAGAAAAGGTCTTCCCAAAGTAATTGGACAAGAAGCATTGTATTCAACATCCAAAACATAGAAATCAACGGGGACATAGGAATCATTAACCATAATAATAACATCACTAAGACTCCCCATGAGTTTCTTTTTAGCATTAGCATCAAGTGGGACATTCAAATAACAATCTTCAAGAGGAGGCCAATCAAGCATATCATAAATCCTTCTAGGCATAATAGAAACACTACTATCAAGATCACACAAAGCTTTGAAATCAAAGTCATTCACTTTCATATTAATGATGGGCTCCCAACCATCTTCTTGTTTTATAGGAATAGAAGCTTTATGTTTCATCTTTACTTCTTTAATCTTTATGAGAGCATTAGTAATGTGTTTTGTAAAAGCCATGTTCATAGCACTAGCATTAGGGCTTTTAGCAAGCTTTTGTAGGAACTTAATAACTTTAGAGATGCTGCAACCATAAAGATCAAAATCAACTTTATCATCTAAAGTAGTAGAACTATTATTAGCCTCAACACTAGTGGTGGTAATAGTAGAAACACTAATGTTTCTAGCAATTTCATCTTCTCTTTCCCACTTAGCATGTAATTCAGCTAATAGTCTAACATTTTCATCAATTCTTACTTGTATGGCATTAGTGGCTGCAAAGGGATTCTCATCAGTTTCAGGTTTAGCAGCCATTTTATTCAAAGTAGATTGAGCTTCAGCCAAAGATGCTATATTTCTTTCAGCATTAGAGAGTTTTTCCTCAATAGTTTTATTGAAAGCAGTTTGTTTACTAATAAACTCTTTAAGCATAACTTCAAGTTTAGAGGGAGCACTCTTATTGTTGTTGTAAGAATTTCCATAAGCATTACCATTGTTGGGAGGATATGGCTTATAATTGTTATTACCAAAATTGTTCCTATAAGCATTATTACCATAAGCATTGTTGCCAAAATTGTTATTTCTTATGAAGTTCACATCAACTTGCTCTTCTTGAGAAACCAAAGAGGCTAAAGGAACATTATTTGGATCAATATGGGCTTTCCCATTAACAAGCATAGACATAATAATATCAATCTTATCACTCAAGGAGGAGGTTTCTTCAACAGAATTTACCTTCTTACCTTGTGGAGCTCTCAGTATGCCATTCAGAATAATTAACCATCATATTATCCAAAAGTTTTGTTGCAGCACCCAAAGTGATGGTCATAAAGGTACCTCCAGCAGCAGAATCCAATAGGTTCCTTGAAGAATAGTTCAATCATGCATAAAAAGTTTGGATGATCATCCAAGCAGTCAGTCCATGAGTGGGACAATTCTTAACCAAAGATTTCATTCTTTCCCAAGCTTGAGCAACATGCTCATTATCAAGTTGTTTAAACTTCATTATTTCACTTCTCATGGATATAATCTTAGCAGGAGGATAGTATTTTCCAATAAAAGCATCTTTGCACTTAGTCCAAGAATCAATACTATTCCTAGTTAAGGAATTCAACCATTCTTTAGCTTCTCCTCTCAAACAGAAAGGAAAAATTTCAGTTTAATAATATCACCATCTATATCCTTATGCTTTTGCATCTCACAAAGTTCAACAAAGTTATTTAGATGGGAAGCAACATCTTCATTACCAATACCAGAAAATTGTTCTCTCATAACAAGATTGAGCAAAGCAGGTTTTATCTCAAAGAAAGTATTCTCAGCCACAGGTGGAGCAATAGGTGTACTCATAAAATCAGTGTTGTTGGTGCTAGTGAAGTCACATGACTTAGTGTTTTCAAGAGTAGTCATTTTTTTGGGTTTTCAAATAAGAAAGCAAACAAGTAAAACTAATTTTTTTTGTGTTTTTGAAAAACAAAACAAGCAAACAAAGCAAAAAGAAACTAAGCAAAACAAAAAAAAACAAAGTAAAGAGTTGGTTATTAGGGACTCCCCTTGTGAAGATGTCCTTGACTCCCCAGTAACGGCGCCAGAAAAATGCTTGATGGCTCAATGCACGACGCCCAGAAAAATGCTTGAAGGCGGTGTTGATGTAGAGCTCGTTGGGAACCCCAAGAGGAAGGTATGATGAGCACAGCAGCAAGTTTCCCTCAGTTATGAAACCAAGGTTTAATCGAGCCAGTAGGAGCAAGGAAACACCCCAAAGGTGTTACTAGCTGAGCTTTGGCAGGGTGCACTACCGGTGCTAGTAGCAACGTCGAGATCTGCACAACACAACCACAGAACTTTGTCCCCAACTTGCGATGAGGTTGTCAATCTCACCGTGTTTTGCGGAAAACAAAGGATTAAACGTATCGAATGGAAAGAAGTAAAAGTTTTTAGAAAGTAAACACAAAGCAGTAAACAGTTGTAGATTGTATGTAAAGCAAAAGGATCGGGATCCATATTTCACTAGAGGTGGCTCTCCTTAGATAGATAACATGCTGGGTGGACAAATTACAGCGGGGCAATTGACAAACACCGAGAAAGCAATATATGCGTATACTAATCATCTTGACTCCTTTGAGACTTGATTGTGCATTACAACATAATACATAGACCGCCATCCAACTGCATCTATGACTAATAATCCACGTTCAGGTTATCATCCGAACCCCCTCCAGTATTAAGTTGCAAGCAACAGATTATTGCTTTACGAACTGCGTGTAAAGTAAACAATACAATTGTTCTATAAACAAAGGATCGTTGTTTTCTCCCTAGTAGCAACATCACATCTAGTACCTTAGAGATTTCTGTCACTTCCCTAGATTACCAGAAGCATGAACCCACTATCGAGCATAAATACTAACTCTTGGAGTTGCTAGCATCTACTTGGCCAAGATAGCTACTAACAACGGAAAGCATGCAAGATCTCAAATAACAAAGACATGATAGAATCAATAATCAATCTAAAATAGCATCTCAATATCCATCGGATCCCCGCAAACACAACATGTATGAATTACAAATAGATGATCTTGATCATGAACGGACCTCACAAGATCTAAAAATGAAAGCACAAAGGAGGAGAAACCAGCCATCTAGCTACTACATGGATGTGTAGTCCAAGGATGAAATACTCACGCATCACACCGGAGGCTTGCATGGTGATGAAGAAGGCCTCCAGGGTGAATTCCCCTCTCCGGCAGGGTGCCGGGAAGAGCATTAGATCCCCCCGATCTAGGGACAGAGACGACAACGGCTATAGACTCTTTCGTGGATTTTTGATCGGGTCCCTAGGGTTTTCGTCCCGAGGCAACTTATAGGCGGAAGGAGAGGCCAAGGGGGTGTTGGGTCGGCCAAACCACCCCTGGCGCGGGCCAAGCCTGACCGCGCGGCCAGGTGGTGTGGCCGGCCCCTGGACCCTCTTCGTCTCATATTCTAGCACTTGCTCCCTTCCGGAAAAATAGGCCCTTTGGCTTTTGTCCCGTCCAATTCCGAGAATATTCATTTTTTGACTTTCCTGGAACCAAAAATAGCAGAAAATAGGCAGCTGGCGCTTTGGCTCTTGTTAATAGGTTAGTCCAAGAAATCATAATAATAGTACTCCAAAGGTGGAACAAAACACAATAAAGTGGATAGAACTAAGCATGGAACATCAAAAATTATAGATACATTTACAATGTATCAGTGGTTAACTGATACCGATACTTCGGTTATATCAGGCACGTATATCAACAATCCATATGACACAAATAAAAGCAGTCGAAATGCACTCGTTTAGGCACTCGAAGACTTCAAAAAGTCCCCAGTCGAATCTGCGATTCCACTGGACACTCGGGGGTTACTAACATGGGTATACCCTACAACTACTCAAGCTTGGTACATACGGTCCAAATACGTACAGGCCCGTGGTGTCGCCAAGGCCCAAAAAAGGGACTCGAGTAACCTACGGACTCTCGATTGCTTGAAGAACGAGAAGAAGTTAAAGATAGAAAGTTTGAAGGGGAAAACCCTAACTTGTAACCGACTCGACCTGCTACCCGAGACCTAGCCTGTCTACTTAAGGGCAAGGAGGGGGCGGCGAGGAGGACACCCCCGTAACTCTAGTTTTCCACAACCCTCGCCAGATTGCATCTGTGCACCATTGTAACTTTCGATTCCTTCGATAATTCCACGAGCAGACAAGCAAGAGTAGGGACCTCTACGAGGCCTGAACCTGGGTAAATCTTTGTCCCCTGTGTGCTTGTTTGCTAGCCGATATATGTCTCCATCGCTCCCTCCTTCTCCAAAACCCAAGTCCATAACAATGGGCATTGATGAGTTAAACCCTCGTCACATGTGGTTTACGAAAAGAACACACATGCAATGACTCTAGTGGATTCATGTGTCTTATGAAAACAACACACATGCAATGAACTCTAGTTGATTCATGTGGTTTATGAAATGAACACAAATGCAATGAACTTTAGTGGATCCATGTGATTTATGAAAAGAACACACATGCAATGAATCTAGTGGTGGTTGAGGAGAATAACACACATGTAATGACTCTAGTGGATCCATATGTGCTTTAGAAAAAGAACACACATGGAATAACAATGGTGTATCCATGTGGTTCATGAAAAGAACACACATGCTATGACTCTAGCTGTGGTTTATTAAAAGAACACACATGCAATGAAAATGGTAGATCCATGTGGTTTATGAAAAGAACACATATGCAATGACTCTAGTTGTGGTTTATGAAAATAACATAAATGCATTGAACTCTAGTTGATCCATGTGGTTTATGAAAAGAACACACATGCAATTACTCTAGTGGATCCATGTGGTTTATGAGAAGAACACACATGAAATGAACTCTAGTGGATCCATGTGTTTTATGAAAACAACACACATGTTGTGGTGGCATCACTTCATGTGTTCTTTTCCTAAAACCCCAATGATGCACACTAATACAATCACACATCCAATGAAAAGAACACACATGCAAGTACTCCGGTGGATCCATGTGGTTTATGAAAAGAACACACATGCAATGACTCTAGCCATGGTTTATGAAAAGAACACACATGCAATGACACTAGTGGATCCATGTGGTTTATGAAAAGAACACACATGCAATGACTCTGGTTGTGGTTTATGAAAAGAACACAAATGCAATTAACTCTAGTGGATCCATGTGGTTATTAAAAGAACACACATGTAATGACTCTAGTGGATCCATGTGGTTTATGAAAAGAACACACATGCAATGACTCCAGCTGTGGTTTATGAAAAAAACACATGCAATCACAATGGTGGATACAAAAAGAACACACATGAAATTACTCTAGTTGTGGTCAATGAAAAGAACACAAATACAATGAACTCTAGTGGATCCATGTGGTTTATGAAAAGAACACACATGCAATGCCTCTAGTGGATCCATGTGGTTTATGAAAAGAAGACACATGCAATGAACTCTAGTGGATCCATGTTGTTTATGAAAAGAACACACATGCAATGACTCTCGTGGATCCATGTGGTTTACGAAAAGAACACACATGCAATGAACTCTAGTGGGTCCAGGTGGTTTATGAAAAGAACACACATGCTGTGGTGGCATCACTACATGTGTTATTTTCCTAAAACCCTAATGATGCACACTAATAGACTCACACATACAATGAAAAGAAAATCCATGGAATGACTCTAGTGGATCTGTATGGTTTATGAAAAGAACACACGTGCAATGATTGTAGCTGTGGTTTATGAAAAGAACACACGTGCAATAGCACTGGTGGATCCATGTGGTTTATGAAAAGAACACACATGCAATGACTCTAGTTGTGGTTTATGAAAAGAACACAAATGCAATGAACTCTAGTGGTTCCATGTGCTTTATGAAAAGAACAAACATGCAATGACTCTAGTGGATCCATGTGGTTTATGAAAAGAAACACATGCAGTGAATTCTAGTGGATCCATGAGGTTTATTAAAAGAACACACATGCAATGAAACTGGTGGATCCATGTGGTTTATGAAAATAACACACATTCAAAGACTCTAGTTGTGGTTATGAAAAGAACAGACATGCAATGACACTAGTGGATCCATGTGGTTTATGAAAAGAGCACACATGCAATGACTCTAGATGTGGTTTATGAAAAGAACACACATGCAATGAACTCTAGTGTATCCATGTGTTTTATGAAAATAACACACATTCAATGACACTAGTGGATCCATGTGGTTTATGAAAAGAACACAAATGCAATGACTCTAGTGGATTCATGTGGATTATGAAAAGAACACACATGCTATGAACTCTAGTGGATTCATGTGTATTATGAAAAGAACACACATGCAATGAACTCTAGTGGATTCATGTGGTTTATGAAATGAACACAAATGCAATGAACTTTAGTGGATCCATGTGATTTATTAAAAGAACACACATGCAATGAATCTAGTGGTGGTTGAGGAGAATAACACACATGTAATGACTCTAGTGGATCCATATGTGCTTTAGAAAAAGAACACACATGCAATAACAATGGTGTATCCATGTGGTTCATGAAAAGAACACACATGCTATGACTCTAGTTGTGGTTTATGAAAAGAACACACATGCAATGACAATGGTGGATCCATGTGGTTTATGAAAAGAACACATATGCAATAACTCTAGTTGTGGTTTATGAAAATAACATAAACGCATTAAACTCTAGTGGATCCATGTGGTTTATGAAAAGAACACACATGCAATTACTCTAGTGGATCCATGTGGTTTATGAGAAGAACACACATGTAATGAACTCTAGTGGATCCATGTGTTTTATGAAAATAACACACGTGTTGTGGTGGCATCACTTCATGTGTTCTTTTCCTAAAACCCCAATGATGCAGACTAATACAATCACACATCCAATGAAAAGAACACACATGCAAGTACTCCGGTGGATCCATGTGGTTTATGAAAAGAACACACATGCAATGACTCTAGCCATGGTTTATGAAAAGAACACACCTGCAATGACACTAGTGGATCCATGTGGTTTATGAAAAGAACACACATGCAATGACTCTAGTTGTGGTTTATGAAAAGAACACAAATGCAATGAACTCTAGTGGATCCATGTGGTTTATTAAAATAACACACATGCAATGACTCTAGTGGATCGATGTGGTTTATGAAAAGAACACACATGCAATGACTCCAGCTGTGGTTTATGAAAAAAACACATGCAATCTCAATGGTGGATCCATGTGGTTTACAAAAAGAACACACATGAAATGACTCTAGTTGTGGTTATTTAAAAGAACACAAATGCAATGAACTCGAGTGTATCCATGTCATTTATGAAAATAACACGCATGCAATGCCTCTAGTGGATCCCTGTGGTTTATGAAAAGAAGACACATGGAATGAACTCTAGTGGAACCATGTTGTTTATGAAAACAACACACATGCAATGACTCTAGTGGATCCATGTGGTTTATGAAAAGAACACACATGCTATGAACTCTAGTGGGTCCAAGTGGTTTATGAAAAGAACACACATGCTGTGGTGACGTCACTACATGTGTTCTTTTCCTAAAACCCCAATGATGCAGACTAATAGACTAACACATACAATGAAAAGAAAACCCATGGAATGACTCTAGTGGATCCACATGGTTTATGAAAAGAACACACGTGCAATGACTCTAGCTGTGGTTTATGAAAAGAACACACGTGTAATAACACTGGTGGATCCATGTGGTTTATGAAAAGTACACACATGCAATGACTCTAGTTGTGGTTTATGAAAAGAACACAAATGAAATGAACTCTAGTGGTTCCATGTGGTTTATGAAAAGAACAAACATGCAATGAATCTAGTGGATCCATGTGGTTTATGAAAAGAACACACATCCAATGAATTCTAGTGGATCCATGAGGTTTATTAAAAGAAAACCAATGGAATGAAACTGGTGGATCCATGTGGTTTATGAAAAGAACACACATTCAATGACTCTAGTTGTGGTTATGAAAAGTACAGACATGCAATGACACTAGTGGATCCATGTGGTTTATGAAAAGAACACACATACAATGACTCTAGATGTGGTTTATGAAAAGAACACACATACAATGAACTCTAGTGGATCCATGTGTTTTATGAAAATAACACACATTCAATGACACTAGTGGATCCATGTGGTTTATGAAAAGAACACAAATGCAATGACTCTAGTGGATTCATGTGGATTATGAAAAGAACACACATGCTATGAACTCTAGTGGATCCATGTGGTTTATGAAATGAACACAAATGCAATGAACTTTAGTGGATCCATGTGGTTTATGAAGATAACACACATGCAATAAATCTAGTGGTGGTTTAGGAGAAGAACGCACATGCAATGACTCTAGTGGATCCATATGTTGTTTAGAAAAAGAACACGAATGTAATGACACCGGTGTATCCATGTAGTTCATGAAAATAACACACATGCAATGACTCTAGCTGTGGTTTATGAAAAGAACACACATGCAATGACACTAGTGGATCCATGTGGTGTATCAAAAGAACACATATGCAATGACTCTAGCTATGGTTTATGAAAAGAACACACACGCAATGACACTGGTGGATCCACGTGGTTTATGAAAATAACACACATGCAATGACTCTAGTTGTGGTTTATTAAAAGAACACAAATGCGATGAACTCTAGTGGATCCATGTGGTTTATTAAAAGAACACACATGCAATGACTCTCGTGGATCCATGTGGTTTACGAAAAGAACACACATGCAATGAACTCTAGTGGATCCATGTGGTTTATGAAAAGAACACACATGCTGTGTTGGCGTCACTACATGTGATCTTTTCCTCAAACCCCAATGATGCACACTAATAGACTCACACATCCAATGAAAAGAACACACATGGAATGAATCTTTGGATCCATGTGGTTTATGAAAAGAACACACGTGCAATGACTCTAGCTTTGGTTTATGAAAAAACACACGTGCAATGACACTGGTGGATCCATGTGGTTTATGAAAGAACACACATGCAATGACTCTATTTGTGGTTTATGAACAGAACACAAATGCAATGAACTCTAGTGCTTCCATGTGGTTTATGAAAAGAACAAGCATGCAATGACTCTAGTGGATCCATGTGGTTTATGAAAAGAACACACATGCAATGAATTCTAGTGGATCCATGTGCTTTATGAAAAGAACATACCTATTGTGGTGGCATTACTGCATGTGTTCTTTTCCTAAAACCCCAATGATGCACACTAATACAATCACATATCTAATGAAAAAAACACATATGCAATGACTCTGGTAGATACATGTGATTTATGAAAAGAACACACATGCAATGACTCTAGTTGTGGTTTAAAAAAAGAACACACATGCAATGACACTGGTGGTTCATGAAAAGAACACACATGCAATAAGCTCTAGTGGATCCATGTGGTTTATGAAAAGAACATACATGCAATGACTCTAGTTATTGTTTATGAAAAGAACACAAATGCAATGAACTCTAGTGGATCCATCATTTTATGAAAAGAACACACATGCAATGACTCTAGTGTATCAATGTTGTTTATGAAAAGAACACACATGCAATGAAATCTATTGGATCCATGTGGTTTATGAAAGGAACACACATGCTGTGATGGCATCACTGCATGTGTTCTTTTCCTAAAACCCCAATGATGCACACTAATACACTCACACATCCAATGAAAAGAACATACATGCAATGACTCTGGTGGATCCATGTGGTTTATGAAAAGAACACACATGCAATGACTCTAGGTGTGGTTTATGAATAAAACACATGCAATGACAATGGTGGGTCCATGTGGTTTACGAGAAGAACACACATGCAATGACTCTACTTGTGGTTTATGAAAGGAACACAAATGCAATTAACTCTAGTGGATCCATGTGGTTTATGAAAAGAACACACATGCAATGACTCTAGCCGTGGTTTATGAAAAGAACACACATGCAATGACACTGGTGGATCCAGGTGGTTTATGAAAAGAACAAACATGTAATGACACTGGTGGATCCATGTGGTTTATGAAAAGAAGACACATGCAATGACTCTAGTTGTGGTTTATGAAAAGAACACAAATGCAATGAACTCTAGTGGATCCATGTGGTCTATGAAAAGAACACACATGCAATGAATCTAGTGGATCCATGTGGTTTATGAAAAGAACACACATGCAATGACACTGGTGGATCCATGTGGTTTATGAAAAGAACACACAAGCAATGAGCTCTAGTGGATCCATGTGATTTATGAAAAGAACATACATGCACTGTCACTGGTGGATCCATGTGGTTTATGAAAAGAACACACATGCAATGACACTGGTAGTTCCATGTGGTTTATGAAAAGAATACACATGCAATGACTCTAGATGGGGTTTATGAAAAGAACACACATTCAATGACACTGGTGGATCCCTGTGGTTTATGAAAAGAACACACATTCAATGACACTGGTGGATCCATATAGTTTATGAAAAGAACACACATGAAATGAACTCTAGTGGATCCATGTGGTTTATGAAATGAACACAAATGCAATGAACTCTTGTGGATCCATGTGTTTTATGCAAAGAACACGCATGAAATGACTCTAGTGGTGGTGTAGGAGAAGAACACACATGCAACGACTCTAGTGGATCCTTGCGTGGTTTAGAAAAAGAACACACATTAAATGACACGAGTGGATCTATGTGGTTTATGAAAAGAACACACATGCAATGACTCTAGCTGTGGTTTATGAAAAGAACACACATGCACTGACACTGGTGAATCCATGTGGTTTATGAAAATAACAGACATCCAATGACTCTAGCTGTGGTTTATGAAAAGAACACACATGGAATGACACTGGTGGATCCATGTGTTTTATGAAAAGAACACACTAGCAATGACTCTAGCTGTGGTTTATGAAAAGAACACAAATGCAATGAACTCTAGTGGATCCATGTGGTTTATGAAAAGAACACATATGCAATGAACTCTAGTGCATCCATGTGGTTTATGGAAAGAAGACACATGCTGTGGTGGCATCACTGCATGAGTTCTTTTCCTAAAACCACAAATATGCACATTGATACACTCACACATCCAATGGGGTGTGGTGATGCATCATCTTTCAAGCTGGTGGTAGAATGCATGCTGATGTTGAATCCCAGCATGCTACCTGGGTTCGTGGACATGGTTAGAGACCACATGTTGTGGTGGCATCACTGCATGTGTTCTTTTTCTAACACCACAATTATGCACACTAGTACACTCACACACACACATCCAATGAGGTGTGGTGATACTACTCAGTTTTGCCCCCCCCCCTCTCTCTTGTAGAAGCCCAAACCTGTGCTCACTCTGGCTGCTACGCTCTGATTGGTTGTCATAGTTGTCACGCAGATCGTGCGCACCAACAGTTGATCCCGTGTGATCCAACGCGGATCGTTGCACAAGTCCTACCCTTCACGGTACAGCGTGAGATAGCATAGACGTCTCTCTCAGCAAGACTTCTACAAGAAGGAACACGAAGCCATCCATGGAAAAAGTCGTCAAGTGGTCATGTCATGTTTAATCACGTCTGAAAAGCCTACTACTACTACTACTACTACTACTACTACTACTACTACCATAACACATGCACAGGGCAACGGGGTCATCGAGTGCACAATTGTCGACGGGACGCTGCAAATTACTGCCACTTGATTTTAATAAGACATATCCCATTTTACGCAGTGTGCTCTCAACCTCACTTCCAACTGGGCCCTACCACAAGTAACTTCCACGCGTTAGGGGGCCCCTCGAGGAGACCTAACATTTCTAGAAATTGGTTCTACGCCACTTGCATGCAGTGGAATCGAGGTCTACCACGCGCGTGTTTTCAATGTAGTTATAAAGTGGTGATCGTGGTTGTTTCAAAAAAAGTGGAGATCATGGTAACCCCATCCCCTCGGCCACCACACGTGTCCACTCGAGGACTACCAAAGGTCCAGTGTTTATAAACCCGCTCGGCCTTCTTCTTCCATGAGCTCGTGTCATGTTCCCCAACCTGTCTACTCCCAAAACCCTAATCGGCACCTACCACGCGCGCCGAAGCTCCTTCACTTGCACCACCGCCTTCCTTAGGTGCGCCATGAAGTGTACGCGTGGAGATGGGCTGAAGGTGAAGCTAGTTGAATGCGCATCAGTAGATGGCTCGATGTCGCCTAGCAGGCGTTGGCGTCTTCTCTAGGCACGCACGTCGCTCATCGCCACGATGTTGAGGCTTCGAGCTCATCCGTCCAGCTAGTAGCTGTCACCATCGAGCAGTAGGTGGTCGACAACGTCGTGGTGCCCATGACAAATCTAGATGAGGGGCAAGCGGCAGGCAAAGGTAATCGACTTCTCTACATTAACGACCCGATTGCCATCCAAGAAATTGTCGATGTAATCGAAGGGAATGATGAGTTCGAGGAGGAGGTCCCCGATGATGAGTCTGAGGTACTACATTGCTAGATTCTCTAGTCGTAGCCGCAGATTTCACTTTTCATACATAGGATTTGCTCAATCATCTATAGGTTATTTTTCTTTGAAGTAGGGTAGTATATATATGGTTCAAACGGTCAATTGATGCATCTGCCATGTAGTCACAAAACCCCAATCCGTCTAGTTACAAAACCCCAGTCTGCTCATCTCCCATCTAGTAAATTTACATTTTCTTAACTTGTTGTTGTTCATACGGTTCTTCTTGTGCTGTAAATTTAATTGATCTATAACATTTGATTTAGGGGTTTTAGGGTTTGCTGTGTTGATTTCGATACACAAATTCATATAACATTACATTTCTATTCCTTACTGAGCCCAATGATTCAATTTTTCCCCAAAAGAGTGCAAGGGAGACACATCTGATGCTGTCGTTTTCTTAGGCATGGTTAGTGAACCTAAGACAGCAATGTACATAAACAATATAGGTCGTGATGTTGGTATTTTGGTTCTCCAACTCCATCTCTGAAAAAAATAATGAGGCCCTTGATTTATTATCATATGGAACCTATATATATAATCTTTGTATTGTTTCTGATCTTCGAATGAGTCGTATGATGCATATGTATATCCCTGAATATTGTTTCGTAGGATTACATTTCAATTTCTTATTTTGTCCAATGATTCAAATTTGCCCCAAAAGAGAGGCAGACACATTGGTGTCAGATTTTTTCAGGGATGAGTTAGTGAGCCTGGGGCGATGTACAAGAACAATATATGTTGCGCAATTGTTACTTGGTTTGCTTATGCCATCCCTGAAGAAACTTATGAGGAGGCAATCTTTATTCTACATTCATAGAACTATGATATTTGAATTATGTATTGCATGCATTCATAATGTATAAGAATTACATTTTAGTTTGTCACCGAGTCCGATGATTGAAATTTGCCCCAAAAGAGTGCAAGGGGAGACACATATGATGGTGTCGTTTTTTAGGGATGGGTTGGTGAACCTGAGGCAGCAATGCACACAAACACTATAGGTTAGGTTGTTAGTACTTTGGTTCACCGCCTCCTTCTCTGAAAAAATTATGAGGCCCTTGATTTATTCTCATATGGAACTACATATATGATCCTGGAATTGTTTATGATCTTTGAATGATTCGTATGATGCATATGTATATGCATGGTTTTGATCATAAGTATTTTTAACATGTACCTGAAGACTAATTGTTTGGTTTTTTATTTATAATTACAATATTTAGGATTGTTTTTGTACCTGAATATGTATATCCCTGAATATTGTTCCATAGGATTACATTTCAATTTCTTATTATGGCCAATGATACAAATTTTTCCCGAAAGAGAGGCGGACACATTGGTGTCAGATTTTTTCAGGGTTGAGTTAGTGAACCTGGGGTGATATACAAGAACAATATAGGTTGTACAATTGTTACTTGGTTCACTAATGCCATCCCTAAAGAAACTTATGAGGCCCCTAGATTTATTCTACATTCATAAAACTATGATATTTGAATTGTTATTGCATGCATGTATTCATAGTGTATAAGAATTACATTTCATTTGCTCACCGAGGCTGATGATTGAAATTTGCCACAAATGAGTGTAAGGGGAGACACATATGATGGTGTCGTTTTTTTGGGATGGGTTGGTAAACCCGAGGCAACAATGTACACAAACAATATAGGTTGTGCTTTTGGTACTTTGGTTCGCCAACTCCATCTCTGAAAAAATTATGTGGCCCTTGATTTATTCTCGTATGGAACTACATGTATGATCCTTGAGTTGTTTCTGATCTTTGAATGATTCATATGATGCATATGTATATGCATGGTTTTGATCATAAGTATTTTCAACATGCACATGGACATTAATTGTTTGGTTTTTTATTTATTATTACAATATTTAGGATTGTTTTTGTACCTGAATATGTATATCCCTGAATATTGTTTCGTTTGATTACATTCCAATTTCTTATTGTGGCGAATGATTCAAATTTTCCCCAAAAGAGAGGCAGGCACATTGGTGTCAGATTTTTTTGGGGATGAGTTAGGGAACCTGAGGTGATGTACAAGAACAATATAGGTTGTGAAATTGTTACTTGGTTCACTCACGCCATCCCTAAAGAAACTTATGAGGCTGCAATCTTTATTCTACATAGGAAATATGCCCGTGCGTTGCAACGGGAGTACGTGGCCTAAATTTTTTCCCAAAGTTGATCGTCCTGCAAAACAAATTCGGTTTGCCTATTGTCGATTTAATTTGGTTTATACAGGCAACATCCTTTCATTCTTTCATTCATTCAAGCAAGACAAAAATATATAACTTCACACAAATGTAGTTCTATTTCCATTGCAGACAACATTTGCCATGAATAAAGAATCTGTAACATCCCAAAACTTCAACCCAAGCTTATCAAGATCTAAATCAACCAAAAATGGGGTTAACAAAAACTTTTCCAAATTTAAAATGAAAACATTCATATATGTGAGCATTTAAAATAGGAATTGTTTGAATTGCCATGATTGAGTGATCCAATGCTTGTAAAATGTTTCTTAGGTGATTTAAACATCATCTACATCATTCCCAAACTTTTCCTAAAGAAAATCAAATAAAAAGAATTAAAAAGGAGGAATGGTCATTTTGGCCATTTTAATCCACTACACTACTTTGAGTGTTCCTAGAACTCATTTCTTACCAGAAACAATTCTTGATCTTTGTACCCCTTTCTAGTACACATAATGAGGTACCAAGGCCCACCTTTTGATCTGCTAAAAACATTCTCTTACTTATTATAAATAGCATTTGAAAATTGAATCAAATGCATATGCATAGATCACCCCTATTTCAAAACACCTCTATTTGAGCTCCATTTTCAAAACCCTTGTAACCAGACACTACCTAGCACTAGTGGAGATCAATCAAAAAATTTGAAACGAAAATTCAAAACTTTTTCTCTTTCGGTCATTTTGTCAAACACCTTGCTAGCAAGATTATTTTGGCCTAACTAATACTGTTTTGGGCTGATTTTGTCTAGCAATTCTGTAGTGCTTTGATCATCTTTGTCCCCCTCAAGCCTCACCAGACCAACCCCAACCTCTCCCCTACCTCCTAGCTGCACTGCACAACCATGCCGAGCCACCTCTCGCCGGCCGACCGTGCACTCGCCGCAGCAACCCTCTCCCGCCTCTCTCTCCATGTTTAGGAGGTAGCCCACACATCACCGCCCCTCTCTGTCCCCTGCCCGAGCCAAGCCCTGCCGTGGACCACCCAGGAAAGCCCGCGCCCAGTGCCACCACACCATGCCGGTGCCGCCCCCAGAGCGCGCTCTGTCCCCGCTCGCACAGACCGCCCCTTGGCTGCAGCCCGCGCCCGCCGCTCCGCCACGACCTAGAGAACACCCCAGACACCCCCGCTGGCCGCCCAATGCCTCACAGCCACTGCTCGCCGTGGACACCGCCGCCTCTGCCGCTCAGAGCGCCACCTCGCCCAGACCGCATGCCACCGCCCCTACGGCCGCATTCAATGCCTAGAGCACCGCCAGGGAACCGCACGTCGATCGCCACCCGTAGCCATGCCTCTACCCCGCCGTAGCCATGTCACCACCGTCGCCTGCCCATCCCGCTCGGTCTCACCGTCGGGCCTATAAAAGGAGCCCTCCCGTGCCTCTTCTCTCCACACCACTACACTCCCCTCCCCTCTCTAAACCTCACCCACCTCTAGCCGGAGCAAGGCAAGCTCTGCCTCGCCAGAATTAGAGCTGGAGCAGCCGCAGCAGGAGGAGAAGGGCGCCGCTGATTGCGACCACCCCAAGCTCCACCGCAACCGCGCCTCGCCTCGCCGTCGCCTTCCAGTTTGTTTGCCCGCCTCGCCGACCCCGCTGCAGCCCTGGTACATCCCCAGTAGACCCCCACTGAGCCGCTAGGGTTCGAGGTCGCCGGCGACCTGTTCGTCGTCGACGACGACCCTCAGCCGTAGATTCCCCTTCTAATCCTACGGCCCACAGCGTGCGTACCGTTTCACGTGTTCAGTGCTGCTGACAAGCGGGACCCCCCCTGTCAGATGAGCCCCGTGCCGCGGAGCGCCACTGGGCCGGCCCAAGTCTTTTCCCGCGCTAGCCCACCCGTTCAAATATGGATTTTTCTTTTTTAGTTAAATCTAGTTTCTGTCCACTATTTTAAAATTCAATTCTAGCAGTTTGACAAATCCAAATTGCATGAAACAAATTTTGCCTGAAAGGTATTAAGATGATATGTCCAAGACCGTTGGATTTAATTCAATTAGAGTTATAGATCTCTCCTAATAAAAATAAGAAGACAGAAGCATTTGCAACTTGCAACATTTTTATAAAATCAACCAAGTTAGCTTTTGAGTTGATTCCAACTCTAAAAAATCACATTTCATCATATCTATCTAAATATGTAATAATATTAAGGTTTACATGCAGTGACTTTGGACTAGTACCAAAATAATGCTCTATAGGCATTTCTAGTCACTTTAAATCATTAAATAATGAACTTAAACCAAAGTAATATTGATCCAACCTTAATATTAAGATATGTGGTGATGACATGTGTCCACTTGATCCCATATCTTAAGTGGTGAATATTAAATCTTAGTTAATTTTTCAATGAGTAGAAATTAGTTTTCTAAAATAAAAAGAATGAAACTATGGAATTAAACTTGTGATGCTTGTGATGATAATAGATCATCAAATGAGTGTCTTAGAATGCTACTTAGCCTAGTCAAGTATTGTTTGGTGATTGTACACTCCCTATGTATTTATAGACGATAGTACCGACCAAGCTTTCGAGGAGGAGGAGTTCTACCAAGAAGAAGAAGAAGAAAACTTCAACCACTGCACCAACCAAGGCAAGCTAGCACTATCCAAGATTAACCCTTGAAAGTTGTACTTGCAAGCCACCATTAACAGTGCAAGCTAACACTTGCAAGTTTAGTGCTTAGCAAACTAGAACCAAACTAGATGGTTTAGCAAAGATACCTTAAGCATGTTTTGATCACACCCCTTTTTTTTACTATTAGTACCCCAAGTCTTAGTTACAAGTTTTACCCCTCTTAGGTTATACAAAGTTCTTACTTAGTTAAAGGTAGCATAAAAAGTATAAAACTTGACCTAATTAGAACCCTTTAGATGTCATTCTATGGCATGAGATTGAACCCATCTTTTCCACCTTAGTGAACACTCTTAACTTAGTAGTTAGAGTTGATCAAAAACCTGAGTCACTTTAGATGGGAACACTTGGTGAAAATGAATTATGAAAACCTTGGAATGATGAGTCATTCTATTGAGATGTTTTGACATGTGTTGAGAAAACACAAATGGTTGATGATGATGAAAATGTTGAGGTATGAGCCTTAACCCTTTTATAAAACTAATGGTTGGATTCGGATGCGATACCATTCAAATTTACCGTACAACCACACTACCTGAATTGGGTAAGGCTTAGCTGGAAATTTATATGCATTAGTATTAGTTCCCTCATGAGAGAGGTCTGAGCTGAGGCTACCTCTCATGATGTCCACCTATGCAGTGCCCAAGATGACTGATGGTCATGGTTGGGAGGCCATGCTCATAGGAGAGGTGCTTATACTAGGGTGTGTATAGGGAAGGTTATGTTTGATTATCTGCATACTAAGTATGATGATTCAGGGTTATCCCTGACAGATGTATCGAATCTTGTGGTGAAAGTGTACCACCTCTACAGAGTGTCAAACTATTAGAATAGCCGCGTCCGCGGTTATGGACAGTTGGAATGGCCATACTGTTTCGTTGTCAGATGTTTTCTAAATACTTTGAAAAGAATGATGAACCTTGACTTGACCACAACAGGGTTGTGTTATGACAATAGCTTCCCAACTTAAGTGATTCTAGAACTTTACTTTATCTTTCTTTGCTTCTGAACTCAGCTTAGGTTTCAAACTTAACTTTATAGTTAAACTTAGAGTTATTACTTTAACTTAGAAGTTTATACTTGTTAGTGGTAGTTTGCGAGTACTTAAAGAGTACTCATGGCTTTTGTCCCTAGCTATTATCATGGCCAGACTATGAAGGACACTATCAAGATGATGGCCAACAGGACGGCTATGATAACTAGGAATACCTGCCTTCGTCAGCAGTGCCTGTGCCCCTGAAGATGGAACCCACCGCTACGCTGTCTTTCATTTTTCGCTGCTTGTTGTATTAAGACTGGATCATGAGATCCTTATTTGTGTAAGACCTTATGTATGGTTTGTAATGGATGATGTACTGTGATATCCAATCCGTTATGTCTCGCAAAAATGGTAATGCTAGGATTGCGAGGTATGGCATAACGGGCATCTGGGATTACAAATCCAGGTGTTGACAGAATCTTCTGCCACGAATAATGAATCTTCGGCCTTAACGGTGGTTAAAACTCTAAGAACGAGAATTGCTTAAGCTCACAATTTCATTCCGAAAATTTCTAGCAAATGGTTACTGAAAAAATGTTCATCTGAAGTTAAAAAGTACAGAACGGACTCTTGAGTCTTAATAGTGCATTTCATACTAAATGTAAATGCATTGAATTATAGATTAGCAGGAGCAGCGTTATAGCTTATTCAAAATGTTAATGTTTCCATAACACATGCTTCATGTGCTTAACTCACTATACCGATGCATCCTCCAGTATACTCAAATTTACATGAAATTAAGAAAATATTGTTTGAGGTGCCTCTTTTGGTGACATCTTTGTGATGACTGCTAGTCAGGAAAGTCTGAACCGTAAGCTGGTCTTATTTCTTTCCTTCACTAACTGATTGTATATGTGTTCGTTTACATGAGAATAGAAACAAGGTAATTCTGTAAGCTTGAACTCACACAGACTCACGTTGTACTGAAACTATGCATCAAACCCATTAAACAAATTATGGGAGCCAATTTCCAAGCAACAGCTCCATTCACCTGCAACAAAATACACAAGGGATAAGAAAGTTCAGAACGACATGAACCAATTATACTCTCTCAATGGCGAAACTGATATCTAGACACGTACGTCGTGGCACACCTCAACCGATTAATCGGCGGACACCGATACCGGCGTACCAGCCGCACTCTGTTCCTGCATGTAATGGTTGGGGACAACAATGTCCAATCCAAACCTAGCAGCTGGCAGAGGTTGCGTCTGTTGCATGACGCTCATTTGAACACAGGACG
Organism: Avena eriantha; assembly: GCA_910589775.1. Lineage (NCBI taxonomy): Eukaryota > Viridiplantae > Streptophyta > Magnoliopsida > Poales > Poaceae > Avena > Avena eriantha. The sequence goes on along the minus strand of OU342743.1, from coordinate 438,864,381 downwards.
GGTCGTGCAGCCCAAGCACCGGCTTCATCATGGTAGGGCCGCACACTTGATGGTTCAGCCGCCTACCGCCGAAGAGGTCCTCCACGATGTTAAAGTTCACCACCGGATTGGATGCCACGATCTTCATAGACCAGTCCCGAGTCTCGAGCCGTTCAATCTCCCCTTCTTATCACGCATCGCATCTCCTCTCGCTCATAGCAGCGCTCGACCTTGCCCACGGCCACCCTCTACTTCATGGGTTCCCACCGCTTGCTACTTCATGGCTCCCCGCCACTTGCTGCTCCTCCTACCGGTGATCTCCACAGCCACCCTCTGCTTCACGGGTCCGTGTTACCAAGACCGAGGGTGTCGTCTCCTTTATGGTCCTAACTATCGCTATGGGCGCCCACGCCTAGAAGATCTCATCCACATCTGCTCCTGCCCGCGACCTCTCTCCCTAGCTCGATTTCGCCCCACCTCGCCTCCACTTCGCTGCAAGCTCTGCCACCAGCTTGGCCAGGCACACCAAGCCCTCTCCACCAAAGTTTGAGACCAAGAATGTCCACGCCAGATGCTGCCGGGGCGGCGTGGGGCTAGATGGGCGCGCGACGATGTCAACGAACATATGTTTTAATGGAGGTGTGATATCCCTCAAATCATGGAGATTCGATTTTTTTTGCCTGGCTACTTAATTGTGATCCGATCTGATGCCTGGCTACTTAATTATGATTTGGAGTGTGAAATCCCTTAAATCATGGAGATCCATATTTGATTATGCGAGAGTTAATTACCGATTTTTAATTAGGCGAGAGTTAATCATGCCTTACTTGATTAGGTGGGAGGGAAAATTGGTCAATTTTAAAAAATGTTGACGAAACTGATGACCGGAGAAAACAGAGGAAATTCAAGCTTTTTAAGTAGTAGAGATACACTCTGATGCAATTAATTGTCATTGTGTAATGATATATGAACTGATCAAACTATTGATGAGATGCTTTCTGTTTGACATCAACCTAATACTATCTTACATATAGTAATACAATTCAATCATACTTATGAGTTCTAAGTTATGTTCTTAAAAATCAACAGGAGGATGATGATGACGTGGACACTAGCAAGGAATACAGGGACAACAAGAGCCGCTATGTGCTCAGGCGGTTACGGTGTGGGCAAATCCATTTCTACCGTAGGGGGGAATGTTTTGCCCATTATGTCGCAGAGCAATCAACATGGACCTCGATAGAATGATCTAGCACGCGGTAGGCGTTGGTAGAGGCGGAGGAAGATATCATAGGCCGATTACCTTGGCACGGCATGCAGCCTTCGGGAAATTCCTCTAGGATTATGTCAGGACTGGCCTCTATCCCTCGACTAGGCTGTGTCAACACCCGGATTTTTAATCCCAAATGCCCGTTATGCCATACCTCGCCATCCCAGGATTACCATTTTTGCGAGACATAACGGATTGGATATCACAGTACATCATCCATTATAAACCATACATAAGGTCTTACACAAATAAGGATCTCATGATCCAGTCTTAATACAACAAGCAGCGGAAATAAAAGATAAGCGTAGCGGTGGGGTCCATCTTCAGGGGCACAGGCAATGCTGACGAAGGCAGATAGTCCTAGTTATCATAGCCGTCCTGCTGGCCATCATCTTGATAGTCTCGTTCATAGTCTGGCCATGATAATAGCCAGGGACAAAAGCCATGAGTACTCTTTAAGTACTCGCAAACTACCACTAAGTATTATAGTTCTAAGTTAAAGTGCTAAATCTAAGTTTAACTATACAGTTAAGTTTGAAACCTAAGCTGAGTTCTGAAGCAAAGAAAGATAAAGTATAATTCTAGAATCACTTAAGTTGGGAAGCTATTGTCATAAACACAACCCTGTTGTGGTCTAGTCAAGATTCATCATTCAAATCAAGTTATTTGGAAAACATCTGACAACGAAACAGTATGGCCATTCCAAGTGTCCATAACCGCGGACGCGGCTATTCGAATAGTTTGACACTCTGCAGAGGTGGTACACTTTCACCACAAGATTCGATACATCTGTCAGGGATAACCCTGAATCATCATACTTAGTATGCAGATAATCAAACATAACCTTCCCTTTACACACCCTAGTATAAGCACCTCTCCTATGAGCATGGCCTCCCAACCATGACCATCAGTCATCTTGGGCACTGCATAGGTGGAGATCATGAGAGGTAGCCTCAACTCAAACCTCTCCCGCGAGGGAACTAATACTAATGCATATAAATTTCCAGCTAAGCCTTACCCAATTCAGGTAATGTGGTTGTACGGTAAATTTGGAATGGTATCGCATCCGAATCCAACCATCAGTTTTATAAAAGGGTTAAGGCTCATGCCTCAACATTTTCATCATCATCAACCATTTGTGTTTCTCAACACATGTCAAAACATCTCAATAGAATGACTCATCATTCCAAGGTTTTCATAATTCATTTTCACCAAGTGTTCCCATCTAAAGTGACTCAAGTTTTTGATCTACTCTAAACTACTAAGTTAAGAGTGTTCACTAAGATGGAAAAGATGGGTTCAATATCATGCCATAGAATGACATCTAAAGGTTTCTAAATAGGTCAAGTTTTATACTTTTTATGCTACCTTCAAAACAAGTAAAGAACTTTGTGTAAACTAAGGGAGGTAAAACCTGTAAATAAGACTTGGGGTACTAATGGTCAAAGGGGTGTGATCAAAGCATGCCTAAGGCATCTTTGCTAAACCTTCTAGTTTGATCGTAGCTTGCTAAGCACTAAACTTGCAAGTTTTAGCTTGCATTGTTAATGGTGGCTTGCCTTGTGAAGTGCAGTGGTTGAAGTTTTCTTCTTCTTCTTGGTAGAACTCCTCCTCCTCGAAAGCTTGGTCGGTACTATCGTCTATAAATACATACGGAGTACACAATCACCAAACAATACTTAACTAGTCTAAATAGCATTCTAAGACACACATTTGATGATCTATTCTTATCACAAGCATCACAAGTTTAATTCAATAGTTTCATCCTTTTAAATTTAGAAAAGTAATTTCTACTCATTGAAAAATTAACTAAGATTTAATATTCACCACTTAAAAAGTGGGATCATATTGACACATGCCATCACCACATATCTTAACACATGGGAATAAAAATTAAAGGTTGGTTCAATATTACTTTGGTTTAAGTTCATTATTTAATGATTTAAAATGACTAGAAATGCCTATATAGCATTATTTTGGTACTAGTCCAAAGCCACTGCATGTAAACCTTAATATTATTACATGTTCAGATAGGTATGGTGAAATGTGATTTTTATAAAAATTAACTCCATGTAAACCTTAATATTATTACATTTTTAGATAGGAGTACACAATTAACTCCAAACCTATCTTAGTTGATTTTATAAAAATGTTGCAAGTTGCAAAAGCTTCTGTTTTGTTATTTTTACTAGGAGAGATCTATAACTCTAATTGGATTAAACCCAATGGGCTTGGATAGATCATTTCAATACCTTTCAGGAAAAAATGGTTTCATGCAATTTGGATTTGTAAAACTCCCAGAATCGAATTGTAAACTAGTGGACAGAAGCTAGATTCAACTTAAAAAGAAAAAATGCAATTTTGAACGGTTGGGCTAGCGCAGGAAAGAACATGGGCCGGCCCAGTGGCGCTTTGCGGTGCGGGGCTCAGCTGACAGGGGGGTCCCGCTGGTCAGCGACACTTAACACGCGAAACGGTATGCGCGCTTTGGGTCGTAGGATTAGAAGTGGGATCTATGGTTGAGAGTCGTTGTCGACGACAAACAGGTCGCCGACGAGAGTTTTCCCTAGTGGCTCGGTGGGGGTCTACCAGAGACGTACCAGGGCTCCAGCAACAACGGCGAGGCGGGCAAATGAACTGGAAGACGACGGTGAGGCGAGGCGCGGTTGCGGCGGAGCTTGGGGTGCCCTAAATCGCAGGCGCGCTTCTCCTCCTGCTGCGGTGGCTCCGGCTCCAATTCCGGCAAGGCAGAGCTCAAGCGGCGTCGGCGAGAGGTGGGTGAGGTTCAGTGAGAGGTGGGGAGTGTGGGAGTGTGGAGAAATGGTGTTGGGGAGGCCGGCTTATATAGGCCCGACAGTAAGACCGAGCGGTGTGGGCAGGCGACTCCGGCGAGGGCGGCACAGGGGGCTAGTGGCGTGGCTCGAGGTAGGGGACAGTGGCATGTCTCCTGGCGGTGCGCTGAGGCTTAAATGCATGGCAGGGCGAGCTCTGTGCTGGTCGGGTGCGTCACGCGCTCTGGGCAGCAGAGGCGGCGGGTCCGATGGCGAGTGGTGGTTGGGGTGCGTTGGGCGGCCAGCGGGGGTGTCTGGGGTGTTCCCTAGGTCATGGCGGAGCAATAGGCGCGGGCTGTGGCCGAGGGGTGGTTTGTGCACGCGGGGACATGGCGTGCTCTGCGGGTGGCATCGGCATGGTCGACCAGCTCCGGGCGCGACGGTTCCTGGCCGTTCTGCTCTCTGTCTCTAGGTTGGGGCTGGTTGGACGGTGGCGGTTGTAACACCCTCGAATCGGCCCTATGCAAGTTTTAGCCCTTTCCGCCAAACGCGCATAGAAATGATTTAAGGACGCCCACCTGGCACTTTCGTGCGGGTGGAAAACGAAGTAATAGCATTACACAACAGTCTTTGATGGGACCCACAAAACAGATATATATACAACAACGACTCAACGAGTCAAGAATACAGATATACAATACAAGATCCAAATCACCTTGAAAACGATAGAGCGTCCGACTACGGATAAGATGCAAATGGGGCTAAGAGCCCTGAAGAATAACCAATGGCGTCCATAACCCTGCCCAAGCCAAGCCGGAAGGGTAACCCTGCTAATGACGTCGATCTCAAACCTGCTAAAACAAAAGGCTTGCTGACAAAGGGCAAAGGAAAAAGAGGAGCGCCAGTACTGAGGCCAGTACACGGCGAGGCTAGAATTCGGCGGCTCTCGCCTACATAGCTATGGTGGGCTGAAGCGGCAGCGCAGCATGCACTACACACCCTATAGAGACTCAATACATTTGTCGTCTATTAGAGAGAGATAAGAAAGACATATTCGGATTCACCTGATACTAACACCAAACATACCCATCCTGGTATTCCCCCTCGTGACCAAACGAGGAAGTCAAACCGAGGAACTCACACAGTTGGCAGTTTTATTCATTCCATTATAGTTGAAGCTCTTACTAATCAGGTATAGATAACATGAGTCGTTCTGAAGCCTAAGTAGTAGACAGTTTTAGTTAACAATCTGTTGTAGTTGGAACATTTAGTAGTTAGATATAATTGTCCTGAGGAATCCCAAAACCCAGCAGTTTTTGGCACTTTTATCAGATTCCACTTTTATAACAAGACACAAGGAACCCCAGCTCCACTAGTTGTTGGCATTTTTAATATCCATTCCATTGTATGTGAATCTAATTACTAGTCACATATTAAGTTAAATTTATAACACTACTTTAGTTATGCTTGTCTATGATCGAGGTACTATGCTCCAAGTCATCCATAACCGCGGACATGGCTTTCAGAAAGTTTTACCCTGCAGGGGTGCACAAATAGCAACACACACTCGATCAACCTCGGAAAAACCAACTCAAAACCCAACGAGGCATTCACGACAAAGCGATCACAGGATTCATAAAATATTTCAGGGGGCCACCCCACTAAGCTACCCGCAACGAAGTTGGCCGGCTCCGGAACAGTCCCAGGGTTTGTGACAATGGCTGTAAGCGACTGGGAACCCGAAAGTGTGACAGGGCTTGTCGATACCGCAAAAACATTCCACGTTCCAAAATAGTACAGGTGCTCCACGCACAATCATAAATAAAGCAGTAAGCATGGCATAAGTACAGGATAGTAATAAAACCCCAAACTAGTTTGTGGCCCCAAGAAATATAAATGAATCAAGCTCTAGCTCAGGGGGGTCCATAAGGCCTCCCGAATGTGGATAGTGCGAATAATCAAGGAACAGGTATCATGTACTCGGGGTCCTACGGGACACAAGTAAGCGTGGAAGAACCAAATAACATCTATTGCCCACCGATGCCTCTGCATTAGTTATATCTAGCAATTTAATAGTTGTATTTAAAGTCATGATCATCTCCACAAAAAACATCTGTCAGCACTCCAACAACTGTGGTACTTGACAACACGAGATCGCACCTGAGCGAGCAACTATGACCCGCAAGGCTAGCTATCTACCAAGCACAGGTAATAGGAGGTGTCCAAGGCAATATAGAGGCTGCACGGGATATAACTGGTGCACGGGAACTAAAGCATCACGACACAGATAGCAATAGATCAATAGGAGGAAATAAAGAATATAAATGCAAAACAGGTAGAAGGGGGAGAGATGCTCGCCTGCGAAAACACTGCCGACGGATCATACCCGGAGAACTTGTCGATACTCGCATCAACTCATCGGCCTAATCCGCGAAGAAGCGAACACTAGCAGAAACACCGGATACAATATTTAATACTACGGCAGAAGATCTGGCATGATATGATATGATGCAGATGCGGTGCAATTAGGCAGTATTAAGCGGAACTAGGGTCCCGACAATTGATTAGAGGGTTCATGTTATTTAGATACCCCGCAATTTAAATGGTGTCTTAACAAGGCAAAACATGGTATCGGTTCGCTACACAAATTTAAATGGAGTCCGGAATAAGACTAGAATTTCCCACATATGGACTCCATATTTAATTTAGGTGAATCGACTATAATGCCCCCAAACCCACAAACAGGTATGCATGCATGAACAATTTAGTATGCAACATTGGATAATGTCATATATTATAAAATATAGGGGTCTCGGATAGGGGTCATACATTGGGGGTTCGGATCCGGGGTCTTCGAATCCGGGGTCTTGGCGTCCGTGAAGGGAACCTCAGCTATCTTGGGGTTCGATGTGGTTTGAGTTCGGTCTTCAGATCCGGGTAGGAGATCATGGGGTTCCGGCCTTGGTTGTTGACGATGTACTTAGCTCCGGTGTCGGGATGGTTCATTCAACCCAGGAAGGAGAACTTGATGCCCACGGTCTTCGTCTAACTTGTCCTCCATGAGGTATCTACAGTAGACCGGCGGCCGAAGGAAGTATCCTAGAGAACGCTGCCTAGTGCCACCTCTTCACTGTTCCCTTGCTTCATCAAAACAAAACCAACATGATGCACCCACCGCATGCCTGTAGACGAGGTAGTACTAGCAGCAATAGAAATGCATGTACTAACATGTCTACTCGCGCGTGGAGTCACAAGAGGCAGAGCATACACATGCTCTTGGAGCACATCGAACTAGACCTGACCGCTGGAGAGAGAGAGCAGGGGCGGGAAAGCAGACGAATGGCTCGGCGGTGGCCGGAGATTGTTGGCAAGCACGGAGGGAGACCGGAGGCGGGCTCGCTGGTGGTGGCAGGCATGGCTGATGAGGAGATAGAGCTCCTGGCGGCAGGGACGGCGAGGCCGACGCGGGTCTTGCGAGTTGGGGCGACGGCAGCCCGCAGCAGAGGAGACGCGCAAGGCAGGGGTGGCTGGTAGGAGACAGGGCCGAGCCTCCATGGGGGCGGTCGCGGGGCGGCGGACCAAGGGAGGTCGCGACGGCGTGTGGCCGAGCCCGGGGCCGGGGACGCGGAAGAGGCGAGGGCGAGGCGCGGGGCCAGGCTCCGACGACATCCAGCTCGAGATGGATGGGGGCGGCGGACGGGATCGCTGGGCGTCGACGGCCAGCCAGAGGCGAGGCGAGCGGCGCTGGTAGAGAGAGGTGCAGGACCGGTGGTGGCAGAGGCGGGGGACCGCGCCGGCGGAGGCGAGGCCGACGGGCTTGGGAGGAGCTTGTGGGGTCGGCGCCGGTGCTCTGTGGCCCAGGCGCGGCGCTGGCGGCAAAGAAGGAGAGCCCGAGCGGAGGAGGCAGGGTCGGTGGCCGGAGCGGGTGGAAGGTTGGTGGAGATTGGGCTCGGGGAAGGAAGGAGGAAGGCGGGGTTGGTGGGGCGATGGGATCGAGGAGGAGTGGGGGAACGCGCCTAGGGGTGGTGGGGATCCAGGCCAGGGTGGGGCTCGGGGTGCAAGGTGGTCGGGGCCAGGAGGGTGGTTGGGTGAGCGGGAGAGGAGGGTTGCGTGCAGGGTGGGGCGACCGTGTCGCGTGCGTGTAAGAGAGAGAGGGAGAGATAGACGCGCGTGGTGGGGCCAGGTCGGACAGGGGCGTGGGGATGGGTGCAGGTGGGTTTGACTGAGTCGATATGGGGGTCGGGCTGGGTGTGCGGAGCAGGTGGCGGTTGGTGCATGCCTGTGGTGTGTGTGTGTGTGCGTGTCCAGGGGCGTTGGCCGGGAAACGAGAGGAGAGAGGAGTGGCGGCTGGGGTGGAGGGAGTGGATTAGGACTGGTTGGGGTAGGTAGGAATTAGGGTTTAGACTGGTCAGGGTTAGGGTGTTTTCTAGTTGGGTCGGGTAGTAGACTGCTGGCTCGCCGGGCTTTTGGCCTGGCAGGCTGGCGGTCTCCCCGGTAAAAACGTTTGTATTTTATTAGACTGTTATTCTATTTTTAACAGACTTTTGGTAAATTATTTTTAGACAACACAAAATACTCCGGAGGGCCAGGGTTTTACTTTGAATAGAGACGAGGCATATTTAGAGAATAAACTAGGCTTTTAGAAAATAGTTTTAGACAAACACATGCATGATGATGAGGATGCTCAAATGCAAGGTGGCATGATGACATGAGCATGCGGTCATGATGATGCAATGCAAAAAAACACAGTGATTTTCTGGTAGTTGTTTTAGCGGGGTGCCACAACGGTGGACCACAGGCGAGCGTGTAGACATGGCGAGAGAGGCTGGCGGCTGCTGTGGCGCGATGTCGCCGGTGGGGGTGCTCAAGGTGCTCGGCCTTAATGGCCATGACCATTTGGTCGTGTGCACAGGGTTTGGCCGGGCTAGCAAAGGGTAGGGTTTGCACTGGGGGAACAAGGGGACAGGGTTAGGCCCAAATGGTGACCAAGATTACTCCTCAAAACAGTGTTTTGAATTTGGCCAGATCTGTGCGCATAAGGTGTTTGATGGAATGGCCGAAAGAGAAAAACTTTTGAATTTTGAGTTCAAAATTTTTGGGTGATCTACACTAGTGCTAGGTAGTCTCTGGTTGCAAGGGTTTTGAAAGTGGAGCTCAAATAGATGGTTTTTGAAATAGGGGTGATCTATGCATATGCATTGAATTCAATTTTCACATGCCATTTAAAATAAGCAAAAGAATGTTTTTAGAAGATCAAAAGGTGGGCCTTGGTACCTCATTATGTGTACTAGCAAGGCGTGCAAAGATCATGAATTTTTTCTGTTAAGAAATGAGTGCTAGGAACACTCAAAGTAGTGTAGTGGATTAAAATGGCCAAAATGACCATTCTTCCTTTTTAATTGTAGTTGATTTGATTTTCTTTGGGAAAATTTTCGGAATGATGTAGATGATGTTTAAATCACCTATGAAACATTTTACAAGCAATGGATCATAGAACCATGGCAATTCAAATCAATTCTTAATTTAAATGCACATACACATGAATGCCTTTATTTTTAAATAGAGAAAGTTTTTGTTAACCCCAATTTTTATGATTTAGATCTTGATAATCTTGGATTGAAGTTTTGGGATGTTACAAACCTTTCCCCCTTAAACAAAATCTCGTCCCGGGATTTACAAGAAAACTAGGAACTAAAGAGATCTGGGAACTCTGTCCGGATGTAATCTTCTCGCTCCCAGGTGGCTTCCTCCTCGGTATGGTTGCTCCACTAAATCTTGAGAAACTTGATGCTCCTGGTCCTGGTGGTTATGTAGGCTTCTTCTAAGATATGGATGGGTACTTCTCTATAGGTCAAGTCATTGTTGATTTCCAATGCTCTGTGATCGATGTTCTTGAAAACTTCGGTCTTCTCGGGCACTTCCAAACATTTGCGAAGTAACGAGATTTGGAACACATTGTGGATGGCTGACATCTCTTTAGGCAGTTCCAGTTGATATGATATTTCTCCTCGACGGTTCAGAATCTTGAAGGGCCCGATATATCTGGGGGCGAACTTTTCTTTCAGACTAAAGCGTTGAGTTCCTTTCAATGGCGAAACTTTGAGATACACAAAATCTCCTACATTGAAAGTCAGGTCTCTCCTTCTCTTGTCAGCATGACTCTTCTGTCTAGATTCGGCGGTCTTGAGGTGCTCACGGACTTTGTGAACTTTCTCTTCTACTTCTCGGAGAATGTTGGGTCCAAAGATCTAACTCTCTCCTACTTGCAACCAATTCAAAGGGGTACGACACTTTCTTCCGTATAGGAATTCAAAGGGTGCCATCTGCAAACTAGCTTGATAACTGTTGTTATATGAGAATTCTGCGAAAGGCAGGAAGTCTTCCCATTTTGATCCGTATTCCAACACATAGGCTCTAAGCATATCCTGTAGGATCTGGTTGACTCTCTCAGTCTGTCCATCAGTTTGCAGGTGATACGCGGTGCTGAAGTTCAACTGGGTTCCTAATCCTTCCTAAACATTCTGCCAAAACCTCGAGGTAAACTGGGTTCCTCGATCTGATACTATGGTCTTGGGGGTTCCATGCAGACTAACAATCCTGGCAATGTACAGCTCTGCTAGCTTCGCACTCTGGTAGCTAGTCTTGACAGGTATAAAGTGGGCTACCTTGGACAGTCTATCAACTATGACCCAGATGGAGTCATTTCCCCTACTAGAAGTAGGCAAACTGGTGATAAAGTCCATTCTGGAATCTGCAGTGGTTGTAACAATCATGCAGGTCTCTGATGCTCTGCTTTGACTCTTTGACAGATGTCCCATTTGGTGATGTAGGTTCTTATTTCTCTCTTCATCTTGTGCCACCAAAATTGCTCTTTCAAATCCTGATACATCTTTGTTCCTTCGAGGTGGATAGAATAAAGAGTATCATGAGCTCCCTTCATGATAACTTCCTTCAGCTCCGAATATGGTGGCACACATATACGTCCTTTGTACCACAGTACACCTTCTTCGTCTTGAGTGAATCCAGGTACTTTTCCTATACCAATACGACGTTTGATTCCGTCGACACTTTCATTCCCCTTCTGGGCTTCCTTGATTTGGCTAATCAAAGTGGGTCGAAGTTCAATGCTAGCTAAGAATCCTTTGCTAACTAATTCAGTCCTGAACTGCTCCAACTCTTCATACAAACTTGGTTGCTTCTCCTTGATCATGGTGTTTAGCCTACACGGCAATCTGCTAAGAGCATCCGCTACCACATTGGCTTTGCCGGGGTGATAGTGAATGTCAAGGTCATAGTCCTTGATTAACTCTATCCATCTCCTTTGTCTCATATTCAGCTCCTTCTGAGTGAAGATATATTTTAAGCTCTTGTGATCTGAGTAAATCTCACAGCGATTACCCATCAGATAGTGACGCCATGTCTTCAATGCTAGAACCACGGCTGCTAGCTCAAGATCATGGGTTGGATAGTTCTGCTCATGCTGCTTCAGTTGTCGAGACAGATACGCGATAAGTTTGCCTTCTTGCATCAACACACATCCGAGACCAGTCTTGGATGCGTCACAATACACATCAAACGGCTTCTTGATGTCTAGCATGACCAATATTGGGGCTGATATCAATCTCTTCTTCAGCTCCTTAAAACTGGATTCACATCTGTCTGTCCATTCAAACTTCTTGTCCTTTTTCAACAATTGGGTCATGGGTCGGGAGATGCTTGAGAATCCTTCTACGAACTTGCGGTAATATCCCGCTAATCCGAGAAATGCACGGACTTGGGTTTGAGTGGTTGGGGCTTCCCATTCTTCGACATCTTTGATCTTGGCGGGATGAACAGAGACTCCTCCGGCAGACACAATATGTCCTAGGAATCCTACTTCTTTCAGCCAAAACTCACACTTGTTGAACTTGGCATATAATTGATGCTCTCTCAGGGTTTCTAGGATAACTCTTAGATGTTGCTCATGCTCTTCTTCTGACTTGGAGTAGATAATAATGTCGTCGATGAACACAACTACAACCTTTTCTAGGAAATTCATCAAAATCTTATTCATGAGATTCATGAAATAAGCAGGGGCATTGGTTAATCCAAAAGACATAACCGTATACTTGTATAAACCATAGCGTGTAGTAAAGGCGGTCTTCGGAATATCCGTTGCATGAATCTTAAGTTGGTGATAACCAGTCCTAAGATCAATCTTTGAGAATACCTGGGCTCCAGTCAACTGATCAAATAGATCCTCTATCTTTGGCAAAGGGTACTTGTTCTTGATGATGACATCATTCAACTTTCTATAATCTGTGCACAGACGGTTGCCTCCATCTTTCTTGTCGACGAATAACACTGGTGATCTCCATGGCGATGCGCTTGGTTGAATCAAGCCTTTCTCTGACATGGCATCTAACTGTTTCCTCAGCTCTACTAACTCTGAGGGGTTGATGCTCTAGGGTCTCTGGCTATAGGTCTGGTTCCGGGGATTAGTTCGATAATGAACTCAATATCCCTATCCGGGGGCATACCTGGCAATTCATCTCGGAATACGTCGGGGTATTCACAGACTACTCTGACTTGGTCTATGGTGGGCAGGGCTACACTCTTGTTGCACCTGAATTGACGGGTAAGGTTTTAGAGATATGTTCTACTGTTACTCCAGAACTACTGGTCATGGTGATGGCTTTCTTAGCACAGTCTATCAGTCCTTTATGCCTTCACATCTAGTCCATACCTAGTACTACTTCCAATCCTTTGGTTCCAAGTACAATTAGGTTTGCATAAAAATATATCCCATGTATTCTGATAGGTACAGCTTTGCAAATTTTTCTAGCTTTGGTTGTTGAACCGGGGATTTGAACTATCATGACATGCTTCAGGTTGGTTGGGCAAATCTTACTAGTGCATGCAAATTCTTCGGTGACAAATGAATGCGATGCTCCAGAATCAAACAATACTCTTGCTAAAACTGAGTTGACAGAAAACATACCCAGCACTACATATGGCACTTCCTGGGCTTCTTCTGTGTTCATGTGGAAGAGGCAGCCATTGCGGTTGTGAGGGTTCCTTGGGGTAAATCTTCTTCCTGGTTGAACACGACGTTGCTGCTGAGCTGGGGCATTAACATTGGCATTGGCTGCAGTCTTCTTGGGACACTCATTGGAGTAGTGACCCTTCACTCCACACTCGAATCAAGTCATCTGGGACTTGTCCTTGACTACGACAGGCACAACATTGCTGCCAGTTCTGGGTGCAGTGTTGTTGTTGTTGCTGTTGTTCTTGGGAGGTGCACGGTTGAAATTGTTGGCATTACCGGAGTTGTGATTGTTTCCTCCGGACTTCACATTCCCTCCGCTACAGTTGGGGTAACTTGGGCGAGACATTGGGGGTCGGTTGTTCCTTGGTGCATATCAGGGTGAAGGGTTGGGACGGTACATCTGGTGACTACTGGATCCAGACTGCTGCATCATACGACGCTTGCGGTTGTCGTTTTCCTGGTTAATCTTCCCTTCCATCTGAATGGCAGAGTCGACTAGCTTGAGATCCTGAAAACGGATGTTGATGAGGAAAGTTTGCATCTCATCATGCAGTCCGTTCAAGAATCTCTCCTTCTTCTTGGCCTCCGTGTTGATCTCATCAGGTGCATATCTAGCAAGTGACAGGAATCTGTCACGGTACTCCACCACAGTCATTCTTCCTTGCTTCAATTCGCGGAACTCATCTCTCATTCTGTTGACTAGACCTTGCGGCACGTGGGTGCGGCTGAACTTGACTTTGAATGCTTCCCATGTCATCACTTGACCATGGTTCATATTGCGGATACTATTCCACCAAGCTCTTGCATCTCCTGCCAGGTAGTGGGTGGCGAAGAGAACTTTCTCATTCTCATCAACTCTTGCAACTTCGAGGTTGTTTTCCATGGGTTGTAACCAGTCATCAGCATCTAATGGGTTTTCAGAAGTGCTAAAGATTGGGGGATTGGTATTCTGAAAGTTTTTGAGTTTGGATCCCTGGTGATCCTGATTTCCATGCCCTTGGTTGTTGAGAGCCATCTAGGCGACTGTTGAAGTGTTACTAAGTTGGCTTGTTATTCTGCCCTGCTTGCTTCACAGTCGGCGATGAGATTCTGCAAGACCAGCAGCATTGGGTCTTGTGACGAGCTGCTCCCTCCTTGGTTTCCACGAGTCATCTGAAGATTGAGTTGGATGTAGGGGCAAGAGGGAAATTCTAAGGTTCATGGTTTTGGGTTTTCAAAGCTAAAACTTTGAGTTAGACACAGGTTTTTCAACTAACTCCATTTTCATTCATGCAAGCAAGCACACGATACAACACACACCACAACAATCAAAGGGAAAACATATGGTTTGAAGAACCATTCTGCAAACTACGATACAATGAGACCGATACATCTCAAGCTACGACAGTGCTCTGGTGCCTCTACTCATCGTCGATGAAGTCGGAGTCCTCATCATCAGTGTAGAATTCCATGGCATCCTCCTCCAGAAAGTCATCATCATTGCTGAGGTAAGAGTCCATGTCTCCCTGGATGTCTTCACCCTCATCTTCTTCTTCCTTGGCGGCAAGCTGAGCTTCTTGCTCCTTGACGGTCTTCTTGAGGTCGGCCACCTTCTTGCGAAGACGGGCGATGGTGCGATCCTTCTTGGCACGCTGGCGACGAAGAGACTGGCGGTCCTAGACGAGCAGTGCGAAAGTCTAGGCCTTCTGGTCAGCAATGGCATGGTTCTGGTTGGCTAACTCTTTGGCATTGTCCAGTTCCTGCTGTCTGTCATGAAGCAGGAAGTCAAGGTTCTCCACTTGATGCCTCAACTCTGGGTGACTTGGAATCTCCATTGGCATTCCCATGAAGTCACGTCTTGCAAAGTGGGCAAAACGAGTTCCTTGGATCTTGTTGACGCTGAGGGCACATAGACATGCGAGAGCTTCATGCATTGCCCTGGCTAATCCATCTAGCCAGTTGTTCTCTCTCACGGAGAACAGAATTCTCCCAGAAGTTGGTGCTTCAATTCTTCCTTTAAGATCTGCGGTGACTAGCCACTGTAGGTCTCCTCCTGGGGGTCCTGGAAGTTGAGCTCCAAGAAACTCCGGATGTGGGCGTCTTAGTAACTCTGACAGTGAGTCCAGATCCCTCTCGAATATCAACTGACCTCCGTTTCCCAACTGGTAAAACTTGCTGAACTGAGTCTCCATCTAAAATAATTAAGGATGAGGAAGTTAGTGAAGTGATCAGGTGTGTCAATTTTTAAGTAGTAGTGTAAGAATTTTGAGGAACATGAATTTTTGAGAAAGAAAGAATTCACAAGGCTAAGAGAGGAGATAGTTTTTCATAAGGGTAAGAGAGGAGATAGTTTTTCATAAATACTCACTTTGGTTTTGAAACTAAATTTTTTTTTGAACGTCCATTCTAACTAGGGTCTCCTATGGTCAGGATGGCTCTGATACCAACTTGTCAACACCCGGATTTTTAATCCCAGATGCCCGCTATGCCATACCTCGCAATCCCAGGATTACCATTTTTGCGAGACATAACGGATTGGATATCACAGTACAACATCCATTACAAACCATACATATGGTCTTACAAAAATAAGGATCTCATGATCCAGTCTTAATACAACAAGCAGCGGAAATAAAAGATAAGCGTAGAGGTGTGGTCCATCTTCAGGGGCACAAGCAATGCTGACGAAGGCAGATAGTCCTAGTTATCATAGCCGTCCTGCTGGCCATCATCTTGATAGTCTCCTTCATAGTCTGGCCATGATAATAGCCAGGGACAAAATCCATAAGTACTCTTTAAGTACTCGCAAACTACCACTGACAAGTATTATAGTTCTAAGTTAAAGTGATAAATCTAAGTTTAACTATACAGTTAAGTTTGAAACCTAAGCTGAGTTCTGAAACAAAGAAAGATAAAGTAAAATTCTAGAATCACTTAAGTTGGGAAGCTATTGTCAAAAACACAACCCTGTTGTGGTCAAGTCAAGATTCATCATTCATTTCAAGTTATTTGGAAAACATCTGACTATGAAACAGTATGGCCATTCCAAGTGTCCATAACCGCGGACGCGGCTATTCGAATAGTTTGACACTCTGCAGAGGTGGTACACTTTCACCACAAGATTCGATACATCTGTCAGGGATAACCTTGAATCATCATACTTAGTATGCAGATAATCAAACATAACCTTCCCTTTACACACCCTAGATAAGCACCTCTCCTATGAGCATGGCCTCCCAACCATGACCATCTGTCATCTTGGGCACTACATAGGTGGACATCATGAGAGGTAGCTTCAGCTCAAACCTCTCCCGCGAGGGAACTAATACTAATGCATATAAATTTCCAGCTAAGCCTTACCCAATTCAGGTAGTGTTGTTGTACGGTAAATTTGGAATGGTATCGCATCCGAATCCAACCATCAGTTTTATAAAAGGGTTAAGGCTCATGCCCCAACATTTTCATCATCATCAACCATTTGTGTTTCTGAACACATGTCAAAACATCTCAATAGAATGACTCATCATTCCAAGGTTTTCATAATTCATTTTCACCAAGTGTTCCCATCTAAAGTGACTCAAGTTTTTGATCTACTCTAAACTACTAAGTTAAGAGTGTTCACTAAGATGGAAAAGATGGGTTCAATCTCATGCCATAGAATGACATCTAAAGGTTTCTAAATAGGTCAAGTTTTATACTTTTTATGCTACCTTCAAAATAAGTAAAGAACTTTGTGTAAACTAAGGGAGGTAAAACCTATAAATAAGACTTGGGGTACTAATGGTCAAACGGGTGTGATCAAAGCATGCCTAAGGCATCTTTGTTAAACCTTCTAGTTTGATCCTAGCTTGCTAAGAACTAAAATTGCAAGTGTTAGCTTGCATTGTTAATGGTGGCTTGCCTTGTGAAGTGCAGTGGTTGAAGTTTTCTTCTTCTTCTTGGTAGAACTCCTCCTCCTCGAAAGCTTGGTCGGTACTATCGTCTATAAATACATACGGAGTACACAATCACCAAACAATACTTAACAGGCTAAATAGCATTCTAAGACACACATTTGATGATCTATTCTTATCACAAGCATCACAGGTTTAATTCAATAGTTTCATCCTTTTAAATTTAGAAAAGTAATTTCTACTCATTGAAAAATTAACTAAGATTTAATTTTCACCACTTAAAATATGGGATCATATTGACACATGCCATCACCACATATCTTAACACATGGGAATAAGAATTAAAGGTTGGATCCATATTACTTTGGTTTAAGTTTATTATTTAATGATTTAAAGTGACTAGAAATGCCTATATAGCATTATTTTGGTACTAGTCCAAAGTCACTGCATGTAAACCTTAATATTATTACATATTCAGATAGATATGGTGAAATGTGATTTTTGAGTGTTGGAATCAACTCCAAACCTATCTTAGTTGATTTTATAAAAATATTGCAAGTTGCAAAAGGTTCTGTTTTGTTATTTTTACTAGGAGAGATCTATAACTCTAATTGGATTACACCCAACGGGCTTGGATATATCATTTCAATATCCTTTAGGAAAAATTGGTTTCATGCAATTTGGATTTGTAAAACTCCCAGAATCGAATTTTAAACTAGTGGACAGAAACTAGATTCAACTTAAAAAGAAAAAATCCAATTTTGAACGGTTGGGCTAAAGCGGGAAAGAACATGGGCCGGCCCAGTGGCGCTCCGTGGCGCAGGGCTCATCTGAAAGGGGGTCCCGCTGGTCAGCGGCACTTAACATGCGAAACGGTACGTGCGATATGGGCTGTAGGATTAGAAGTGGGATCTACGGTTGAGAGTCGTCGTCGACGACGAACAGGTCGTCGGCGAGAGTTTGCCCTAGCGGCTCGATGAGGGTCTACCGGAGACGTACCAGGGCTCTAGCGACAACGGCAAAGCGGGCAAATGAACTGGAAGATGACGGTGAGGCGAGGCGCGGTTGCGGCGGAGCTTGGGGTGCCCTAAATCGCAGGCGCCCTTCTCCTCCTGCTGTGGCGGCTCCGGCTCCAATTCCGGCGAGGCAAAGCTTGAGCGGCGTCAGCGAGAGGTGGGTGAGGTTCCGTGAGAGGTGGGGAGTGTGGTAGTGTGGAGAAATGGTGCTGGGGAGGCCGTCTTATATAGGCCCGAAGGTGAGACAGAGCGGTGTGGGCAGGGGCGGCACTAGGGGCTAGCGGCGTGGCTCGAGGTAGGGGACGGTGGCATGTCTCCTGGAGGTGTGCTAAGGCTTAAATGCATGGCAGGGTGAGCTCTGTGCTGGTCGGGCGCGTCACACGCTCTGGCGGCAGAGGCGGCGGGTCCGACGGCGAGCGGTGGCTGGGGTGCGTTGGGCGGCCAGCGGGGCTGTTTGCGGTGTTCCCTAGGTCATGGCGGAGCGATAGGCGCGGGCTGCGGCCGAGGGGTGGTATGTGCACACGGGGATAGGGCATGCTCTGCGGGCGGTGTCGGCATGGTCGACCAGCTCCGTGCGCGGCGGTTCCTGGCCGTTCTTCTCTCTGTCTCTGGGCTGGGGCTGGTTGGACGGTGGCGGTGGACCACAGGCGAGTGTGTAGACATGGCGAGAGAGGCTGGCGGCTCCTGTGGCGCGATGTCGCCGGTGGGGGTGCTCAAGGTGCTCGGCCTTAATGGCCATGACCATTTGGTCGTGTGCACATGGTTTGGCCGGGCTAGCAAAGGGTAGGGTTTGCACTGGGGGAACAAGGGGACAGGGTTAGGCCCAAATGGTGACCAAGATCACTGCTCAAAACAGTGTTTTGAATTTGGCCAGATTTGTGCCCACAAGGTGTTTGATGGAATGGCCGAAAGACAAAAACTTTTGAATTTTGAGTTCAAATTTTTTGGGTGATCTACACTAGTGCTAGGTAGTCTCTGGTTGCAAGGGTTTTGAAAGTGGAGCTCAAATAGATGGTTTTTGAAATAGGGGTGATTTATGCATATGCATTGAATTCAATTTTCACATGCCATTTAAAATAAGCAAAAGAATGTTAGCAGATCAAAAGGTGGGCCTTGGTACCTCATTATGTGTACTAGCAAGGGGTGCAAAGATCATGAATTGTTTCTGTTAAGAAATGAGTGCTAGGAACACTCAAAGTAGTGTAGTGGATTAAAATGGCCAAAATGACCATTCTTCCTTTTTAATTGTTTTTTATTTGATTTTCTTTGGGAAAAGTTTGGGAATGATGTAGATGATGTTTAAATCACCTATGAAACATTTTACAAGCAATGGATCACAGAACCATGGCAATTCAAATCAATTCTTAATTTAAATCCACATACACATGAATGCCTTTATTTTTAAATTGAAAAAGTTTTTGTTAACCCCAATTTTTATGATTTAGATCTTGATAAGCTTGGATTGAAGTTTTGGGATGTTAGAGGTTGTCCCTACCTCCTGCTGATGCCCCTGTCTTGCTAGGCGTCTCCGTGTCCCGGCCTCCTGCTGCTGCCCTACTTTTATTTTGTTTTAGTTAATTATTACCTCTCTGTTGCATGTAAGACAATATATCTGTGGTGTCTCTGGTGAACTTAACAACCGCTGCTCACATCATCCTCATAACCACAGAAGTCAGCAACCGACATCAAACGAATTACTGCGCTATTAAGGGATGTAATCCCGTAGGACGTATTCCATGGCATGGATAGTATTCCGTGAGTTTCCTCGATTTCCCAAGTTGATAAGTAAGGATTTCTAACAGCTTTATAGTCAATGTAACTGCTAGCATGCCTCTTTCTACCAACAAGTAGTTCCCTCCATCAAGTCCCCACCAGAGGCATATATTGAGAGGTCGACTTCTCTAAACATCAAGATGTAGAGAATCTAACACATGGTCACAACGATGAATATCGCAATAGACTTTATCTTATTTCAATCTCATACTAGGGTTTCTCCATCTCCCCAAGAACTAATGATCTACTCAGACATGGAGGCAATCAACATCATAGAATTGATAATGGAAACAATCATAGATTAATAGTACTTGTATAAATCCACAACGACTATAGGAATTACAAAAATATCTAGACAAGATGTAGATGGGATGGATGAAGGTGGTTGTGATGCAGCGGTGGATGATGAAGATCGATGCCTTAGCCTCCCGGATCTGCGTAGGGTGAAGATGGATCCCTGGCGGATGAGTTCCCCCTCCAGATGCCTTCCAGAGGTGACGTTTCTGCGATTTCCTGGTGTTCTGTATGTCATCTCTCCGAAGCAATTGCACGGGGTGAATCTATTTGACGAGGCAGAGGCGGCGCCAGCTATACGGGCGGAGAAAATTCTCCCGCTGTATAGTTGGTCGTTAAGCTCTCTGCCTCCTTTGTTCGCTTCTGGTTTTCTTTTGGTATTATTAATATTTCCCAAATAAGCGATTTATGTTGTTTTTGACTCCTTTTATCCACAGTACAACTGCTTCAATAATTGTATCTGCTGGGTCCATCATCTATCCTGATCCTGGTGAAAACAGACATAAAATATGCATGCGAACACCGTAGAATACAAAAATCCTACATCAACAATGCAAAATAATAATGTAAAACATGGTGCAAATATCCAAACATCACACTCCTAGAGGGATCGTGGAGCCAGAGGTCGTCACTGTACACCGTATGTGTTTGAAACCTCAAGGGTGCCTCATACGATGGCATCTTGGATGTCGTGAGCCAGAGCTGCTGCTTGATTAAGTGGAGCAAGGGGTGACCTGCGAGGAGCATCACGACCTTGAGGTTGGCCACGAGTTTGACTACTTCAACCATGTTCCCCTTGGAACGTTAACCGCGTACGGTCTACAAGGGTATGTATTCTATATGCTCCAGTTGTTACTGCATTACTACATAGATAGATCTTGGGCATTAGGGAGTTCCAACGTAGGAAAATTTTTGTTTTCTGCTACAAAACCCTTCGGTGGTATCAGAGTTGATGTATGCATAGTGCTGTATGGCCAGTACGCACAAGTATTGTGCAGACATTGATCCCTTAGTTGTTACCCCCAACGTGTACTTGTTTATATCACGGTATTGTTTGATGAAGCGGCCTGGACCAACATTATGTGTATTCGTACATGAGACTGGTTCCATGCTTGACATACCGCTTGTCCCGTATAAGTGGCTAGCGGGTGTGTGTCTGTCATTCAATAGTTGATATGGAATTTACAACGGAGGGCCCCGGAAGGGGTGTAGTAGAGACAACTATTGGATCCATGTTGTGGTTAGAAAGTTCATAGTTTAGAAACGGTTCTATTGTGAAAGCCCTAACAACCACGTAAAACTTGCAAAAGATAAAGTAGAGGTGTCTAACTTTGTTTTGCAGGAGGGATTGTGTTATGATATGGTATTGGTCATTACAAAGGTAAAGTAGTTTACTTTTCTGTTACTAAGTAGTATAGTAATATGGACGACCTCCTGGTGGCGTCATGGACTTGGCGTCAAACCAGGGGCAAGATGGAGATCATGCCGGAGCGCTCGATGGAGATCAAGGTGCAAGAAGAAGGACCATATCATATCACAATATACACACTACAAAAAATGGTATTTATTGACAAACCCCCTTTGACACTTAATATCCTGTAAGATCTCACCATAATAAGGTAAGATCCATGTGATTGCAGTGCTAGTCCCTGGATCGAAAATGCTAGCACCCACAGTTTAAGATGAAGTACACAGAAATAAAGGTCATTATTACATCGCATATCTAGGAGTATAATGGTTCTTACAACTCACTTAGCCCAAGGCTAAGACACTCAAAGTTCACATTACATAGCATAATAATAGAGTGTTTAGTCTTCATGTACCACAGGCAAGCATGTCGAGTGTAGACCCGCAACCCTACTCATAATCAGAGTATCCTGCAACATAATAAGTTACAGCCACAAGGGTCAATACATTTGGAATTGTATTGGCAAGTGATACCATAGATACTTAGTATAATCCAACAACTACATGAATATATGGCTAAGTGGGGTTATGGCTGGCTTGCAAAAAGCTAGTTTAACTTATAGTTTTTGAAGAGTAAGTTTTCTCATTCCAACACTAAGGTACCAATGATAGACATCACTGAACCTCTACCCATGTTCACCCACAAGTTTTAACTTAGAGAAATTTGGATGAGGAGTTTATTGAACTATTTCACTTTCTTGAGGCTCAGGAATTGTCCATAACCGGGGACACGGCTAAGTACTTAGTTTTTACCCTCTCGAGAGGTGGTGCACTTTCCCCACAAGACTCGACATGCATCGAGACAAGAATTTTCAGAAACAATCCCTCAGACCACCACGGACGCGTTCCATCCTACCACATCTACCACCTTATGTCTGTCTGGCTGAGTTCTTGCAACTTAGTTGGTCAAGGCAGAGCCCATATGCCATGTGGCTACACTGGAAGTTTCATGACAAGAATTTCTCCAATCTCTTTGTTCCTGGGTGGCCATCCACAAGTGTGATACACCAGCTGACCATAGACATGGCCCCTGAGTAACCACTCAACATAATCCAAGAAAGTCCCATTCCACCTAGGTGTTTCATTAATATTAGTTGTTTTCTTAGTCAAAATAATATCTTTCCATACTATCTTATATGTGTAGTCCACCCATGAATTCTAATAGCATGGCTAAGCACTCTAGCATACGAAGTCTTTCAACTAGGAGATACTACCAAGATATAATCTATAGGATAGCATAGCATAGTAACATATAAATAATCCTATCATGCTAAGATCTACCAAAAATAACACTAGTGCAATAGTGAAAATAATAGGACATGAGATGAAATATCACTTGCCTTGGTAGCTAGGGGAATAGGTACAATCCTCACAGCAACAAACTTCACAATCCACACAATCTACACAAGATCAATACAACAACAATAATTCAATCAATAAAACATTACAAAAAATATGAATGCATGCAAAATGCAATGATATGATCACAACTCTATAACTTACAGAGTCTACAGTATAGAGGGTAAATTACCTCATCTAAACGCATAAGAAATACCCCGAAACAATTTATAGGACAATTTCTATGAGCAAAATACTCCTAAAAATGTTCTGCCTATAATTCCAATTCTTCAGAGGCAAAAGTGTGAAACAAGGCCTCCATAATAAAGGTCTTATTTTTCTGAATCCATAGACACCAAATTTTCATTTTTCTGAATTGTGGAACAAAAGTTATGGATTTTCTAAATTTAATACAAAATCTGTCTAATTTCTATTTAAACAGATACTCCTGGGCGACATGGCGCAATCTAATTGGGCCGTACCGGTTCGATCGGATCGACCGCTATGGGCCGTTGGATTTTAAGTGATAACAGACGGATCAGATTAACCTGTACCGTTTTGTCCACGTTCTAATCCTAGCCGCAGACACAAGATCTAACGGTCCCTAGCAACCTGGCCGGAGATGGGCGGCGCTGACCGGCTGCGCGCGACGGCGGAGCGTCGGCCGATGATGTTCCGGCAATTCTACAAGGGTTGGGAGACCGTGGACACGTACCAGAGGTCGTGGAGGCCGTGGCGGTCTCGATGGAGGTCACGGCGGTGCGGGAGGTGCTCTGGCCTGGCCTTGATCCCTCGCCGGAGTTGAGTAGACGGCGGAGCTCGCGGCTCGGTGTCGGAGACGGCGACCTGGGGCTCGGACCAGATAGCAAAAGGGTCAGCGAGATGCGCAAGGTTCTGCACGACCTAGTAAAGACCAAAAAGAGGTGGCAGGAACCTTAACCTCACCGGAAAACACGATGGACGGCGGCGGTAGAGGGGTTCGCCAGAGTTGGACCGTGCCATCGACCTGGTGCAAAAGAAAGCACGCGGTCGGGGTTAAAACACGCGCTAGGTCACGGCAAGTAATACTGAGTAGAGAGGAGGGCACGGCATGGCCGAGGCTCACCGGAATTCTCGCCGGAGTTGCTTCGATCAGCGGTGGTGTGAGGTGGAAATTGGGGAGCCTGGGGGCTCTCCAAGGGCTATGTCTGGGGGAATCGGTCGAGGAGAAGGAGAGGGTTAAGAAGGGGCCGAAGCGGTGGCGAATTACTCGCGGAAACGCTCGAATACACTCAGCAATGGAAACGGCAGAGGAGGTGGAGGGGGCGCCGGCCGTTCGCGTGGAAGACGCTGAGGTGGCGTCGACGTGGCGTGGGCCTAGAAGTCAGCGGGTGGGAGTTAGCTAGGCCGGATTGGGCCAAAAGGCTAGAACTGCTACTGCGGTTTGAAAATTCTTTCCCTCCTTTTCTTTTTCTTTTTGAATTTCTTTTCTAGTTTTCTTTGAATTTAGCAAAAGTGCTCCAAAAAGCCTCAAAATTTCACCAAATTTTTGGAGGATAAACCTAATGCAAAGCAGTACATGCCATGATGATTTGAATGCAATGATGATGATTTTCAGATAAAAAAATTTGGGATGTTACAAATCTAACCCCCTTAAGATGAATCTCGCCCTCGAGATTCGGGTTGCCTAGCAAATAGGTGAGGGTGATCTCTCCGAAGTTCATCCTCTCGCTCCCAGGTTGCTTCTGATTCAGTGTGATGATTCCACTGCACTTTGCAGAATTTGATTGTCTTGGTACAGGTAATTCTTTCTGCTGTCTCCAGAATCTTAATGGGTTTCTCTTCATAAGTGAGATCATTCTCTAGCTGAACTTCCTCTAATGGTATAGTGTCTTTCAACGAAGTTTCTTCCATCTCTGGGTGACACTTTTTCAGCTGACTGACATGGAATACATTATGAACTGCTGACAGAGATTCTGGTAATTCTATCTCATATGCCACTTCTCCTTTGCGGCTCAAAATCTTGAAAGGTCCTACATAGCGTGGTGCTAGTTTTCCTTTGATTCCAAATCTTTTCACACCACGAAGTGGTGATACCCTGAGATAAGCTCTATCACCAACCTCATAGGTAACCTCTCTACGTTCTGGATCAGCATAGCTCTTCTGCCGAGATTGGGCTACCTTTAGCCTATCCCTTACCATCTTGACTTTCTCTTCAGCCTCCTTAATTAGGTCTGGCCCGAACAAATTTCTTTCTCCTACTCCACTCCACAGCAATGGTGTAGTACACTTCCTTCCATAAAGAAATTCAAACGCAGCCATTTCTATGCTTGATTGATAGCTATTATTGTAGGAAAACTCTGCGTATGGTAGACTTTCATCTCAACTGGATCCATAATCTAACGCACATGCTCTCAGCATATCCTCTAATATTTGATTGGTCCTTTCTGTCTGCCCATCTGTTTGCGGATGAAATGCAGTGCTGAATTCTAACCGAGTTCCCAGTGACTCGTGAAGTTGTCGCCAAAAGTGTGAAGTTAATTGAGTTCCTCTATCGGACACGATACTTTTAGGAACCCCATGCAAACATACAATTCTATTCATGTATATCTTGGCTAGCTTTGCATTTGTATAAGTGGTCTTCACTGGTATGAAATGGGCCACTTTTATCAAGCGGTCAACGATAACCCATATAGAATCGTATCCAAATTTAGTCCTGGGCAGTCCAGTGATAAAGTCCATACCAATTTTATCCCATTTCCAATCAGGTATTGGCAGTGGTTGTAATAATCCTGCCGGCTTCTGATGTTCTGCATTTACACGACTGCACACGTCGCACAAGGCAATGTGCTCTGCTATGTCCTTCTTTAAATTATTCCACCAAAACCTCTCCTTAACATCCATATACATCTTAGTATTGCCAGGATGAATTGAATATGGTGAGTTGTGTGCTTCTTGTAAGATCAACTTCTTAAGTTCAAGATCCTGCGGAACACAGATACGTTTTTCGTACCATAAGATTCCTTGATCATCTACATGGAATCCTTTTGCCTTGCCTTCACTCACTTTACTTTTGATTTCTTCTATTTCTTTGTCCAACTTTTGGGCTTCTTGAATTCTGTCCATTAGTGTGAGTTGCACTTCCAAAGATGCAAGGTACCCTTCAGGCACTATCTCAAGTCTTAGCTCTCTAAATTGGGCACATAACTCCTCCGGCAATTCTCCTTTATTGAGGCCATTTACATAAGCCTTGCGGCTTAATGCATCGGCTACGACGTTTGCCTTTCCAGGGTGGTATTGTAATCTTAAGTCATAATCTTTGATAAGTTCTAGCCATCTTCTTTGCCTCATGTTGAGTTCTTTCTGTGTAAAAATGTATTTCAGACTCTTGTGATCAGTGAACATTTCACAACGTTTTCCCATAAGATAATGCCTCCATGTTTTTAAGGCATGTACAACAGATGCCAACTCTAGATCATGAGTAGGATAGTTCACTTCATGATTTTTTAGTTGCCTTGATGCATAATCTAAAACTCTACCTTCCTGCATCAGTACACCTCCTAATCCTTGGTGAGATGCATCACAATATACTTGAAAGTCTTTCTCAAGGTCTGGCAAACATAACACTGGTGCTGACACAAGTCTCTTTTTCAATTCCTAAAAGCTGGTTTCGCAAGAATCTGTCCAATTAAACTTCTTCTCCTTCTTTAGTAGATCAGTCATGGGCTTTGCTATCTTAGAGAAATTTTCAATGAACCTCCGATAGTACCCTGCTAGGCCAAGGAAACTACGGATTTCTTTAACCAATTTAGGAGGTTCGCATTCTGTCACAGCTGCCACTTTTGCTGGATCAACAGCTATACCATTTCTAGATACTATGTGCCCAAGAAAACCCACTTCATTCAGCCAGAATTCACATTTGCTGAACTTGGCATAAAGTTTGTGTTCTCTGAGTTTCTCTAGAATCAGGCGTAGATGTTCTTCATGTTCTTTGCTGAACTTGTCAAGGAATTCCATGAATACCTTATTCATCATGTTCATGAAATAGGCTGGTGCATTAGTCAATCCAAACGGCATCACTGTATATTCATACAACCCATATCTAGTGGTGAATGCAGTCTTGGGTATGTCATGTTCTCTAATCTTTAGTTGGAAGTATCCTGATCGAAGATCAATTTTTGAGAACACACATGTTCCCTCTAGCTGATCGAAGAGATCATTTATTCTAGGCAGGGGATATTTATTCTTTATGGTCACTTCATTAAGTGAACGATAATATATGCATAGCCTTTGACTTCGGTCCTTCTTTTCAACAAACAAGACTGGTGCTCCCCAAGATGACAAACTTGGTTGGATAAATCCCTTTTTAAACTGTTCTCCCAGCTGTTTCTTGAGTTCTTTTAATTCGTCCACTGACATTTTATAAGGTCTCTTTGCTATAGGCCCCGTTCCTGGTAGTAGGTCTATCAGAAACTCTACATCCCTATCTGGTGGCATGCCAGGTAATTCTTCGGGGAACACATCTGGGTACTCCTTCACTATTGGCACACTATCTAGGCTAACCCCCTTAAGAGAATTAACCTTGCTCCCCTTGGGTTCAAAGTTAGACTTGAACCTGATCCTTTTCTTTTCTGGGGTGGTGAGCATAACAGTTCGCTTGGCACAATCAATCACCCCTTCGTAACGGGTCAGCCAGTCCATCCCTAATATTACATCTAATCCTTGGGATTCTAGGATTATTAAACTAACCGGAAACTTGTTCTTTCCAATTTCTAGGATTATCTATCGGCACCTAGAGTTTACTATCATTTCTCCACCCGGGAAGCTTACTTTAATGGGACATCTAATGGTTTCAGTGGAGAGTTCGTTTTGGATTACAAATGCTCTTGAAATGAATGAATGCGATGCGCCAGTATCAAAAAGGATAAGTGTAGGAAAGGAATTAATCTCGAACTTACCGATCACGGCATCAGATCCTTCTTGGATTTCTTCCACATTAATGTGATTCACATGACCCTTTTGGAATGGGTTTGGCTTGGCCCTATCAGTCTTCTTCTCTGGGCATTCATTAGCATAGTGCCATGTCTTCTTGCACTTGAAGCATTCCACCTAACTGATGTCTTTCTTTGCTGGCTGACTGTGACGATTCTGACCATTTTGGTTTCCATGGCCATGACCATTGTGGTTGTTCCTGAATCCACTTTTGTTATGCCCACGATGGTTGTTTCCATCATGGTGGTGGTTGTTGTTACGATGGATATTATGATTCCCATTCTTGTGGAATCCTGAACTCCCACTTCCTTCGCCATGAAAGCGCTTGTGAGGAGATCCTGATCCAAACTTATCAAAATGGTGCTTCCTCTTTCTACCATCCACTTGTTTCATTTTCTTTTCCAGGATGGTAGCTTTATCACACAAGGATTGATAAGTTGGAACATATGCAACTGATAGTTTCATAGAAATTTCATCATTCAGCCCATCTAGGAACTTCTCCTTTCTCTTTGCATCAGTGTCAACATCATCGGGTGCATAACGTGACAAATTATTGAACTCTTCGATGTATTCAAAAATACTGTGGGGGCATTGCTTGAGGTTATGAAACTCCTTTTTCTTTAACCCCATTATTCCAGAAGAGATGTGAGTGGTGCGAAACCCATCCTCAAACATTGCCCAAGTCACTTCCTTAATAGGGTGGGTAATTTGGAAATTATCCCACCAAGCACTTGCATGACCTTCCAATAAGTGTGCTGCAAATCTGACCTTTTCTGCATCCGTGCATCCAACCGTGACTAGATCCTTATTCACAGAACGTAGCCAATCATTTGCTACCATGGGGTCAGTGGTACCCAAGAACTTAGCAGGTCTCAGCCTTAGAAATCTGGTCAGCATATCCAGAGGTGGTGGATTGTTCTGGTTGTTGTTATTGTTATTATTGTTGTTCTGATTCTGGGTTGCCATGAATTGAGTCATCATTTGCATCAGTTGGGTCTGCGCAGCTATCATCTGTTGCATTCCATTGCCATTGTCATCCTCGTTATTGCATCGGGGAGGTCTCTTTGGGTTTAATAAGGGTAAGTAATGATAGATAACCCAAATAAAAACAACAATCAGACAAACAAGCACATGCAAGTTCAACATCACAGCAATGACAGAGTTTGCAAAAATAAACATACTAGCATAGTCACCCACAAGTCGGTATGACCTATGCACTCAATAATAATAGAACGATAGGTAGATGGAACAGCATCACTACTCCTCCATGTCAACTTCCTCCTCTACTAGTGCAAGTCCTGCTGCTGTGAACCCTTCCTTGTATTCCTCCAAGCTTGTAGTCAGAGCATCGATCTTTGTCTGTAACTCTCTCTTTTGAGTGTGTAGCCTATCTATCACCTCGTGATCCACTTCCAGCTCAATGTCCTCAAGCTCTAACTCGGTCTCCAAGTCTCTAATCTTCTTGTTCTTCTCCTGAACTCTCTTCTCTTGGCTCTTGAATTTCTTCTCTTGGTCTTCAAACTTCTTCTCCATTTCCTTGATTCGATTTTCCTGTTCCAGGAAGGCCTTGTCCTTCTCCTTAAGTTGGACTCGTAGTTCATCGTTGCTAAGCATCACATTAGTCCTATCAGTATCAAGGTGTCTAATAAGGCTTTCTAAATCCTGGAGGTACCGACGCACGGGCTTGATAGACTCCTTCGTGGCCTCGTCTAACACAATGGGCTCTCCATCCTCGTCGCGCCTCCCAAAGAAATGGAAGTAGTGGCTCCTGATCACAGAAGAGTGACGTCCACATAGGCGTCCCAATAGCTCCTGCATAGCGACGTCAAGGCCCCTTTCCATGTCATCATGGAGTATCTTGAAGGCAATCTCCCTAGTTTGGGGCTCTGTCTCGCATCCTGGCTGGGTAACTCTGAATCCCCATAAGTCCTTCCTCTGAAACTTCCTCAGCTGAAGTCCCTGAATGGTAGGGAATGGAAGAGCGAGCACTTGGACTAGCTCCAACATACGAGTCCCAAAGCGAGTCCCCTTGAAGTCCTCGGCCGTGCTATAGACAAAATTCGGCATCTTTTGCATAGCATGGAGAAAATTAGTAACACACAATAAAGAAAGTAAACACAAGTCACAAAATAAAAATCAACCAATAGAACACTCCAAGTAGCAATACATTATTCAACTCAAGCACTCAAGGTTCCAGACATAACTTATTTTTGCCATACCACATAAGTTGGTATGATCAAAATACTAACGTGATAAAACGCCAAGGGTGGTGGTCCAACTAATATCTCACTCCTTCTTAACCAAGGTGGCAATCTGGGCATCCTTGCCAGCAATCTGCTTGTCTTGGTCACATAGCTCCAAAGCTAGGCCTATGATATCCTTACTTAGGCGTTTCATAGTGGCCTTTGAGTCTTGGACAAGACGCTTCTCCTCCTTGAGATCCTCCTTAGTATTGAGCATTCTATACTTGAGTCTCTACCCAAGTTCCTCAATAGCTTTCCAGGCAGCATTCCTTGCAGAGTCAAAGAATGACAGGTGCATTTCAGAGTTGGTGAACATGCAGAATCCCGTACTCTTGGAATCATCCTCCTTGTCCTTGTACAAATGGAGTTGCACCCACCAATACTCTTGTCATTCGTCTATCACAGGAAATCCCTTGTACACGGCTTCACCATTCATCCCCAAGCCGAGCATGAGGTTCTTGAGTACATTGGGAAATTCTGTCTCACACTCTAGGGTCATAGTCATCAGCGGTCTCTTCTTGATAGATTCATTGATGGTGGACATCTACAAAAATAGATGAGAAGGATGATTAGGGAAAGCTTTACGAGATGAATAGACAAGTGTAAGGTTGGAATATAGGGTAATTTTTCCTAAGGGTTTTCCTTGGTCTAATCCATTCTAGGGTCACGAACCTACAGGAAACACAGTGCTCTGATACCATCCGTAAGATCTCACCATAATAAGGTAAGATCCCTGTGATTCTAGTGCTAGTCCCTGGATCGAAAATGCTAGCACCCATAGTTTAAGATGAAGTACACAGAAACAAAGGTCATTATTACATCGCACATCCAGGAGTATAATGGTTCTTACAACTCACCATAATAAGGTAAGATCCCTGTGATCTCGCTGACCGGCTGCGCGCGGCGGCGGAGCGTCGGCCGATGATGTTTTGGCGATTCTACAAGGGCTAGGAGACCGTGGACACGTACCAGAGGTCGAGGAGGTCGTGGCGGTCTCGATGGAGGTCACGGCGGTGCGGGAGGTGCTCTGGCCTGGCCTTGATCCCTCGCCGGAGTTCAGTAGACGGCAGAGCTCGCAGCTCGGTGTCGGAGACGGCGACCTGGGGCTCGGACCAGACAACAAAAGGGTCAGCGAGATGCGCAAGGTTCTGCATGACCTAGTAAAGACCAAAAAGAGGCGGCAGGAACCTTAACCTCACCGGAAAAGACGATGGACGGCGGCGGCAGAGGGGTTCGCCGGAGTTGGACCGTGTCGTCGACCTAGTGCAAAAGAAAGCATGCGGCCAGGGTTAATCACGCGCTAGGTCACAGCAAGTAATACTGAGCAAAGAGGAGGGCACGGCGTGGCCGAGGCTCACCGGAATTCTCGCCGGAGTTGCTTCGGTCAGCGGCGGTGTGAGGTGGAAATTAGGGAGCCTGGGGCTCTCCAAGGGCTATGTCTGGGGGAATCGGTCGGGAGAAGGAGAGGGTTAAGAAGGGGCCGAAGCGGTGGAAAATTACTCGCGGAAACGCTCGCAATCACTCGGCAATGGAAATGGCAGAGGAGGTGGAGGGGGCGCCGGCAATCGCGTGGAAGACGCTGAGGTGGCGTCGACGTGGCATGGGGCCCAGAAGTCAGCGGGTGGGGGTTAGCTGAGGGAGGGGTGCGAAAAGACAGAGAAAGGGGAGAGGGAGGCCTGGTGGGTTGCTGGGCCGGATTGGGCCAAAAGGCCAGAACTGCTGCTGCGGTTTGAAAATTCTTTCCCTCCTTTTCTTTTTCTTTTTGAATTACTTTTCTAGTTTTCTTTGAATTTTGCAAAAGTGCTCCAAAAAGTCTCAAAATTTCACCAAATTTTTGGAGGATAAATCTAATGCAGTGCAGTACATGCCATGATGATTTGAATGCAATGATGATGATTTTCAGATAAAAAAATTTGGGATGTTACATATCCATATTTTGTCAATGAATATATGATATTGACAAAAATGGGATATCACGAATTTTGTCATAAAAGCTGCGTCATAGAAAATCTATAACCACGGTTTGCATTTTTTGTCATTGTTTAACTTATATTAGTTGATGATGTTAGTTTTGTCAACAATCGTGTGCAATCGGTGACTAAAATATTTTTCATGATATATATGAAAAGTTTGTCATTGTAAATTAGAAAGGCTTGTAGGACAGGTCATCATAATAGACGTGGCATTTTGTTAATGTAGTGGAATTTATGAAATGGCATTATGACCAATGGGACCCACTGGTTCTTATATGTGGACCAAAGGCAGGTCCGACACGGTTCTGATAGGTGGGACCCGGAGGGTTCAGACAGGTGGGACCTAGAGGGTTCGGAAGCTTGTTCATTACAAAGCATAAGAAATGTTGAAGTAGAAAGCTTGTTCATTACAAAATAGTAGCAATATTAAAATGTCTTACATAAGCATCTTTGGCTTTCGTAGTCATGATGCATTCCTTGTTAGTGTGGGTAAGTCTATAAAATTCAATTGGAGATGTCACCTCCTCCAAGTTCTCCAAGTTCTACAAAAAAATTGGAATTAGGAACATGAGTTAGCAAAATTTATACTGAGTTTGGTAGAACAATTGTTTCATATATGAACTTAAAAACATATAAGAGCTTCATAGTGTGCAACGAAGCATCTTTATCCAGTTGTATTGTTCTTCTTCACAGCTTCTCTATTCATTTGATTCTTCAGACACATTTCCTAAATTTGAGTATGAACTTGTGAGTTTTCTGTGCAACGGATATTTATGTGCTGAGTATTTGTAAGTGTAAATGTTAGTACCTGATAGAGGGCATCAAACCATCTGTCCACAAGATCTTTCCATCTTCTCTCTAGTACATTTTCTGGCTTCATCTTATATGCTTCCTAAGGGCTCATATCTTTAATCTTCTCCCAATTCTCCTTCTTAAGCTTGTAGCTTAGTTGGTACATACTACTCTGTATAATATTACTGCACATTTTTTTGGTCACTACATCATTTATGTCCATTTCAAAATTTCCCTGAAAAATGGAGATGCATATTATGTAGTTACATAGGTAGACAAGTTAAATATCTATGATGTAAAACTATAGAGTTAGGGATCACCGCTACTTTGCGAATAGCACCTGGAATAACATCTTTTAGAGTCTCATATTTTTTGTATTGAGTCCAGTTGGTTGCTAGATGCACTTTGTCTTGGATTTGTATTCCGACCTTAGAGCTTAGTTTTGTTGCTTGAAGAGGATTTTTGGGCCTTCTAATCCCCTCAGTAAATTCAATTCTTATTTTATTCCCACCATTTCTTCTAGTGTAGTCATGCGGACCATGGCCCATGGAAATTCCACGTTCCCCACGCTTTCACTTTGAACCGGAAGAAGTTACCTCTGAAACATGGTATGAACAAAGTTAAAATTAGAGTATATATTATAGGACTAACCATCATTACAATTATTTAAGTGCAATTGTTAATACCTTTCTGTTTTGTAATGAGATGTTGATTGTCGTCAGGTGAGTTCCTTCCTCTAGATGTTAGGTTGAACATTGGTGAGATTAGAACTTCTGTGTTCTAAACCTCTAGGCATGTAGGGGTCTGACACATGACAGTTTCAGTTGCTTTAGTGACATGAGGTGCTCTTGATCTAGTGGTTACATGTCAACACCCGGATTTTTAATCCCAGATGCCTGTTATGCCATACCTTGCAGTCCCCGGATTACCATTTTTTAGAGACATAACAGATTGGATATCATAGTACATCATCCATTACAAACCATAATAAGGTCTTACAAATAAAGGATCTCATGATCCAGTCTTAATACAATCAAACAGCGGAATAATAAGCGTAGTAGTGGGATCCATCTTTAGGGTCACAGGCAATGCTGACGATGGGAGATGGTCCTAGTTGTCGTAGACCTCCTGCTGTCCATCATCCTGATAGTCCTCCTCATAGTCTGGCCACGGGAATAGCTAGGGACAAAGCCATGAGTACTCTTTAAGTACTCGCAACCTATCACTAACAAGTAAGGTAGCTCTAGTTGGAATCTTAAGCCCTAGGTTTCTTTGCAAAAAACCAGGTTTATCTAAACCGAGTTTAGAAGTAAATAAAACTAATTTAATGTTGTAAATCACTTAAGTGGGAAACTAGTTTTTATCTCCACAACCCTGTTGTGGTCAAGTCAAAGTCACAGTTCATTTCACAAGTCATTTTAAAAACATCTGACGATGGAACAGTATCGCCACTCCAACTGTCCATGACCGCGGACCCGGCTATTCGAATAGTTTGACACTTTGCAGAGGTGGTACACTTACACCACCAAATTCGATACATCCGTAAGGGATAACCCTGAATCAATCATACTTAGTATGCGGATAATCAATCATAACCTTTCAATTACATACCCTAGTATAGGCACCTCCCCTATGAGCTTGGCCTCCCAGCCATGGCCATCTGCCATCCTGGGCACTGCATAGGTGGACATCATCAAGAGGTAGCCTCAGCTCAAACCTCTTCCGCGAGGGAACCCATACCAAGGCACATAAACTTCCGGCTAAGCCCTACCCAATTCAGGTATTGTGGTTGTACGGTAAAATTGGAATGGTATCACATCCGAATCCAACCATCAGTTTTTATAAAGGGCTAAGGCTCATGCCTCAACATTTTCATCATCAAATCATTGTGTTTCTCAACACATGTCAAAACATCTCAATAGAATGAATCATCATTCCAAGGTTTTCATAATAATTTTCACCAAGTATTACCATCTAAAGTGATCAACTTTTATGCATAGCACTAGCCACTAAGGTCAAGAGGGTTCACTAATGAGGGGTGCTAATCTTCAATCTCATGCCATGGAATGACATCTAAGTATAGGCCTAGTTTTATACTCTTTATGCTATCTATACTATTTTTCCAAATACTCACAAGACACTAACTAAAAGTAAAGACTTTGATAAAGTAAAAGAATATAAAGCTTGCAAGTAAAACTTGGGATTGGTATAAATCAAAGGTATATAACCAAAGCATGCCTAATGCATCTTGCTCAGATTAATACTTGCAAGTGTTAGCTTGCATGGTTGTAAGTTGCTAGTAGTGATGGCTTACACATAATAGCTTGCAAGTGTTAGCCTGCCTTGAGTAGAGCAGTGGTTGAAGTTTTCTTCTTCTTCTTGGTACTACTCCTCCTCCTCGTAGCCTTGGTCGGTACTATCATCTATAAATGAATACGGGGTACACAATCACCAAACAATATTTAACTATTTCTATTTAGCACACTAAGACTCACACTTGATGATCTAGAATCATCACAATCATCACATGGATTAAAGGTTTACCATTATTTATCTTATTTTAGAAAAGTAATTTCTACTCATTGAAAATAATTAAGATTTAATATTCTCCAAATAGAATATGGGATCATGTTGACACATGTCATCACCACATATTCTACTACATGGGAAAAGTGATTTAAAGTTTTGGTCATATTTTACAAAGTTTATAATTATCATTTAATAGATTTAAAGTGACTAGAAATGCCTATATAGCATTATTTTGGTACTAGTCCAAAGTCACTGCATGTAAACCTAAATATATTTATATATTCAGATAGATCTTTGATTTTTGAGAGTTGGAATCAACTCAAAAGCATTTATGATTGATTTTTGAAAAATGTTTGAAGTTGGAAAAGTATCTGTCTTTGTATTTTTTACTATAGGTGATCTATATCTCTAATTGATTTAAATCCAATGGACTTGGATAGATAATTGAAATATCTTTCTAACAAAATTGGAATCATGCCATTTGGTTCAGTGAAACTCTCTGAATTGATTTTTGAATCTATGGAAAAAATAGGGTTTTAACTAAATTGGAAAATACTAATTTGAATTCACTGGGCTGCGCGGGAAAATAAACAGGCCGGCCCAAACTGCACAGCACAACGCAGAGGGCTGCTGACAGAGGGGGTCCACTCATCAGCGACTTAAACTACGCAAAGCGGTATCTGCGAATCTAAGTCGTACGATTAAAAGATCACCCAACGACGGAGAGTCATCGTCGACGATGAACTGCTCCGGCGAGGAAATTAACCTAGCGTGGCAGTGGGGGCCAACGAGGCTCACCTGGGCTCCAACTAGGGTTGGCGATGGGGGCGAATGGGGTTGTCGATGACAATGGTTCGAACGGTGGTAGCGGACGGTCCTCGGGTGGCTTTGATGACCCACAAGTATAGGGCGTGTATTGTAGTATTTTCGATAAGTAAGAGTGTCGAACACAATGAGGAGCAGAAGGTACTGGCTAGTGGTATGGATCAGGAATTCTCTGCAAATACTTAGCAAACGGATTTTTAGGGGTTTTTGATAATGCAAGTAAATAAAGTAAGAGTAAATAAAAGACAATAAGAATAAGTGCAGCAAGTGGCCCAATCATTTATGCAGCAAAGGACAAGCCAGTTGTATTACTTAAGATGACCAAACGTTCTCAAGGACACACCGGAATTCTGTCAAGTGCTTTCGCTTCATATAGTTGATTAATCTTCTTTAGCTTGCTAAGTTTTATGTGGGTGAACCTGTGCTAATGTACCGACCTTCGTAGGACTAATACATACTTGTGATTATACCCCTTGCAAACATCCGTAAGTACAAGAAAGTAATTAAGGTAGAAACCTAACCACAGCTTTAAACTCTAAGACCCTTACGTCTCTTGTGCAATGGTTTCCTAACGGGGGTTCAGGTTTCTGTCACTCTGGCAACCCCTACGATTAGTAGCCAAATACACAATGCATTCCCCTAGGCCCATATAGGTGAAGTGTCATGTAGTCGACGTTCACATGACACCACTAGAAGAAGTACACCACAGCTTAAATATCAAACCATTGAATCTTTCTCAACACAATTCCACCACTAACAACATGACTTCTCCCATGTCCTCAAGAACAAAACGAACTACTCACAAGACATCATATGGATCATGATCGGAGATGGAATAATGATGTATAATAATCTGAACATAAACAATAATTCAATGGTTCCACTCAATAGTATCAATTTCAAGGAGTAAGCAGCATTGGGAATGTTTCCCCTAAGAACTATGCAAGATTCAACCAATTGTTACAGCAATATGGAGATGGTGATGATGGTGTTGGTGGTGATGATGGCGGTGATGATGATGATGATCCCGATGAAGTCTAGCTTGATGGTGGTGTTGATGGAGACGATCTCCTGTCTCCAGGAAGGAATTCCCCTGGCAGAATTCTGTCTGCCGGAGAGATCTTTCTCTCTTGGTGTTTTCCACCCCGTAGAGGCGGCGAAATCTTTCTGTTGTTGCTCCCCGAGTACTAGGGTTTCGGTAGGATTATATATGCCAGAGGGGAGAGCTTGAGGTGGACCAGGGCGGCCACACCACCTGGTGGCGCGGCCTAGGCTGGCCCGCGCCAGGGGTTGGTGTGGGCCCCTTGTGGCCCATCTCCACTCCTCCTTCTAGCTTCCTTCGTCTTCTAGAAAAATAGGACTTTCCATATATTTTCCCGGATTTTCTGATCTTCGCGAATTTTTCCTCCAAACAACACCTTTTCCATCAGAATCCTGACTGCAGCGGTCCATGCTCCAAAAGTCATCAACCATGCAAAAACAGATGAAATTACATGTGTATCATCTCTTAATATGAAATATATCAATGAATAACAGTAAATTATGATATAGAATAGTGATGCAAAATGGACGTATCAACTCCCCCCAAGCTTAGACTTCGCTTGTCCCCAAGCGAAACTGAACGCAATAAACATGACCTCAGATTTATGGAGTGAAGAGTCGATAAAAGAATATGGACAAGAGGCATCACATTCATCAATACATAAGTCATAATAGAAGACAACTCATTATTATATAACTTAACTTGCAATAAGTAAAGGAAACACAATAAAGATACATAAAGTAAATCATAATTGGTAATGGCAAACTTAGCTCTTAGTCGAAGAATAGTTGACAATTTGCTAGAGTTCACAAATAATAGGTTTTCAATGATAGCTTTCAAAGTAGTAAACACCTAGATAAGAGCAATGTGCAAAACAAGGAACATAAGAAACATGATTGAATAAATCACCATATGAATGAATGAAAACACAACAACTCAAAATACTTGCCTAGATAGAAAGGAATAGGTTTACTGACTCAACTAAAAAGTAAAAGAAATGCCCTTCGCAGAGGGAAGCAGGGATTTCAAGTTTCATAAAGAGCTCCCAAAAATTATGATACTTATTAGCTTTCAACTCTCATTTCCCCTATCATAGGCATGTTTAGGTGGTTAAGGTTAAAGTGATCAAATACGAGGATATGCTTGACAAGTTGTAAATTGAGAATCTCATATCCCTTGAATACGAGGGCCGCTCCTCATGCTACCCAAGTTTAGTCACCGGTAAGTTCTTGTCATAGTAAGCACATGTGTATCATAGAGAACCGCCAATGGGGTACCCCTTGCCCGATGATACGGAAGAATCCCCATATCAAAATGACAAGGCAAGCAGACAACAAGCATCTCAGCAAATCTTCTTATTTACCATGGGAATATGGTGCTTTTTTCTCTCTTTCCTCTTTTGTCATCTCTTTTTTCATAAGAAGAATGCTTCATAAATGCTCATTATGGTTACGCTACAGGTTTCCACCATGACAGCATGGATTAGACCGGCGGCCCAGGCGTTTCTCTAACACACATGCATAACTCCATGGACTTACAAGCTCCCCTTTCATTTCACATCGACGACATCCATAGACAAAAGAACATGATATCAACTAGGTACAAAGTACCAATGCAATGTTGAAAGCGTTCCCCATGACAGCATGGTTCTGCTAATTCACAACTTACAAAGCACAAGCATATATGCAACATTGATGGGCACAATGGTTCAAGTTTATTAAATGCAAGAAAGTAAAGTGTGTCATCAAGTTCGTGAGAGCTTTAATCACTAATTTTCACATAACAAGTTTAATTTGGAAGGTAGATAAAAACAAGAATTTACTTGGAATAGCAGTAGTGCTAATAGGTAGGTATGGTGGACACAAATGGCATAGGTTTTGGTTTAAGGAGTGGATGCACGAGAAGAATTCCCTCTCAGTACAGGTTTTTGGCTAGCAAGGCTGGGTAGCAAGTATAAGAATTGAAGGAAACAAACAAACATACAAGTGATAAAAACAAACATGCAATCTTCCTTGGAAGCACAAAAGATCTTAACCAGAGAATACT
Source organism: Avena eriantha (assembly GCA_910589775.1). Lineage (NCBI taxonomy): Eukaryota > Viridiplantae > Streptophyta > Magnoliopsida > Poales > Poaceae > Avena > Avena eriantha. Next base: position 438,825,152 of record OU342743.1, on the reverse strand, counting down.
AAGCTTATGAGAAAATCAGGAAAGAAAGATGATGAAATTATATTTCTTTAGAGTACATTTATCTTTTTCATTCAACTCTCAAAAATAGTGTTTCTACTAACCAAGCCAGGTTTGCCAAAACCAACTAAATTAACTCAATGATCCCAAAGTGATACCATTACTAATGACAAGAACAATCATATAACCATGAATTGAAAACTAATATAAGATATGCAAAAGAGTAAATGACAGAACTTCTCATTAATATTCCATAACGGCTAATCGCACCAAGGGATACATATCTAATGAGAGAGGGGACACTTCCATAATTCAAACGATCCTACACGATAACTTCTCTATTCATGATATGACTCTACTAAAAAGGTAAAAAGATAGAAGATAGTGATGTGATACCGCGGCACTCCCCCAAGCTTGGAACAAACCAAGGGGATGCCAAACCTGATGACGAATTACTTCTTGGGGTGTGGTGGTATTCTCTTGGTTGGCGCGAGGAAATCTTCCAGCATCTTGCGAAGCATGTTATTCTCCTCTTGAAGCATATCCACCTTCCTACTCAAGACTCGGTACTTGTCGCAGAACTCATTAGTGACTCGTAGAGCTTCCACTACTGCAGGGCAAGAACTGAGATCTGGAGTCGAAGGTATCAGCCCCTTCCTGCCTGTTGTCATGTCCTTTACTTCCTCCCTGCCGTTCCGATCCATGTCTTCGCACTCAAGATTGTGATGGAGCCCACGGTGGCATCGTAGCTCGTAATCCTTTGAAGATGAACCCTTGAACGACATCTGAACAAAACAGACCGAAACAAAAACACAACGAGAACACGATATACGAACCTTGGGGGATCCGGGGGATTATATATTACGAAGTTTTACAACAAAAGGAAAGTACTGGGAGAAAACAGGTCGGAGAAGGAGTATGAGGTGGCCACACCACCTGGTGGGGCGGCCAGGGGTGGGCCCGCGCCATAGGGTGGTGTGAGCCACCCTGTCTCCGTTTCCGTCCCTCTTTCACTTTGTAGCTTTCCTTGTTGGCTAAAATCTGCAAAAATATAACTGGACAGATCTTTTGCGGAACTTTTCTTACCAGAACTGTTACCTATTCGAAAACAGACTTTGCAGGTCTCTGAATTTGGTATTTAGTAGATTCTTCTAGAGTCACCACTTGAATAACATCAATATCTTTATCTTCATACACATATTTCTTGAGTCATGAAACATTTCACTTCCTTATTACACCATTATCTCCACTAACATAGAAATTTCTTTCACACAAAACTTCACACAGTTCTCATTAGCAACATTAGTATAAGTAAAGAGATAAAACTTTTTGAGTCCAATTCAACTGAAAACCATCAAAACATAAGCTACTGTAGCAACTCCTTCCGAAAACCCAAAAATAATTCAAAAAGGAAATCGATTAAAGAAGCAAATGCAAGAGTGGCAAAATCTGTCAAAACAGACCACCAAGTAAAGATCAATTTTTTCGAAAACCTTCTGTTGCTCAAATTAAAAAGTGCAAAACTAACGAAAGTTAAATAAAAACCTGGGGCAGAAGCACAAACAATTACAGCTCAATCCGATTGACAGAGATCTCTCACGAATTTTTATGGTGAAGCACAAAAAATCTGTTTCGGGACAGCAACTTCCCCAAATTTTACTTCTCTCTCATTAGAGGTTGATCTTGACACAAAAACCAAACAAAAAGGATAAGGAGAGGTTATTACCGAAGTAATAACTTCCAACACACAAAGGAAAACAAAAACAAACCGAAAACACAAATAAATTGGGTTGTCTCCCCAAAAGCTCTATCTTTATAGCCATTAAGATGGGCATGATAATTTTGATGATGCTCACTTAGGAGTATGAATTGAAGTGAAAGAGAGCATTAAGAAACAAGAATACACACGTTTAAGTCTAACCCACTTCCTATGAAAGGGAATTTTTTAAACAAACAAGTTGTTAAAACCAGAAACCACTAGCATAAGAGGGCAAAAGAAATGCAACATAAAAACTTTCAGCATAAAACGAGGAAACTTGATATTATTGAGATGCATTAGAATACTTTTCCCTCTCTCATAATAACTTTCAGTATCATGCATAAACTTAACAATATTACTATCATAAGGACCATCATAGCAATGATCACTTATCCTAACAGAAAACATAGGAATACTAGCTCTCATAACACTACTTTGTGAAACCATATTAGAGGTATCCTTACAAAGGATAGTGTGCCCCTCCTCTACATGTTTAGTGACAAAGTCTTTCACATTTTCTATTATAGGTTCATCATCCATTTGTTTATCAGGTTCAACAGCTTTATTTGTACTTTCATTAACCATATTAGCTATCATAGAAAGTTCCTTTATCTTAACTGGGAAAGGCATTTTCTCAATGTAAGGTTTAGGTACAACATGATTACTAGTATACACTTCAGTATTTCTTGTAGGAACACTCTTAGCAATATATTTATAAGGTCCATGATACTTATTCCACTTCTTCTTAGGCACTTCAATGTAGGAAGCAAAAGCCTTAAAATAAGAAGGAATAGCTTGAGAGTCTAGACCATAAGCTTTTTTAATATTTTGAAAGTCATCAGTTCCCATAAAAGATTCAATGCATTAATAATCATAATTTATACCTGACTTTCTACCTTTGTCATTCTCCCATGCTTAAGAATTGTCTTGATACGGTCTAGAAGATCCCATTTAGCTTCTTCTTCCATGCGAGTGAATGATCTAGCACAAGAAACATCCAATAAATCCTTATGATGAAGAGAAAGCCTTGCATAAAAGTTATTGATAATAATATTGTTGGGGAGCTCATGAATGGGACATTTTAGCATTAGTAACTTCAATCTCCCCCAAGATTGAGCTGTACACTCTCCATCAAGAGGCCAAAAGTTTTATATTTGATTCTGATCTTTATGAATCTCACTAGGAGGATAAGACTTTGAATAGAAGAGAGGTACTATTTCCTCCCATTCAAGAGCTTGACCATTCTTCGGCAGCTTATACCGTTCCTCAACTCTTCCTTTTAGTGATAATGAGAATAACTTCTTCTTAACTTGATCTGTAGTAATACCTGCACACTTGAACAGCCCACATAATTCGTGTATAAAGAGAAAATGATCACCGGGATGGATAGTTCCATCCCCAACATAATAGTTATGCATAACACGATCAATAATCCTCGTAGGTATTTTGAAAGTATCATTCTCAGCAGGTGGTGGGTCATCTACTACCTTAGCAGTGGTAGTAGCATTACGAAATAAGAAACTCAGCGAATTATCCATAACGAACATAAAGCAACTAACAGAAGTAAACAATACTCACAGTAGAAGTTTCCTTTACTAGTTCCACTCTCCAATAGCGCTTCACTCCCCGGCAACGGCGCCAGAAAATACTCTTGATGACCCACAAGTATAGGGGGTGTATCGCACTATTTTCGATAAGTAAGAGTGTCGAACCCAGCGAGGAGCAGAAGGTGCTGGCTAGTGGTATGGATCAGGAATTCTCTGTAAATACTTAGCAAACAGATTTTTAGGGGTTTTTGATAATGCAAGTAAATAAATTACGAGTAAATAAAAGACAATAAGAATAAGTGCAGCAAGTGGCCCAATCCTTTATGGAGCAAAGGACAAGCCGGTTGTATTACTTAAGATGACCAAACATTCTCGAGGACACATAGGAATTCTGTCAAGTGCTTTCGCTTCATATAGTTGATTAATGTTCTTTAGCTTGCTAAGTGTTGTGTGGGTGAACCTGTGCTAATGTACCGACCTTCCTAGGACTAATACATACCTGTGATTATACCCCTTACAAACATCCGTAAGTGCAAGAAAGTAATTAAGGTAGAAACCTAACCATAGCTTTAAACTCTAAGACCCTTACATCCCTTGTGCAATGGTTTCCTAACGGGGGTTCAGGTTTTTGTCACTCCGGCAACCCCTACGATTAGTAGACAAATACACAATGCATTCCCCTAGGCCCATATAGGTGAAGTGTCATGTAGTCGACGTTCACATGACACCACTAGAAGAAGTACACCACAATTTAAATATCAAACCATTGAATCTTTCTCAACACAATTCCACTACTAACAACATGACTTCTCCCATGTCCTCAACAACAAAACGAACTACTCACAAGACATCATATGGATCATGATCGGAGATGGAATAATGATGTATAACTATCTAAACATAAACAATAATTCAATGGTTCCACTCAATAGAATCAACTACAAGGAGTAATCAACACCGGAAAAGTTTCCCCTCAGAACTATGTAAGATTCAACCAATTGTTACAGCAATATGGAGATGGTGATGATGGTGCTGGTGGTGATGAGGGTTGTGATGATGATGATGATGATCCCGATGAAGTCCAGCTTGATGCTAGTGTTTGATGGTGACGATCTTTCTCTCTCGGTGTTTTCCGCCCCGCAGAGGTGGCGGAATCTTTTTGTGGTCGCTCCACGAGTATTAGGGTTTCAGGAGAATTATATACGCTAGAGGGGAGAACTAGAGGTGGACCAGGGTGACCACACCACCTGGTGGCGTGGCCTAGGCTAGCCTGCGCTAGGGGGTGGTGTGGTCCCCTGTGGCCCATCTCCACTCCTCCTTCTGGCTTCCTTCGTCTTCTAGAAAAATAGGATTTTCCGTATATTTTCCTGGATTTTCTGATCTTCGCGAATTTTGCCTCCAAACAGCACCTTTTCCATCAGAATCCTGACTGCAACGGTCCATGCTCCAACAGTCATCAACCATGCAAAAACAGATGAAATTCCATGAGTATCATCTCTTAATATGAAATATATCAATGAATCACAGTAAATTATGATATAGAATTGTGATGCAAAATGGAAGTATCAGGCTTCAATCAACGGCGCCCTTCTCCTCTAGCAGCAGCTGGCTCCGGCCAAATTTCGGTGGGGCAGAGCTTGCCTTGCTCCGGGAAGAAGTGTGGGAGACTCAGAGAGGAGTGGGAAGGGTGTTGGTGTGGAGAATGGAGGCGGGGAAGGCCTCTACTTATACTGCGGCGAGGGGACAGAACGATGTGGGCTCGGGCTCGTCAGTGACGATGCTACAGGCGGCTAGCAGCAAGGCTGAGGCTAGGGGACGGTGCGTGGTTCCCTGGCGATCATCGTGGGCTTAAAGGCGAGGCACGGGGCGGCTTGGAATGGTCGGGCGCGTGCAGCGCTCCATGCGGACGCAGCGGTGTTTGCCACGACATGTGGGAGCTATGGGTCGCGCGGCGGCGAACAGGGATGTCTGGGAGGTTGTGGTGATCATGGCGAGTGGGAGCATGCACGAAGAGGGAGAGGCACGGTCTATGTGAGGTGGTCGAGTGCGGCGCGCTAGTGCACTTTGGGCATGGCGTAGATATGGTGGGCATGGCGTCGCTAAGGTGGTCCAGGGCCTGGCTAGGGTTGTTGCTTGGACAGGGGGTGGCGGTAGACTGCGGCGTGTCTGGTGTGAGGGTGGCGTGGCTTCTAGCGTGCTGTCCATGTCGGCCGGCGACGACCATATTCGGGCGACGCGGCACTAGTGCACAACGGTAAAGAGGGGGCTGGTCTGGTGCTGCTCGACACTAGGAGAGACGAGGGAGTGAAGAGGGTATCAAATGGTCGATGGATTACTACTTAAACAATGAAGTTAGGCGGTAGTGGTTTTGTGTCTACAAGGTGTTTGTTGTAATGGCCACAACAAATAAAGTTTGAAATTTTTGAATCAAATTTGGTGAGTGATCTATACTTAAGCTTGGTAGTCTCTGGTTGCTTGGGTTTGCCAAGGGGAATTGGTTTGAGTGGTTTTTGGTAAACTTGTCAACATCCATATTTTTAATCCTAGATGCTTGTTATGCCATACCTCGCAATCCTAGGATTACCATTTTTGTGAGACTAACAGATTGGATATCACAATACCTCATCCATATGTGGTGGTAAACGCGGTCTTTGGAATATCCGTTGCACGAACCTTGAGTTGATGATAAGCAGTCCTAAGATCAATCTTAGAAAACACTATGGCACCAGTCAACTGATCAAACAGATCCTCTATCTTCGGTAGTGGGTACTTGTTTTTGATGGTGACATCATTCAGCTTTCGGTAATCCGTGCACAAATGGTTACCTCCATCTTTCTTATCCACAAATAGAACAGGTTATCTCCATGGAAATGCGCTTGGTTGAATCAAACCTTCCGCCAACATGGCATCAAGTTGCTTCTTTAGTTCCACTAGTTCAGATGGGTTCATACTATAAGGTCTCTGAGTTATGGGTCCGGTTCCAGGAATTAGTTCAATGATGAACTCGATATCCCAATCTGGGGGCATACCAGGCAATTCATCTAGGAATACGTCTTGGTATTCACAAACTACTCTGACTTAGTGTAGGGTTGGTTGGGCTAGACTCTTGTTGCACTTGAATTGACGGGGCAAGGTCTCAGATACATGCTCTAATGATACTCCAGAGCTACTGGTCATGGTTTTGGATTTCTTGGCACAGTCGATCAATCCTTTATGTTTCGACATCCAATCCATTCCTAGTACTACTTCCAAACCTTTGGTTCCCAGTACTATTAGATTAGCATAAAAATATATCCCATGGATTCTGATCAGTACAGCCTTGCAGATTTTTCTAGCTTTGGTGGTTGAACCAGGTATTTGAACTATCATAACATGCTTAAATTTTGTTGGTTGAATATTACTAGTGCATGCAAATTCTTCTAACAAACGAGTGCGATGCTCCAGAATCAAACAACACTCTTGCTAAAACAGAGTTAACATAAAACATACCCAACACAACATCTGGCACTTCCTGGGCTTCTTCAGCATTCATGTGGAACAGACGGCCGTTGCGGTTGAGTGAGTTCCCTGGGACTAATCTCCTTCTAGGCTAAACATGGCGTTGCTGCTGAGCGGGTGCATTCACATTGGTGGCTGATGCAAGCTTCTTAGGGAACTCATTGGAGTAGTGACCCTTGACTCCACATTCAAAGCAAGTAATCTAGGACTTGTCTTTGGCTGCAACAGGCACATCATTACTTCCAGTCCTTGGGGCAGTATTGTCGTTATTATTGTTGTTGTTGGACTTGGGCGATGCACGGTTGAAGTTATTGGAGTTGCCGGGGTTGTTGTTGTGGGTTCCTCCAGACTTCAGGTTTCCTCCGCTACGATTGGGGTAGCTTGGACGGGACATAGGGGTATGTTGTTTCTTGGGGCATATCCCGTAGACGGGGTGGGGCGATACTTCTGGGTATTGTGGGATCCAGTCTAGTGCATCATGCGACGCTTCCGGGTGTCATTGGCTTGGTTTATCTTCCCTTCCATCTGAATGGCAGAATCTACTAGCTCTTCTAGATCTTTAAAACAGATGTTGACTAACACTGTTTGTATCTCATCATGCAATCCATTCAGGAACCTTTCCTTCTTCTTTCCTTCGGTGTTAATCTCATCCGGGGCATATCTTGCTAGGGATAGAAATTTGTCACAGTACTCAACTACCGTCATCCTTCCTTGCTTCAGTTCCCTGAACTCATCTCTCATCCTGGTGACCAAACCTTGGGGCACATGATGATGGCCCAAAATATATCATGCTCGTTGGGGAACCCCAAGAGGAAGGTATGGTGAGCACAGCAACAAGTTTTCCCTTAGTTATAAAACCAAGGTTATCAATCAAGTAGGAGCAAGGAAACACCTCCAAGGTGTTGCTAGCTGGACTTTGGCAGGTCGCACTACCGGCGCCAGCAGCAACATGGAAACCTGCACAACATAACCACAAAACTTTGCCCCCAACTTACAGTGAGGTTGTCAATCTCACCGGCTTTGCTGAAAACAAAGGATTAAGTGTATTGTGTGGAAGAAAATAATAGCTTGCAGAAAGTAAACAGAAAGCAGTAAACAGTTGTAGATTGATGATAAAAGAAAAGACCGGGGTCCATAGTTCACTAGTGGTTGCTCTCCTTAAGATAGATAACAAGTTGGGTGAACAAATTATAGCGGGGCAATTGACAACATCGAGAAAGCAATCATGCATATACTAAACATCTTGACTCCTTTGAGATTTGATTGGGCATTACAACATTATACATAGACCGTAATCCAACTGCATCTATGACTAATAATCCACCTTCAGGTTATCATCCGAACCCCCTCCAATATTAAGTTGCAAGCAACAGATAATTGCATTACGCATTGCGTGTAAAGTAAACAATATGATTGCTCTATGAACAAAGGATTGTTGTTTTCTCCCTAGTAGCATCAACACATCTAGTAGCTTAGAGATCTCTTTCACTTCCCCAGATTACGAGAGGCATGAACCCACTATCGAGCATAAATACTAACTCTTGGAGTTGCTAGCATCTACTTGGCCAAGATAGCTACTAACAACGGAAAGCATGCAAGATCACAAATAACAAAGACATGATAGAATCAATAATAAATCTGAAATAGCATCTCAATATCCATCGGATCCCTGCAAACACAACATGTAGGATTACAAATAGATGATCTTGATCATGAATAGAGCTCACAAGATCTAAACATGATAGCACAAAGGAGAAGAACCAGCTATCTAGCTACTACATGGACCCGTAGTCCAGAGATGAACAACTCACGCATCACACCGGAGGCTTGCCTGGTGATGAAGAATGCCTCCAGGGTGAATTCTCCCCTCCGGTAGGGTGCCGGGAAGAGCTTCAGATCCCTCCCGATCTAGGGATGGAGATGACGGCGGCTACAGACTCTTTCATGGAATTTTGATCAGGTACTTAGGGTTTCTATATCGGAGGCATCTTATAGGAGAAAGGGGATGCCGAGGGGGTTCCCTAGGCGGCCACACCACCCCTAGCGTGGCCAGGCCTGGCCCACGCGGTCAGGTGGTGTGGAGGTTCTATGGCCCCTCTCCGTCTCCTATTCTGGCTCCGTGTCCCCCTCGGTGAAAAACTGACTTTGGATTTTGTCCCATCCAATTCGGAGAATATTCATTTTCTGACTTCCTGGAACCAAAAACAACAGAAAACAAGCAACTCGCACTGTGGCATCTTGTTAATAGGTTAGTCCAAGAAAGTCTATGAAAAGTACTCCAAAATGTGGACAAAACATAAGAAAGTAGATAAAACCAAGCATGGAACATCAAAAATTATGGATACGTTAGCAACGTATCACATGGGTACGGCTGAACTTGATCTTGAATGCTTCCCACGTCATCATCTGACCGTCATTAATGGTATGGGTGCTATTCCACCAGGCTCTTGCATCTTCTGCTAGATAATGGGTGGCAAACAGTACCTTCTCATTGGCTTCAACTTCTGCGAGCTCCAGGTTGTTCTCCATGGTTTGCAGCCAGTCATCAGCATCTAAGGAATCCTTAGACTTACTAAAGATAGGTGGGTTGGTATTCTGAATGTTTTTTAGCTTGGATCCATGCTGATCTTGGTTTCCATGGCCTTGATTATAGTGGGCCATCTGAGCTATCTGTTGGAGAGTGGCTAAGTTGGCTTGGCGTTTGGCTCTACTAGCTTCACGGTCAGAAACTAGCATTTGCAGAATCTGCAACATCAGGTCCTGAGATGAACTGCTTCCTCTGGGGTTTGCACGAGTTATATGAAGATTGAGATAGATAATGAGATAAGAGGGAAATTTCTAACGTTCATGGTTTTGTTTCAAAAGCTTTAAACTTTGAGTTTGACTCGGATTTTGCAAACTAACAACTTCCTCTCATTCATTCATTCATTCAAAGCACACAATACAAACACACACCACACACAAATGGAAAACAGATGGTTTTAAGAACCATTCTGTGAAACTACGATATAGTGGGACCGGTACAATTCATTCCTACGGTAGTGATCAAGTGCATCTACTCATCATCAATGAAGTCAGAATTATCATCATCAGTGTAGAACTCCATGGCATCATCCTCCAGGTAGTCGTTGTCATCACTTAGGTAAGAGTAAAGATCTCCCTCGATATCTTCACCTTCCTCCTCCTCCTTTGCTTCAAGCTGGACTTCCTATTCATGGATGGTCTTCTCGAGAGCTTCCCCCTTCTTACGGAGATGATCGATGGTGCGATCCTACTTGTCGCGCTGACGACGAAGTGATTGGCCATGCTTGGCGAGCATGGCGAGAGTCTGGTCCTTCTTGATGGAAATGGAAAGGTTGTGGTTGGCGTAGTTGCGAGCATTGTCCAACTCCTTTCACCTATCATACAGCATGAAGTCAAGATTGTCCACCTGGTGCTTCAACTCCGGATGTCCTGGCATCTCCAAGGGCATTCCCATAGAATCACGACTTGCATAGTGAGCAAAGCGAGTTCCCTAGATCAAGTTGATGTTTTGTCCGCACAGACGTGCAAGAGCTTCATGCATTGCCCTAGCTAATCCATCTAGCCAGTTGTTCTCCGTCAAGGTGAATTGGATCTTGTCCGAAGTTGGTGCTGCCATCTTGCCTCTGAGATCTGCAACTATCATCCATTGTAGATCTCCTCCTACGAGATCATTGAGTTGAGCCCCAAAGAATTCTAGGTGTGGGCGCTCCAGATACTCTGACAGTGACTCTAGATCCCTCTCATAAATCAGGTGGCCTCCGTTTCCCAGCTGGAAGAACTTGCAATATTGGACTTCCATCTATAAGAATTTAGGAGGAGTAAGTTAGTGTGGTGATCAAGTGTGTCAAATTTTTATGTAGGTTCAAAATAATTTTTGAAGAACATGAATCTTTTTGAAGGAATCTAAAGGATAATGGGAATAGGTTTTCATAAATACTCACTTCTTTTGTTTTGAAACTAAGTTTTTGTTCGGACGTCCATTCTAACTAGGGTCTCCTATGGTCAGGATGGCTCTAATACCAACTTGTCAACACCCGGATTTTTAATCCCAGATTCCTGTTATGCCATACCTCGCAGTCCCCGGATTACCATTTTTTAGGGCCATAACAGATTGGATATCACAGTACATCATCCATTACAAACCATAATAAGGTCTTACAAATAAAGGATCTCATGATCCAGTCTTAATACAATCAAACAGCGGAATAATAAGCGTAGTAGTGGGATCGATCTTCAGGGTCACAGGCAATGCTGACGATGGGAGATGGTCCTAGTTGTCGTAGACCTCCTGCTGTCCATCATCCTGATAGTCCTCCTCATAGTCTGGCCACGGGAATAGCTAGGGACAAAGCCATGAGTACTCTTTAAGTACTCGCAACCTATCACTAACAAGTAAGGTAGCTCTAGTTGGAATCTTAAGCCCTAGGTTTCTTTGCAAAAAACCAGGTTTATCTAAACCAAGTTTAGAAGTAAAGAAAACTAATTTAATGTTGTAAATCACTTAAGTGGGAAACTAGTTTTTATCTCCACAACCCTGTTGTGGTCAAGTCAAAGTCACAGTTCATTTCACAAGTCATTTTGAAAACATCTGACGATGGAACAGTATGGCCACTCCAACTGTCCATGACCGCGGACCCGGCTATTCGAATAGTTTGACACTTTGCAGAGGTGGTACACTTACACCACCAAATTCGATACATCCGTAAGGGATAACCCTGAATAAATCATACTTAGTATGCGGATAATCAATCATAACCTTTCAATTACATACCCTAGTATAGGCACCTCCCCTATGAGCTTGGCCTCCCAGCCATGGCCATCTGCCATCCTGGGCACTTCATAGGTGGACATCATCAAGAGGTAGCCTCAGCTCAAACCTCTTCCGCGAGGGAACCCATACCAAGGCACATAAACTTCCAGCTAAGCCCTACCCAATTTAGGTATTGTGGTTGTACGGTAAAATTGGAATGGTATCGCATCCGAACCCAACCATCAGTTATTATAAAGGGCTAAGGCTCATGCCTCAACATTTTCATCATCAAATCATTGTGTTTCTCAACACATGGCAAAACATCTCAATAGAATGAATCATCATTCCAAGGTTTTCATAATAATTTTCACCAAGTATTCCCATCTAAAGTGATCAACTTTTATGCATAGCACTAGCCACTAAGGTCAAGAGGGTTCACTAATGAGGGGTGCTAATCTTCAATCTCATGCCATGGAATGACATCTAAGTATAGGCCTAGTTTTATACTCTTTATGCTATCTATACTATTTTTCCAAATACTCACAAGACACTAACTAAAAGTAAAGACTTTGATAAAGTAAAAGAATATAAAGCTTGCAAGAAAAACATGGGATTGGTATAAATCAAAGGTATATAACCAAAGCATGCCTAATGCATCTTGCTCTGATTAATACTTGCAAGTGTTAGATTGCATGGTTGTAACTTCCTAGTAGTGATGCCTTACACATAATAGCTTGCAAGTGTTAGCTTGCCTTGAGTAGAGAAGTGGTTGAAGTTTGCTTCTTCTTCTTGGTAGTACTCCTCCTCGTAGCCTTAGTCGGTACTATCATCTATAAATGAATACGGGGTACACAATCACCAAACAATATTTAACTATTTCTACTTAGCACACTAAGGCTCACACTTGATGATCTAGAATCATCACAATCATCACATGGATTAAAGGTTTACCATTATTTATCTTATTTTAGAAAAGTAATTTCTACTCATTGAAAATAATTAAGATTTAATATTCTCCAAATAGAATACGGGATCATGTTGACACATGTCATCACCACATATTCTACTACATGGGAAAAGTGATTTAAAGTGTTGGTCATATTTTACAAAGTTTATAATTATCATTTAATAGATTTAAAGTGACTAGAAATGCCTATATAGCATTATTTTGGTACTAGTCCAAAGTCACTGCATGTAAACCTAAATATATTTATATATTCAGATAGATCATTGATTTTTGAGAGTTGGAATCAACTCAAAAGCATTTATGATTGATTTTTGAAAAATGTTTGAAGTTGGAAAAGTATATGTCTTTGTATTTTTTACTATAGGTGATCTATACCTCTAATTTATTTAAATCCAATGGGTTAAGATAGATAATTGAAATATCATGCCATTTGGTTCAGTGAAACTCTCTGAATTGATTTTTGAATCTATGGACAAAATAGGGTTTTAACTAAATTGGAAAATACTAATTTGAATTCACTAGGCTGCGCGGGAAAATAAACAGGCCGACCCAAACTACACAGCACAACGCAGAGGGCTACGGCCAGAGGGGGTCCACTCGTCAGCGACTTAAACTACGCGAAGCGGTATCTGCAAATCTAAGTCGTGCGATTAAATGACGATCCAACGACGGAGAGTCATCATTGACGATGAACTGCTCCGACGAGGAAATTAACCTAGCGCGGCGGTGGGGGTCCAACGAGGCTCACCTGGGCTCCAACTAGGGTTGGCGATGGGGCCGAATGGGGTTGTCGATGACAGTGGTTCGAACGGTGGTAGCGGCAGGTCCTGGGGTGGCTTCAATCGATGGCGCCCTTCTCCTCCAGCAGCGGCGGGCTCCGGCCAAATTCCGGCGAGGGAGAGCTCGCCTTGCTCCGGGACGAAGTGTGGGAGGCTCAGACAGGAGTGGGAGGGTGTTGGTATGGAGAATGGAGGCGGGGGAGGCGTCTACTTATACTGCGGCGAGGGGACCGAACAGCGTGCGATCGGGCTCGTTGGTGACCTTGCTATAGGCGGCTATTGCCGAGGCTGAGGATAGGGGACGGTGCGTGGTTCCCTCTTGATCACCGTGGGCTTAAAGGCGAGGCACGGGGCGGCTTGGAACGGTCAGGCGCGTGCGGCGCTCCGTGCGGACATAGCGGTGTTTGCGACGGCGTGCAGGAGCAACGGGTCGCGCGGCGGCAAACGGGGGTGTCTGGGAGGTTGTGCTAATCATGGCGAGTGGGCGCATGCACGGAGAGGGCGAGGCGCGGTCTATGCAAGGCGGTCAGGTGCGGCGCACGGGCGCGCTCTAGGCATGGCGCAGAGACGGTGGGCACGGTGTCGCTATGGTGGTCCTCGGCCAGGCTGGGGTTGTGGCTTGGACAGGGGGTGGCGGTAGACTGCGGCGTGTCTAGTGCGCGTCATGGGCGAGGGCGGCGTGGCTTTTGGCGCGCTGTCCACTGTCGGCCAGCGACGACCATATTCAGGCGGCGCGGCACTGGTGCACAATGGCAAAGAGGGGGCTAGTCGGGTGCTGCTCGACACTAGGGGAGACAAGGGAGTGAAGTGGGAATCAAATAGTCGATGGATTACTGCTTGAACAGTGAAGTTAGGCATTAGTGGTTTTGTGTCTGCAAGGTGTTTGTTGTAATGGCCGCAAGAAATAAAGTTTGAAATTTTTTAATCAAATTTTGTGATTGATCTTTACTTAAGCTTGGTAATCTCTAGTTGCTTGGGTTTGCCATGGGGAATTGGTTTGAGTGGTTTTTGAAGAAGTGTGATATTAGTACATACACTTGATTCAATTTTCAAATGTCCTTTAAATTGATTTGGAAAATGTTTTTGTAACTTTGTAAAGTGGGCCTGGATACACTTTTACTTGGTCTAGCAAGGGGTGAAAAGAAGTAGAAATATTTCTGTTGGAATTTCTCTTCTAGGAACACTCGAAGTGACCTAGTGGTTAACTTTGGTCAAAATGACCATTTGATATTTTTATTTATACTTGATTTCTATTTCTTTTGATTTTGTTTGTAAATGGCCTAGATGATGTAGTATTCATCTTTAAACCATTTATTATCATTTGTAGGAATCACACATGGAAAATGCACTAAATTCTACACTAATGCAAACACACATGCATTCATATTAATTTTTGTAATAATTTTTTTATTAACCCTAAACTTGGGTGATTAGAACTTGATAATCTTGATTAGGGTTTTTGGGATGTTACATTATAGTATATTGAGGTACAGTTGTTGTTGCAGACTTCTTGTATGCTGCAGTTGATGTACCATCGTTAGCCTGTTTTCAAAAAAATAACAGTTAGTAACAAAAATATAGTAATTTACAGGGATTAAAATTCAGTGAAAAGAAGATATGATAACCTTTGTTTTAGGGTTACCGATGTTCTGGTCCTTGTCATATGAAGTCGGCTCGTCATTAGCTGTGGCCATTTTTCTGCACTGGGTTCATATGTAGGTTCTAGTTGAGTGTGGTTAGCATCCTTTTGTGCTGCCTTTTTTTGTCTCCTATGTCACTTTGCAAATGCGCTTCTTTGAAAACTTTCATCATACGAGCTTTATTTTCTTCCAAATTTTTGTACTTGTTTGCCTCATATGCATTAGTTGGTTTTTTCAGTGCCTGACAAGGGATGGTCAAAATTGTATTACAGCTCAACAATAGATTACATCATGAATTACAAAGTCCCGACAATTTTCATTTCTAAAATAACCTACCCAAGGGCATACACATTCAGAGTGTGTTGTTGAAGAGTAAATTAAAGTAGGTACAATAGAAGTAGTTATATATACCTTATGAGCACAGGAGTGAGCTATACTATTTTTATCTCTACAAATGTGATTTACTCTAGCATTTTTCTTCCTGACTGAATTTAAAACTTTTGCTAGGATGACTCTAGAATTCCTATGCATGTATGCTGAGTCAAGCCTGTTCCAAGCAACTGCCTTTGCCACTAGAAAGTTATTAGTATAGAGCAGAGGGATGGATTTTTGCCTGGATGTAGCCATTGCTATTTTTTTCTTGGATAAATATAGAATGAACTCAATCTGTCTACAACGAAACAATATTATTGTGTGTATGCGGGAAAAAATAATGTAGGGAGTAGATCGCTATTATTATAACAAGAATGACGGAAATAAGATGTTTAACCACTTTATAATGAATGGTTCTAGTAGATCTACTGCATATGAGAAGGATTGGGGGATTGAATTATCACCTGATGGTCGTTTGACGTTGGGCTTCTTCTTAAGTGTAGACCTCAATGCTTCGCATGCCTTAACGCTTCGAAGAGTCCCGATCATGGCGTCGGCCAAGGAGATCGCTGATCAGATGCGGCGATGAGTTCTGATCCTACGGGGACAAGATCGGATTCGGGGAAGGAGAAGGATGAGGCACTAGAAGGGGATGGGTTTTGGGAGTTAAGATGAGATGCAAATCGTGGGAGGGATTCGTCCACCATTTTAATGTTGCGGCATTTTAAATTTTGGTGTGGGGTGAGGCGGAAAAAGGAGGGAACAAAATGTGTCTAAAATTTTGTAGGGAAGTTATGTTTAGTTGTTAATTTTGACCTAAGAGGCAAAACATTTCTTCAACATTTGGTTTATTTTGTATATGTAAGTTGTACATAGTTGGTATAAAAAATTAAATGAAGTACTGGCAAGTTGAAAATTAATATTACATTAAAAAGTCCTATTGTTGGACTTGAAGGATGATACATTACCCGTCCCTAAATCATAACTAAGAATAGTGAAATATTCATATTGTTTAAATTACAAATTTATAAGCCATGTTTTAATCTATTGATGCTAGTTAAATGGACTCAAATTTACACAAGGGTTTATTACCATGTGGCTAATGATGCTAGCATTCTATCTAGCCATTTTGCTTTGAAAATTTCAAAAATTTCACCCTCAAACTCAAAAACATGGAACCATTTGTGAAGCAAGTACCAAAACTACAATTTGAGACCATCAAGTTGCATGCTTGAGTGGTTGTACATCACATTGGGACTATAGAACAAAATTTGTACTTTTTAGATGCTTTCGCAATCTCTTAAAAGACTGGTCATCCCTGGTTTCACCAAACCTTGTGAATTTCATAAAAAAATGAGAAATTCTTAAAATCTTTTGAAACCTTCAAATTTGTCCACTGTGTGGCAAATACTTTGCATGAAAAATGAGAATCTTGGAAAAAATGCCCCAAGCCATCCACTCTCAAATGTGGGGTAGTTAGGTCAATGATCATGTTTGACTACTAGAAAGAGCCACTTGTGTACCATGTATTCATCCACCTTTCTTCAAATGGACTCAAATTTGGCACAACGGTTTATCACCATGTGGCTAATGATGCTAGCATTGTATCTAGCCATTTTGGTTTGAAAATTTCAAAAATTCCATCCTCAAACTCAAAAACAAGGAACCATTTGTGAAGCAATTACCAAAACTACAATTTGAAACCTTCAAGTTGCATGCTTGAGTGGTTGTACATCACATTGGGACCACGGAATAGCAGTTGTACTTGTTAGATGCTTTCGCAATCTCTCAAAAGACACTTGTCAACCCTGATTTGACGAAATCTTGTGAATTTCATAGAAAAATGAGAAATTCTCAAAATCTTTTGAAACCTCCAAATTGGTTCACTGTGTGGCAAATACTTTGCATAAAAAATGAGAAACTTAGTAAAAATGTCCCCCTAGCAGTCCAATCTCAAATCTAGGGTAGTTAGGTCAATGATCATGTCCGACTACTAGAAAGAGCCACTTGTGGACCATGTTTTCATCTACCTTTCTTCAAATGGACTCAAATTTGGCACAAGGATTTATCACCATGTGGCTAATGATGCTAGCATTGTATCTAGCCATTCTAGTTTGAAAATTTCAAAATTTTCATCCTCAAACTCAAAAACAAGGAACCATTTGTGAAGGAAGTACCAAAAACTAAAATTTGAGACCTTCAAGTTGCATGCTTGAGTGGCTGTACTTCACATTGTGAGAATACAACAACCGTTGTACTTTTAAGATGCTTTCGACATCTCTGAAAAGACTCTGGTCAACCCTGATTTGACCAAACCTTGTGAATCTATTATATACTAAAAGTACATGACGGGCAACCAGAAAATAGAGAAATAGTCTAGAAAATCCCACAAAAAACAGAGGCATCCGACCATTAATTTGACTATTTATCTGATACCAGCCGATAGATCTCATAAATAATCTATTGACGTTGAAATTAGTAAAAATTACCCACCAATGCCCTCTGTAATTTTTTGGTACCCGTTCAGTATCTTTTCGTGTCTAAAAACAGAAAAGTATAAACGAAAAGGTTGCCGACTCCATCATAGGAAACACAAAGCTACAACCTACCCTAATATTAGATCCTGACCCACGCCGCCGCCACCGTCGTATTTACCTTAGTCTACTCGGCCGGCTGGCCGGCCTCCTCCAACTGCAGAACATGAGCCGCTCATATAGCAGTGGAAACGGAATCGTGGCTGAGCTACCCACGATGAATTGCTTCATAGAGATTGTCCAAATCTAGGCTATACCTAATACTCTCATGGAATCATTCTCGCACTGGTACGGTTCCTCAACAACGCCAAGGATGCATGCCTAACGGACCTCGCCGCCCTACTGAACCACACAAGATCTCCGATACTGACTTTCGAATCACCGTCTACGGTTTTCTAACAGTACATGATGATCTGATCAATCTTGGTGTTGCATATCAGCTGTATGTCCAAAGACACCGCTCGACGGAGCTGAGTGTGTCCAAAAGCTACCTTCTGATATGGATGAAACAAGTTCCCCAGCATGCTTGCGTACACCAAACAGCTGAGCGACGTGGGCGACCTCTTGATCAAATGCAGGTTTGACTAAACTTGTATGTACTCATAGAATGCAAACTCAATTGCAGAATTGCTGCTTAGGTAAAAAACATGCATGCATCGATCAAACCCCATGCATGATCGATCACATGTATAATTAAGGCACTTATATCTCTCTCTCTTCCAATCACATGTATAATTAAGGTACTCGATTGTATCAATAGTTCATAGTTAATATTATTTTTACTATTATGTGTTAATAAAGAGGTAATTAACATAGTAAGAAGGCAATAAAGAGGTAATTAACATCTTCCGACCTCGAGTTATTTTATACTCCCTCCGTTTTAAAATATAAGATGTTTTAACTTTGTGAAGTGAATGAATCTGGACTATTTTAGTGTGTAGGTTCACTCTAAACTATACACTAAAAGACATCTAGATACATTTGCTTCATAAAGCTAAAACATCTTGTATTTTGAAACAGAGGAAGTATTAAATAAAGTTTTATAGATAAGCAAGCTATAGTTAAGATCATTAGATTTTGTTGACACTATTTTAAAACGGTGACATACCCTCCCTCATTAGTTATCAACCGACCACACACATCCATCGACAAGCATAATTATTAAATGTTTTCTTCAATTACTAATGACAACATTATTTTTTTAAATTAAATTAATATATTTTCTAGACCATATGTATGTATTGCCAAAAGTTTCTCCAAACGGGACGCTTCGTTAGGAAAGTTGAATGATTGAACCATGTAGTTAGGTACGTACGTAGTGACGACCAGCTCTCATTCACCCATGACTCAAAATTTCCATTGCATACATATCTTTCTTCCACTGAGGTTTTCATTCACTCATAATAATGTGATGTACCAACATGATACAAGCAGCTGATATTGGGTGTTATGATGCTCGCATATAGCTTTATTGGCTTACTTGATGAAGATAAGGCACTAGGTTTAGGTTGGGAAAACCATGATTCCAATTATGTATTACGTTTTTAGATGTATCTTTTGGTATACCTAAATTTACAATTGATAAGGATGCGTGGTCCAACCAAATAGATCAAGCTAAATAATAACTTGATATGTGTTGTTTCTGTCCTAAAATTATGATGATGTAGACATTATTTTCTCATGTAAGCTAAATATTATTATATACTTAAAGTACATGACAACTTGACCAACAATAAGACGTATGTCCTATAAAAACTCAAAAAATAGGAAACCACCTGGCCTTTAATATATTAAAGGTTAAAAGAACATGACCTAAGATTTTTTAGCCTGCCAACGATCTATGTTTTATGAGCAATGTTTCTTGGTATCTAATCAAAGACTTCATAGTTTTTTTTAGATGTAAAGGAAGAGTGGTAATAAAATTGCAATAAGATACTTGTAGTTATTTGTAAATTGGATTAGATATTTTACACAATTATTAATTTTAATCACTAATGCAGTATAAGCTTATGATATAGCCGAAGCCCTCTGTTTTGTTTGATAAGGAAGCTAGATAGAGTGCCATCTCATTAAAAAAGGAATGCATTGCTGCACAACGTTGCATGTTTATGTCTTGCTTAGTCAACCAATGATAAAAGAACCGTAGTTGCACATATATGCATCGAAGCAACATATGAAGTTCAAGTAAAACTGAATAACTACTTCGGTGGCTCGGGTGGTCATAATATTTATTAGCACTACAGATTGATCTGAATGGTCTCTTTTGGGAATGCTTTAGAGTCGGGCAATTGTTGTAGTTATATCATTGGATATCATGTTTTGTGCTTAAACCCATGGTACCTCATCTATGTTCTACCATGACATTGTTGGAGTTCAGTTACTAGGAGTAAACACGCACTGAGTTCCTCGGGGAGGCATGTTTGTAGACTACATTTTTTAGGTGAATGAAGTTTGTTATTATGACTACAAAACCTCGTATATATACATGTTCTTTTGTCAAAATGACTATTTTCTGTTCAATATAGCACCAAGTATATTGTTGGGATATATTGATGAACACATGGACACAACTATAGAATTAACTATGGTTCTAGCCTAACTTACTTGAGTACATGATCAAAAATGGATAAATCTACTACTCTTTAGACAATTTAGTGTTTATTTAAAGGACCAAATCCCTCTGCTTCAATGTACATGCTATCATGGATCATTATATGATTGAAATAGATAAATGATGGACACAATTATTCCTTTTTGTTTTCTCTAGATTTCTTCTAACTATACCCGTTTGAATGTTCACTTTCATTTTTACTTAATAGAGCCTCATCATTGTACTTTCTCTTTAATGGATATGGTCATTTTTCTTTTTTGCTGACAAATCGTAGAACTTGGCCTTCCATTCAGCATGGCTGAGTTTGTGCTTTATGTAATATTCCAAGGTCATAACCTTTAGTTGTCACTTGTAACTATTCTAAGGATTCTCAAAAAAAAAGCTTGCTCAAAATATTCTCCCACTAAAACTTCTCTAAACACAAGAAGGTGGACACATTGATTGAGGAGAAGTAAATGATACAGTCATATGGCAACCTTCCAAATTTTAGTCCCTCAAACCTCATGTGACATATTTGTGTTGCACATATGTGTTTATATCCGTCATTTTCCATGTTTTCAGAGCAACTATAGATTTAATTTTACTTATAGATGATGTATAATAGAATTATTAATTAATTATAATCCATAATCATGTTCCATTTCCTATTATATAGAGATTAGCTTGAGCATTCATGAATAATTTAGTTTGTGTGAGAGGATGAAGATAAAAAGTGAGGGAGAGAGATGCACGTTCTGAAGGATATTCAATTCAAAAGATGATTTATATGAGGAAAGGCGATTTTTATGTTTATTCCAATGTAATTGCTCGATGGTTGAAGTCATGTTGGTAGCACAAGAAGATCTTTACACATAAAAATGCATGTAACAAGTGAAGGTGATCAATGACTAGAAAAGGTGGTCTTCAATGATAAAACTTATATACTTACACAACTTTATTCATTCCTTTTTACACTCTCTTGTAGCATATGTCATGACTTTAAAATGACTGAAGGAGAAAACATCGAAAAGTCTATGAGATGAATACATATGGATAGAACATAGAGTACAACATTTTGTATCACTATTGGATTCCCAGAAACATTAAGAAGTCTAAGAGAAGACCTACATATTCTTCATGGTCTTGTAGGGTCAGGAAATTTGGTCTGCCAGTGACCTAAGTGATCCTAATAATAAAATTAATTGAGTGAAAATATTGAGTGGTAAGTCTTCAACATATACAATTTTTATTTTGTTTGGAATTTTTTGGTAGGATCTTGTGAATGATGGTTTCCTGTAAGCGTTTGTTAGATCCTCCTCACCACTTCTGAAATTGTGCAAAGGAAGATTGCATGGCTACTCAAGTGTCCACTACTATAGAATTTATTACAA
The DNA here is from genome assembly GCA_910589775.1 of Avena eriantha. NCBI lineage: Eukaryota > Viridiplantae > Streptophyta > Magnoliopsida > Poales > Poaceae > Avena > Avena eriantha. The sequence continues at coordinate 438,803,304 of OU342743.1, read as the reverse complement.
TGTCGCTCTAAGGTAACAATCTATATATACCTATGAACAGAGTTTGATTATGTTGGATACGATTCCAACTAGGCAACAATAGTTTGGTTCTTTATTGCTAGTTGTATGGACCAACATTTTCACCTAGAGTGTTGCTTTGTTGTCTCTTACTTTGATATTAAAGCCAGGCTTATCTTCAATGGAAGGTGTGAGAAAATGAAGTTGTATTCGGATAAGGCTTCCTTATAATTACATGTAGCATGCTAAAAATTCTTAAAAGGAATAATCTATATAAGATTAGGCTACCAGATAACATTGTAGGTGATTTTGGCTCTAGAACTGTATTGTAATGAAACAAATTTTTTTGACATAGTAATGAAACAATCTTATATAGCAAAGAAGGACAGAATATAAACAATTTCTACTATTTGTTTTTCAGCATTTAACATACAAATAACACAATGACTATACATTGTTTCAAAGAAGATGCCCGCGCAATGCGCGGGCCACTGTGCTAGTTTCATAGAAAAATGAGAAATTTTCAAAATCTTTTGAAACCTTCAAATTTGTTCACTATGTGGCAAATGCTTTGAATGAAAAATGAGAAACTTGGAAAAAATGTGGTAGGCCTTGTTTCATCATGGATGTGTAGTTAAATATTTTTTGAAACATTTTTTACTTAATTATCGCAAATTCGATTTTACGTCAAATAGTTATTTGACCACAAAGTTAAGAGTTGACCAATCTTGACGAGAATCGGCCCATAATCGGACGCAAAAGGCTATCCTTATTACTTTCCCAAAAAACTGTATACAAAAATATCAAAGCATTAGTATATAGGGGCTCCTATCGATCTCGCGTCCTCCCTCTTTCACCAACGACTGTTCCCATCTCGCCACTGTCTTGTTCTATCGCGGCCTCACTCTTTCATCTGCCGACGACGAATGGTCCTACATCACCAGGAGAACTATGGTGATGACTACTGATGTACATATGTCGTCTTGACCTAACGTAGTGTGAACTCTACTTGCTGAGATTGTTTGTGCTTTCGGTTATGAAAGTGGTCGGCATATCTAGTAGATCTGAGCGATTGCACTCAAGATCTGACTTCACACTCATGATCTAATTTATCATGTAGTATGGTGTTTGTTTCAACACGAAGGGTTTGTGCACTGCTGTGACTCGACAGCTCAATTTTTTCGCATTTACCCTACGGCAAGGATTCGAGGTGAGGACGGTACGATTTTCTTATCAAAAACATATGAATGCGCAGATCATTTTATACTCCCTCCGTTCTTTTCAATAGTGTCTATAGTTTTTTGAGAAAAAATCGAAAATATAAGGTATATTTAAAGGGACTATCATGTACATAAAAATATTTTGAGGGTATCTGTTACTATTCCATGTAAGTTCTTTCCTCTCATTGTGTCATACATGCTACGTAGGTTCTCTCATGCTGTTCAAGATCTATTTTTCTTAATAAGTATTCAGTGAAAAAGCATGAAAAAAGAAGATGCTATGTTACCTTTACTGCACTAAAGAATTTTGAATTTGTGCTGATGGTTACAAATTAACCAAATTTAACTTTCATCATTGGTGATGGTTGGAAAGAATTTTGTAGAGTGTATCAAACAGTGTTGTTTGTGAAAATTTCCTTATAATCCATCCAAGTAATACTTCTATCTTAATTTCATTATGGGTTTGATTAACATATTGTGATTTAACTAATGTGGCAAAAGCTCAATGCATAATGATTGTTTCCACATTTTGTTTGTAGCGTACTACCATTTGGGATTTGAGGGGAGAGACATAGTTGATTGTCTCATTGCAAGTGAGGTAACCCAATTTAATTGGAGAATGGTTGAGAAGGTGTGCACAGAGGTAGGAAAACTTGACATGTTTGTAGACCATCATGATGCTAGAGACTATGATTTTGGAAGAGCTTATGGATTGCTTTATACCTTTAATTGGTCAAACTGCACCAAGAATTTTATGGTATTTTTTATTACATCATAATTCAATTAACTTAGTTAATGTTTATGAATTGACATAAACACCATTGTTTGCAAATTTTTAATAGAAACTGTCTCGTCATCTTCTTCCAAACGACATGGAACAAGAAGGTGTTATTACTATAGTTTGCGGTCCTAGGACTACGGTGCCATCTACGTACACCATTTCTACTGATGATGGTCGTGCGTGCGCCAACAGATGGGACAAATTCATGGAGAAGGAACATAGTTTTAAGATTGGAGACAAGTTGTTCATGATGCTCTACCTTGGTGATCATGGAGCCTATCTAATTCTCTCTCATGTGCCTGATGTTGAACTTGGTCAATAGTTTTAGGACATTAGAATGTTTCCTCAACTAGTAATATCATATGTGTCTTAAACACTATTATTTATGCACGATTTGCAAGATGGGTGTACGGTTGCAATACATTAAGATGGCTACAAATTAATCTTTTCAATAATTGAGTTTGCAATATTTAATGTGTGCACTTATGGTTATCTTCATATATTTACTCATTTTACTATGTAATTAAGAAATGACGATGCACAAATAATATGTATGACATGTTCATATGTGTGCAAAGTAGGTTGTTCAAATAGTAGTGTAATTAGGTACGTAATGAATAGAAGTGCACATTTCTTCTCTACATATTTTAATGTGCCACTAGTTACTGTGGTAGGTAGAGAATAAAATTAGTTTTTATTCTCCTGGTTACAATACTACGATGTGACTCTCTTCTTGATCTTGTCGAGGGATTTTAACATTTTTTATTTTTCTTAATGGTGTAACCGAACAGACGACCCAAAAAACGAAGGATAAAATGTGTCCCTGCAAAAGCACAATTTCTCATCCCCATTTCTTCTACGCTGGTTCCAGATAGCGCTACTAGCCTTCCATTTCTTCTATGGCGATTCCAATCCTCTCTCCCTTTTCTTCCCGTCGATCCTCTTCCTCCATGGGTGTGGGAGGCTCGGCCTTGCTGCACTTTGACCGCCTAGTGGACACCATGAACAACGGCAAGCCGATGACGGAGCTTCATCAGTTCCATGTCCATGGTGCCACTTGCATCCAAGCCAGTCTGCACCAACGAGGGCAGCACCGTTACCATGTACTTGGAGTGGCTCAAGGACGAGGAGGTCAGGTTTGTCGGCCTTGATCTGGAGTATGACATCACGCAGAGGAAGGTTGCAGTCATGCAAATTGCGACGAATGAGCACGTCCTCATCTTCCACATAATCGGGTACTACTTGTACTTAATCAGGTAGTACATACCTCAATAGAAAGAGACTAACTCTATAGATTCAACTTTGAGTGAATCTACCATTTTTTGTACTAAAGTATGGACGATTTTTTGCAGTTTATCTGATTATGCTACAGTTTTTTATCATTTATTCTCGAGTAAGCTAATCTTGCTCCTCATGTAGTCATATTTGGCCCGGCTCAAAAGGTGTCCATGGCCCATTTTCCACCCCAACCTGTTGGCCCAATTGTAGGTATAGAATGTTGTAACTAAAATTTCTAAATGAACAAAAAAACACCAGGCAGGTTCCTTGTTGAAATATGTGCATCTTTTGGAGAAAATAACACTCTGAATTGCTTGTGTTATATTTGTGAATGCCTAAGTAGGAAAATCTATAGTATTATCTGTAAAGTTACTTTGGAAATCAGAATTGCTTGTGTTATATTTGCGATTGTGCTTCTTCAAATCAGATTTTCTAATACACCTTATAAGAATCCTATTTGTAATGTTACTTTGGATAGCCATTTCAATCTTTGAATAAGGTTAAATATTTTCCATTACTTAAATGGCATGGTTCGAGCATGCCATTTCATTCTTTTAATAGAGAATTATTGTATATGTTACTGCAACATATTTTGAACTACCTGAGTAAAATTATGCAATGTAGGTGCAAGGACTATGTTCCTAGCCTTCAGGATTTTCTTTGTGCCACCTCAACAACCATCTTCTCTTTGTGCCACCCTATATGTGTTGACAATTCTGTTCAAACAAAAATCTTTGTAATTTGGAATTATAGGAAAGTACCTCAAAACCTTGTGAGGCACCTTCTTGATTCTATTTGGGTCTCTCTATCTAGAAAACCGACAGACAGGACAATGTGTATTCTTCTCGTGATCTCCCCAAATCAAAGCACAATCAAACTTTCACACATGTATAGTCTCATAACCAAGCCTAACTTCAGAAAGTACACTCTTGGCATCAACATAAAATTTTGGGAAATCCACCCATGGCAAAGCATCACATAACAGGGAAAGAAAAAGATTAAATGCTTTTTTTGTGATCTCGTTGTATGTTTTGATATGAAGAAGCCTCATAAAAAAAACCTTGTATAAGTGTTGCATCCCTCAAGCTCTCTCTTGGCTTCTTCTAATAGCTTTGAATTTTTTTGGCTCATTAGGACCTTTCTTTCCAGACTTCTTCAACTCATGAACCATATTATATGCATCATCAACATATTTATTCTCATTGAATTCATCATATTCTTCATCATTATCACTATCATATGCACCATGACCCTCACTATGCTATCCATCACTATCGTTTTCATTATCACTAAATGCCTCCCCATGAAATATCCATCTATTGTAATGCATGGACATACAATTACAATTTATGTGTCACGACACTTCTTTCTGATCACGAGGTACAAGATTAAGGCAGCGAGTGCACGGGCATAAAATTGCTTCATCTTCTATCTTATGTTGTCACACAAACTTCATGAACTCGTTACAACCTTTCATGTATGGACATGTGAACTTTTTCGCATTCTTAATCCAATCACGATCAATTACCTGCAATACAACTTATAGAATCAAATTCATTATTAGTAGTAATTACAAATCATTAATAATAATATATGAATTTAATATTTGCAAACGCATAATCTAATCAACATGTGATACATGATATAAAGATAACTAGACACATCGTTCGACTAGTTGAAAATAACAATAACTATATAATCTGTTGGCATTTTCATGCAGCTAACCTTTAAAATTTTGTGAACCTAATTTCAAAAGGAAAATCTCATAGATCAGGTACAAGCCGACATGTAAATGAAACACACCTCCTGGCAAAGCCTTCCCGTCCGTCGCCTTCCAAATCACCCTCCGATGAACTACAATAGCCTTGTCCATAACCTCTCCAACTCTCAATGGCGATAGGATCGGATCGACGGCGACCGGGATCGGATCGAAGGTGACCGATATTGGATCAACAACGACTGTGCTTGTTTCCTCCTATCCTGCCTCACACCGCCTCGACTTGGAAGGACTCTCACGGCAACGTGGTTTTGTCAGATCTTTCGAATTAATCACATAGTTAAAGATCATCTAATTATGACATATGCTATAACACTTAATTTCTATTACAAAACTATTAGACAACTATACATGACAAACACATTACTTCTACCATAGCAGTAGAAGCACTATTCAACTCGTGGTCGCGAGATTAAACCCCGCGTAAGACAATATTTTACATTTTATTTTCCCCTACTGACAACTTGGTCCCACGTGATTTTCAATGACAAGTTAAATGCACCACGATAAAAAATTATCACCTATATCAACAAACGACCCGGAAGAGTAATCCATGACGATATAACAATGATAAAATACTAAACCGTCATGCATTACGCTTAATTCTAGATGCCATAACCAAACTGTCAACGATTAACATAATATATGACGGTTCACAACTTTGTCAATAAGCCATTTTGTCAATAAATATCACATTTGTTGTAGTGACATGTGATGTTGGTACTTATTTTACATCTTATTATAAGCTAGTTTTAGATACTCAACTATAGCAGATAAGATAATCCCTAAATAATTTCAATGATATTTGTCCCCTTGTGTGTGCATCACCAAGAAAGTTCTCCATTATGAGGCAAGCCGTGACGATCGGGTGTCAGACATATTTACGTTTGCATACAGTGGGTGTAATCCATGTTGCACTACAAATACACACAAGTTAGATTTGGCAATCCTAGCATGTGTAGACATGGCCTCGGAACACAAGAGACCGAAAGGTCGAGCATGAGTCACATGGTTGATGTGATTGACATTGGGGAATGTCTACCTTTGAAACTACATTGCTGGCTGTGACGATCAGGGGTGGTGTAGAGGATTGGGATTGCGTGATCACTAAAATCGTCTAGGGGATGACAATTTTAGTGGAAGCTCAAGTAGGATTGAACTCATATTATGAACTTAGTCTAGATGACTATTTGCAAATATCTTAGTAGATCATGGAATATCCCATTGAGGTCTTTTGCGACCATGGGAAATTTCTTGCTTGATATGGAACTTAGCAAAAGGGTCCAACTTCATAGATTAATACGCAAGCCCGAGGGATATCCTTGTAATAATATCATCTTCTTCTTGATACAATAATCATTAGGAGATAATACGATGACTCCACAACATTTGTGTTTTCTCCATAATCATGCAATAAGCCAATATCCATGGGATGGAGAGTTGGACTATAATTTTGTATTATGAAAGATCTAGAACACAAAGTATGAGCCGTTGGATGAGTTTTTCTCCATCATGGATGAAAAGAGAATATTTGGAGAATCACTTAGCAATCTTGCATTAGAGTTGAGAACTCTCAGAAGGACTTGATTGTAGTGGAGGTCATGGATGAAAATAATATATGTTAGATATACAATTGATAAATGTAATTCTTGCAAAACTCGTTGCAATTTACATAAGTATTTGATACTTGTCCCATTTTGTGAAAACATGATGGTATGCTTGAGAATTGCTGGAATTGAGACAATGTGGCTTGATGACGACAAGCAAAATATTTTATGGCCGACATCACCCCCCTTTCCTCAAGGTTTATCATTTGGATTAGTTGACTTGAATATAATTTTGTAATCCTTGTGTGTGTCTTGCTTTTAGAAAGACAATTATTCATATGAATAAGTTACAAGTTGGTTGTACTTCTTTATGAATAATACCTTTATGGTAACATTACGATTATAAATGAGTTATTATCAGCACTATGTTAATGATACTAGTTTAAGCATTTATAAAGGATTAGAATGCTAAAAGATATTCGGAGTTTAATAATGACATGACACTATTGTTTAAGTCATGGTGGTTATTTCATGTTGTTCATTCTAAATGAAGATCGGGGTCTTAGATACTTGATCTAGAGACTTTGCAAAATAATGTCTCGCTAGACAGCATGACTAAAACTCCGCATTCTGGTAAAATGGTGATATGTGAATAAATGTTGAACTTTATACATAACGATGTATCATATTGTCAACAAATAGTGGAAATCATTATTTATACTTCATGTTGAATCTTATACATCGTGATGTATCATATTTTCAACAAATAGTGGAAATCATTATTTCATACTACATTATGGATTTAAGTGAGTATAAGTATTTACTTAATGAAATATAAGTTTGAAACTATTTTGAATTGTTCAAAAGATTTCAAAGTGAAGGAGGATATTGAATTAACAAGAATACAAAAGTCTCTTCGATTTGATCGACATGAGTATTTAAGTCAATTTTGGAAAATTATGACAATTGGACAAATTCAAACCGTATTTAAATGTCTAAATATTATAATTATGTTATATTAGATACATATGGTATAATAATATCTCTTATCAGGGTTATAGTTATTGTTTAGAGTTAGAGATCAAAATAAGAAAACACTTGTTTGAAATACAAAGGAACATCTAAAAGATTCGTGGAAACAACACCATAAGAGTTATGGAACGTTCGAGTTTCTAGTGGTTTTGATAATAAGAAATCGTAGCGAATAAACAAGTCTTTTTAGCGTATTCTTAGGCAACTATTAATACATGTTCCATAAGGGGAAAACCTGTTGTTGTCCAAAGTTGATGTGTCTTGATGAAGATACATGTGGAAGAAAGTAAAAGACCAAAACAAGGTATTTGACCTTACCTCCAGATTGTTGAGTGGCGCAATAGAATTTGTTCCGTGAAACCAAACTCTACAAATAGAGGAGAACCTAATGATAATGATCATAAAGTTTCAGCGAATACTTTCACTAAAGAAAGTAGGATTCAATAATATATACTCTGCATTTCGCGGAAATATATCATTGATTCACTTGTCATGTTCTTTGAACAATACATACCTACGAACTACAAAGAAGCGTGATGCACCTAAGTGCTAGAAATGACTGGGAGTCATAAAATCCTATATTAAGTTAAATTTAAGATTGCAAAGTAATATGTTACTTTATCTTATTAAGTAAAGAAGTTTACTTGATATTTCCAAATGACTAAAAGTTGTAAAGAAGGAAATGAAACTTAATGAAGACGTAAAGCTTGATTTGTCACAAAGTATGGAAAAAATTCAATGATTTGACTACAACTGTAGTGATGCTTGAGTCCATTGGATTTGCACTAGCAATATATGGATATTGAAGTCTCATAAATGGAATTCTTAATTTGATGGTGATCAAAGAATTTTGGAATGTCTAAGATTATCGAGAGGACCTGCATTTTGAGCGGAGCTAATTATCTTGGCCAAATATTAATATGTTCTAGACATATTTTGAGTGGGAGCTAAGTATCTTGGGTGAATCCCCTGTGGGAGTTAAGTGAACTCCCTGGATCTCATATATGGATGCATATTTGAGTGGGAGTGTGACATTATTCCGAAATATGTGGATGACATATATGAATGAAGTGATTGGTAATAATAAAATTTAAGTTGGTAATTATGGATGAAGTTGGGCAAGTTATTAAACAATGAAATCTATCGAGATAGATTGGTGAGTTCAATAAACATTAAATGTCGAATGCTTCCTGGACTTGATTCTGAATATGTTCATAATGTCCTAGACAAAATTCTAAAATAGCTCGTAGGTATGAATCATTGATTTAGTCTTAGTATTACAACTATGTTTAAAAGAAAGAAAGAGGTGTGATGCATCTCCTATGCCTCACTCATATGTTCTTCCATACAACTATATTGTATACTCGACGTAATGTGACTCGAGGTTCTGGTTACCAACATAATGCAACTTGGCACGTGGCAGACATCATTAACGATAGGTTACCAACGTTAACAACCATAGAAACTGTGGTAGAAGCCTAGCCTATCCAAGCCAAGCCTACGAATTATTAAGTGGACCGACCCATTAGGAGAGCCTAACAAGAAGACAACTCGTTACTGTTTTCTCCTGCACTGCTTGAAATGGGCCCATTAATGCAGTTAGTAGCGGCCCATGAACTTTCAGGCCCGATACTGTTTCGGCCCAAATAAGGCCCACATTGGGCCAACACTGTGCGGCCCATTAGCTGCATGCGCCACGTCGTACTGGTATTGTTAAGGCCCGCAGTCGGCCCACCACTGTTCTCATAGCCCGTCATGGAACGCCTACTAACAGCCCCCTCTTTGATCTCATTACCTACATGGCCTATGCGAGTTATCTAGATACACTATCAGCTGCAAACTTCTTAAAATTATTACATATTATCAACGCAAGGGAAAGAACATCAGTTGACAATTGAGTTGATAGCAGAGTTTTCAATTTGTTTCTCAATCTATCACCTGTATCTCCCTTTGAGTGTGACAGCTACATTGGAAAACCATATTGAGACTGAAGGGAATATGCCTGAGAGGCAATAATAAAGTGGTTATTATCTTATTCCATGTTTATGATAAATGTTTATTTTGCATGCTATAATTGTATTAATTGGAAATGTTAATACATGTGTGTTTAATAAACAAAATACAAAGTTCCTAGTAATGCCTCTCATATAAACTAAATCATTGATTAACAAGATGATCAAGGTTTCCTGATCATGGACATTGGATGTTGTTAATAACGAGGTCACAACATTGGTGGAATGATGTGATGAACATTCATCCGAAGTATAGCATTACGATCAAAGTCATTATGTTTATATTTATATAACATCATACGAAGTAATTTTAGTCCTTAGACCATGAGATCATGTTAATTGCTAACATTGGAAGAGTAACTTGATAACATCAAACGTCACACCGTAAAAGGGTGACTATAAAGGTGGGTTCAGATACTCCGAAGGTGTTATGTTGAGGCTCATGGATCAAGAGTGGAATTTTTCAATCCCGATGATGGATAAATATACTCTGGGCCCTCTCGGTGATATCACATTAAGATAGCTTGCAAGCAAGTGATGTGATCACTAGAATGTTATATCACGGGAAAGAGAAAAGAGTGCATGTCGGTAACAAGATCAAACTAGGTATTTGGATGCCGATGATCGAATATCGGACATGTAATATATCGCGAGACAAAGGAATTTAGTTATGATGTTAAAGGTTCACACGATCACAAGAGTCATCATTGAATATGTGGGAGTCAGTAAGGATCTCTAGGTCCTGCTGCTGATTATTGATCAGAGAGGGGTCTCGATCATGTCTGCCTTATTCGCGAACCATAGGGTGACACACTTAAGGGATACCGACACCATTTAGGAGCAAATATGTTTCAAATAAAGATTAAGAAAGCACTAGAATCATTTCGATGGAAACCGGAATTGTTTCAGGTGAAATTGCTGAAATTGGTTCTGCATGTGATATTGAAATGTTGCAGGGAGTTTTATGTGAATGTTTGTTAATTAAAGTAATTAATAAAATTCTGAATAAAATAAATAAAAGTGTTTTATTTAAAGATAAAATGCATTTAATTTGGTGGACATTAAATGCAAAGTGAGTGGAGTTCAAATTGATGTGAGTGGGCTTAGTGGAAGCTCCACCCACATGAATGAGGGAGAGGTGGGGGCAGCCACCATGGCCGGCTGGCCATGGCCTTGGGGCTGCGCCCCTCCCCTATAAAAGGAGCCCCATGGCTCCTCTCCTCTTGCCCCATGTCAACACCCGGATTTTTAATCCCAGATGCCTGTTACGCCATACATCGCAATCTCAGGATTACCATTTTTGCGAGACATAACAGATTGGATATCACAGTACATCATCCATTACAAACCATAATAAGGTCTTACACAAATAAAGGATCTCATGATCCAGTCTTAATACCATCAAGTAGCGGAATAAATAGCGTAGCGGTGGGGTCCATCTTTAGTGTCACAGGCAATGCTGACGATGGGAGATGATCCTAGTTGTCCTAGCCGTCCTGTTGTCCTCCTTCAGGGCATTCCTCTTCATAGTCTGGCCATAGGAATAGCCAGGGACAAAGCCATGAGTACTCTTTAAGTACTCGCAAACTATCACTAACAAGTAAGGTAGTTCTAGTAGGAATGCAAACTCTAAGTTTATTTGTAAAGTTAAGTTTGAAACCTAAGCTGAGTTCAGAAACAAAGAAAGATAAAATAAAGTTTAAAATCACCTAAGTGGGAAGTTAGTTGTCATAGTCACAACTCTGTTGGGGTCAAGTCATGTCACAATTCACTTCATGAGTTATTTTGAAGACATTTGACAACGGAACAGTATGGCCACTCCAACTGTCCATAACCACGGACGCGGCTATTCGAATAGTTTGACACTCTGCAGAGGTGGTACACTTTCACCACAAAATTTGATACATCTGTCAGGGGTAACCCTGAATCATCATACTTAGTATGCAGATAATCAAACATAACCTTTCCTTTACACTCTCTAGTATAAGCACCTCTCCTATGAGCTTGGCCTCCCAGCCATGACCATCTGTCATCCTGGGCACTACATAGGTGGAAAAAATTGAGAGGTAGCCTCATCTCAAACCTCTCCCGCAAGGGAACTAATACTAATGCATATAAACTTCCAGCTAAGCCTTACCCAATTCAGGTATTTTGGTTATATGGTAAAATTGGAATGGTATCGCATCCGAACGCAACCATCAGTTTTTATAAAATGGGCTAAGGCTCATGCCTCAAAATTTTCATCATCATAAACCATTTGTGTTTCTCAACAAATGTCAAAACATCTCAATAGGATGACACATCACCAAGTACTCCCATCTAAAGTGACTAAGATTTTGGTTTGGCTCTAAACTACTAAGATAAGAGTGTTCACTAAAGTGGGATGCTAAGATCAATCTCATGCCATAGAATGACATCTACTTCTAACTAGATAGACCAAGTTTTATACTCTTTATGCTATCTATAAACAATTAAGAAACTTTGTTGGGGGGATACCCCCGGGTAGTGCAACACCGGGGTATAAGGGCCGAGTTAGCCGGGGTACGGCACGGTCAAAGTAAAGTACTGACCGGGTCACCTCAAGGTAGGCCGAATCACGGTGTGGCCCGGCCCATGGGGCATTTCCTTGACAATGGTTCGGCCAGCATACGATCTATGCTGGCCATGACTATCTGTTTTGCAGGTAAAAGGGTAGGCCGGATTAGCTATATGCTATCCGGACTATCTTAGCTTGAAAGAGAAGGAATCCCCCGCTAGTCAAAAGGTGACTTTATTAGCTGGAACATGTGGAAAGTAAAGCAAAGGAGAGGACCAGCAGGTCGGTGGAGACCAAGGTGACGCGGGCAAAGCCAGATGACGTAGCCCGTGACGCCAAAAGACATGGATGATGATGCGGGTTACGTCCAAAGCTCGGACGAGCCGTTAAAGAAGAATAAAGAAGCATCTGCTTTAGGAAAGAAGCATATTCTTAGAATATGCTTCCACCTGTGCCCTAGAATTGTAACCCGGGCTCCCCTATATAAGGAGCACTAGGGCCTCCATAGAGAGGGACGGCAAATAGAAGAATCACTCTCTGTCTAAGGTAGAACTCTAGGGCTAGTTAGTGGGGGGTAAGAGACATTGTCTCCTTGCTAAGGGCCTCAAGCACACTTGTAAGCAACATTGATACAGAGAATACAAGAACTTCCGTGTGTGGAATCACCACGCTCTCCCTCCCTGGATTTCCCTAGCACTCATTGGCCCCATCTTTAGCCTATCCATGGCATCTGCCGTGCCACCACCACAATAGTTGGCGCCCACCATGGGGCTAGCGGTGCTAGCAGGGGTGAAAATCCAGACGGGAAACTTCTCGAGCACCAGCGAGCGTGTCGTCTCAGGCTTGGTTCAGCGCTTTGGAGCGCTGGACTACGTCAGCGACAACGCGGGAAGCTTCGACAGGAACCCTCCACCATGCAACGTCGTCTTCATCAAGCTTGGCGCGCATAAGATCTACATAGGCGTGGATGAATCCTGCGTCCATCCGCAGCACATCGTCGAGGGTGGCGAGCCTCCTCTCAGCGCCGCTCGTGGAGTGCGTATCGCTCGCCCCACTAGCAGCATTGAAGTCCTGATGACCGCGCCAGATGCGGGACCAAGCAAAGATCCGGCGCCAGAGCCAGAGGTAACGCCCAAACAGACCAGGTCTAGGTTTCCTCCGCTAGAAAAGCCAGAGAATGTGCTCCAGCAAGCAATAGATAGCTTAGAAACACCAATAGCACATGTGGTAGATCAGGCTCAGGCGCAAGTTGAGTTAGAGGAAACTAGGCAGAAGATGTTAGCTGGAGAAAAGAAGGTAGCAGAGATGCATCAGTCGCTAAACATCACCTTGAGAGAGTATGCTAAGGTGAACCGTATCGATGGAGTGAAAATCCGAGGCAGAAACCTGATCAATGAGATTGACAAGGAGTACGAGCCTAGGCCGGGTCAGATAGCTACAATAGTAACAGGAGGGTTGGATCGATACAGTACCCCAACAAAGAACCTCAGAGCAACAAACGCGGCCGCATCCGAGTTAGAAGGCTTGATCGGTGAGGCTCGACAGAGGCAGCAAGAGAGAGTGAATCACTTGTTGAGGGTTGCGTGCCAACAAAATGAAGAGATAAACAAAGCTAACCCAGCACCACCAGGGGCCTCACAAGTGGTACATTCGGCTAGAAATAACCCGGCGAGATCCAAAGGAGCCACGTTGTCTCCGGCTCATGACCCCAGGAGAGAAGAGGTAGTGGACTCTGGGAGAAGAAACAAGCAAATGGTTCCTTATGACCCGGTAAGAGCTGGAAAAGGAAAAGAAGTGCAAGTTGATGAGGATCGCCACAGTACCAGCCGGGGTGTGGTTGCCCGGGGTAACCATGAACAAGGCAATTCCGGTCAAAGAAATGCTGCATCCGGCAATGCCGGACAGCATAATTCCGTGGGAGCGAGGCAAAACATACCTCATGCGCAATAGCGCGAACCTCGACAAGGAGGAAATGCAGGACAAGCAGCACAACAGCAACATGCACATCTGGATCAAGAAAATACAATGATGGTTATTCGGCTATGGTTAACGATGGATACCCTAGACCGGATCACCATGTAATTGGATCACGGTTGGGAAGCAGGAACTTGCAGCCAGATGATGCAAGGTTGAAGTTGGACAAGATTTATAGGTCAGAGCAAATCGAGTTACAAGGTCCAACGGGTCCAGCATGTTTCAGGCCCCGAATCATGAATGAGCCACCAATGCCGAACTTTCAGCTGGCTAGGGGAACCTGAATTTATGATGGAAGTACCAGGCCAGAGGATTGGTTGATTGATTATGCCACAGCCGTCAAGATAGCAACAGGAAATTTGAGATGGGCAGTGAGATATGTACCATAGATGCTAGAAGGACCAGCACGAGTTTGGCTGAACAATTTTCCACCAGGGAGTGTCAACTGTTGGTTGGATTTCCATAAATTGTTTGTTAGTAACTTTTCAAGCACTTACAAGAGACCCAACAGACCACAGACCCTTGCATTATGCCGGCAGAGACCGAATGAGCCAGGTAGAGATTTCCTGACTCGGTGGTGCAATGTGTGAAACTCGTGCGAAGGGGTGATTGAATCACAGGTAATTGTGTGGTTCGCTAAGGGATGCAGATATGGAAGTATGCTGTAGCAAATGTTACAGCGAGATATGCCAACTACCTTGTCTGAGACGATTCGGATTGCAGATTCATATTCCTTGGGAGATCCAACTCAACCCAGGCTAATGTCTAGCGAAGAAAATGAGGAATATAACAACCGAGATATCTTTGGGTCATCAAGGAGGAATGATTTCCGAGGAAAAAGAAGGGACGAGCGTCTGGATTATCGGTATAACTCGCAGCAGGTTGCAGCAGCGGACCGAGATTAGCCTAGTGACGAGCTAGCGCGGTCACCATGCCTCCTCAAGGGCCTTAGTGGCGGAGGCTTTCTGGCATGGGTTTTATTGGCCTAGTGCTTTGGAGCAAGCAGAGGACTTGGTGAGAAAATGCAATGGTTGTCAAAAATACGCCACGAAAACTCACCTGCCAATGTCGGAGCTGAAAACTATCCCTATTACATGGCCATTTGTTGTATGGTGCCTAGACATGGTAGGACCATTTAAGCCAGCCAAAGGAGGGATGACCCACATGTTGGTCATGGTTGACAAGTTCACCAAATGGATTGAGGTGAAACCGATTCGGAAATGTGATGGGGCAACGGCAGTAAGATTCCTCAAGGATATAATCTTAAGGTATGGCTACCCCCATAGCATCATAACTAATAACAGGACAAATTTCGCTGAAGGAGCATTTGCGAGGTTCTGCCAGGAAAAGAAGATCTGGTTAGATGTCGCCTCAGTCGCCCACCTCGCGTCGAACGGGCAAGTCGAAAGATCCAACGGACTGGTATTGTCCGGGATAAAACCCCGGCTCATAGAGCCGCTGCAAAGATCCGTGGGGTGTTGGATAGAAGAGCTACCAACGGTACTATGGAGTTTAAGAACAACTCCGAATCGATCAATAGGCTATACGTTGTTCTTTTTGGTATATGGGGTAGAAGCTGTATTACCAGCCGACATAGAGCATGATTCGCCTAGGGTTACCCAATACACAGAAGCCGAAGTGCACAAAGCCCGGCAAAATGATGTTGATCTGCTGGAAGAAGCGAGAGAACTGGCATCGTCCAGATCCGCCATATATCAGCATAATCTCCAACGCTATCATAGCCAGAAAGTAAACCCCCGAGTTTTTCGGGAAGGTGATTTGGTGCTAAGGATAATATAGCGCACCGCTGGCATGCATAAGTTATCCCCCCCATGGGAAGGGCCCTTCATTGTGAGCAAAGCTTTGCGCAATGATTCCTACTATCTTATTGATGCAGAGCCCCAGCAAAAGAACAAGGCGGACACGTCCGGAGAGGAATCCAAAAGACCATGGAAGGTAGCACTGCTGCGTCCTTTCTACACCTAAGAAGTGAATATATCAGAACTACTCGTATGTTGGTATGTATGTCGGCAGTGAGCTTATCAATAAAAACTTTTCTACCCCAAGAAGAGACTCGGGCACTGCTATAGCACCTGTCTTGATTTCGTATTTTTTCTGTCGGCTAGGTTAAGTCGCTTATGTCTTAGTTGGTTTAGTAATGTGTTAGCACCAAAAATCTAACTCTTCGACTTTGCTGCTGTCCAACAAGAATTGGCTTCATGGCAAGCAAGAGAACAAGTTTGGAATGGCGAAGCACATGAAAAACAACTAAGGAAAAAGAGCTTAAGCGGGCCGACATTGGTTTTTTGGCTAACCCTTAGTTTATTTTCTTCACTAAATGCCAAATCATTTTGAGCTAATCTCAAGGTTTCAAGTATTGTTAAGTCAATTTTTTGAACCTCAGACTCGTAAGTCAAAAAACCGAATCAAGGTAAACGCGAGCCGAGTCAAAAATTGGAGGAATAAGGAAATGAAACTCGGGGACTTCGCCCACGATAATCCGGCAAAAAAACTTAGTTCGGAATATAAAATTGTAGCACAAACAAACCAAGATATTTAAGTACATCTGCGCCCGGCATTCCGGGGATTTGATAAATATGATGAGTGTTTTTCAAGGGGTAGAACCAGCAGGAGAATCATCTATTGAGGGAGGTACTCCGGAGTGTGCAGGAGGAGCGCTAGCTTCGGCTTCGTCCTCCGGGTCAACTTTGTTGTCCTCCGGGTCTTCAGCCTCGTCACCTAGCTCACAGCCCTCGCTCTCATTCCCTTCCTCTTCAGCTCTAGAGACAATCTCGTGATCAGCAGCATCAAGGAAGCTCGGCCCCTCATTCCAGGCATGGCAGAAGGAGTACTGAATGAGATTGTTCGCATAGGCCTGGAGGCACGCGATCCACTCCAGATCCTCGCACCACTTAGACCCGGTGCGCATATGCCTGAGCAATGCCAAGTCAATCCCTTCATACCATGAAAGCGCAAACTTCAGAGCAATGTCGGCTCTAGCCCGTGCCGCAAATTCGCGCCACATGTGCAGTTGCGTGTCACATTCCATGAGCTTGGCTATGAAGTCTGAGGATTTCTTGGGAATGGTCTCACTGGGCTAGAGGCAGCCGAACATCCGTGTTACCACCGGGACAATGTCCGTGCCGAAATTGTTTACTATCTCAAGACAAGCGGTGAGACTCGCCAGGAGATCCTCTGTGGTATAAGGAATTGGCTGGTCATCAGGGCCAACAGGAACTCCACGCTGCTCACGGGATTAGCGTACGGCAAAAAGGCTGCGAACGTACCGCTCTTTGGAAATTTCCCTGAGGATAAGAGGAGCAACGTTAAGCGGATGGACCAAATCCGAATTGTAACAAATCAAGCTAGAGCAGAGAACTTACGCGCAATCTGGAAGAGAAGTCGCTGAAGCTCGGAATCAGGGTTGGGACCCGGAGTTTTTCGTACTCAGTGATTGCCGACGTAAGTTTGACATCGGCTTCCTCTAGTAGGCTCTTGTCCTTAGAGATTTGTGTAACTAAATGCTCCTTCTCTTTGGCAAACTCCTGATCGGCCTTCTCCAGCGCGGACTGATGAGAGCTCTTGAGCCTCTGGATTTCGGCACTCAGCCGAGTAATCTCCGAGTCCTGCTGCTGGAGCTGAGTTATCTCTGCGTCCTTCTTCTTCAGTTCAGCTTCATACTTCCCTGATTGTTCTAGGCAGTGGGTCATCAGTTCAGGCATAGGGACACTATCCTCAAGAGCAACTGCAACATGATCCGGTGGACCCAAAATATGAGTGTCCACCAGATAAAGCACGGAGGGTACAATGATCATGTAAAGGGGATGAAGCTACCTTTGATCTCCGCAAGATTCTTCCTCATAATTATATTCTCAGTCTCAACCTCGGCTGCGTAATCCGGACAAAACATTCATATAAGTTCTAAGAAGTTTGAATGAACAAGGAAGGGAGAGAAATGGAAACTAACCCCTCTTCTGGTACTCCTCCAGGAGTTTACCATAACACCCGCGTATGTCTTTGTAGGAGTCCAGTAGGTGCTGGAACTCAGTAGTTCGGCGGTTAGTGGTAATCTGAAACAAGAAAGAGACAAAATTTTAGAGGTAAAGTAGAAATTATTCGAATTCTACAAGATCCGGGCCAAGTGGAACTTAACCCGGCTCTAGGTGTGTGGATATTCTAAGTCTACAAGATCCGGGCCAAGTGGAACTTAACCCGGCTCTAGGTGTGTGGATATTCGAAGTCTACAAGATCCGGGCCAAGTGGAACTTAACCCGACTCTAGGTGTGTGGATATTCGAAGTCTACAAGATCCGAGCCAAGTGGAACTTAACCCGGCTCTAGGTGTGTGGATATTCGAAGTCTACAAGATCCGGGCCAAGTGGAACTTAACCTGGCTCTAGGTGTGTGGATATTCGAAGTCTACAAGATCCGGGCCAAGCGGAACTTAACCCGGCTCTAGGTGTGGATATTTTAAGACTATATGATCTAGGCCAAGGCAACTAGACCCGACCCAAAATTTATTGCAAAATTAATGACATTATGAACAAAAACTAGGGAGCATCCGACCGAATAACAAGTTATTCCCTTGGAGTCTCGGGGACTGGGATATACCTACAAATGCTAAGTTATGAAAAACATCAACAGAAGAGAAAATTGATTACCTCCATCATCCGGCCAGCCAGGGAGATAGCCTGAGTAGCGGAGTTCATCTACCTGCTAAACTCGGCGGGGCCAAACTTTTCTGGGACATCACCCTGAGAGTCGACGAATTCGTCATTGTTCCAGTTCTTCACGTACTCAAGGAGTAGTGGACTAGAACTCTCGCCGCTCGCAGAATGGTTCGTCACTAGGCCCTTCACATGGGCCTTGCGCCTAGCGGATTGAGCTGTAGCGGGGCTGGTGTGCAAAACCAGCTGTTTGCTGCCCTCTGATCCGGAAGCTGGCCCAGACGAAGCTGACCCGGAAGTCTTCTTAGCTTTGCCGGATGAGGGTTGAGGAGCGTGTTGAAAGAACTCAGTGATTGAAGGGGCAGACCTGGTGTGGGCCGAAGGAGCTTTTCCCTTAGGAGGCTTGGGACCTCTTGCTCTTGCTGGTGCTGGTGTTGCTGCTGTTGGTGCTGTTTCTGGTGCTATTGCTATTCGTGCTGGTGCTGGTGCTGTTGCTGCTGGTGCTGGTGCTGTTGCTGCTGGTGCTGGTGTTGGTGTTGTTGTTGGTGTTGTTACTGGGGTTGCTGGGGGCGGCACCGATGAAGCTGGCGCCTCAACATTGGGCACAAAGGCCGAGGAGCTAGAGAGATCTGGCATTGCCGTATCTAGATCCGGCCCACTACCCCCCGCGCCGACGCTGCCCTCCTCTTGGCCAGGTGGACTCTGGTCAGGCGCGGCCGCAAAACCCTCTTGAATAGGGCTAAGCGGATGATGATTATCGTTGCGGGGGGAGAAGGACCGCTCCGGAGTGGGGAGGCTATGCCGGAACCTCTCTAGGAGATATCCACAGGATCTCTAGAAAAAAGGAAGGATAGCAAGTCAAAAAGAAACAACCAACCAGAGACTAAGGCAAGCAATGGAAGTATCCGAAGTAGCAATGCTAAAAGGACTTACTCGTCAACGGTAGGAAGAGCCCGAGGTTTGGGTGCCCTCCGAACTATGCTCTTCACGGCAGACTTGGCCGAGGGTTTAACCCTGGACTTCTTTTGCCTCTTCTTGGGCGAGGCCGCCTCCGAAGCTGCGGCCGGGGTAGCTGCGCGCTTCTGGGAAGGGGTCGGGGCCGGGCCACCGGTAGCAAGCGGAGGAACCTCATGGACCTGAGCATCCGGGTTAGCTGAACATTCGAACATAAGCTAGGTGCAAATAAGAGATAAGAACCAGATCAAGTACCTCAAGGACCTCAATGTCCGAATCATCATCGTCTGGCCAATCCCTTAGATAAGAGGCCTTACCAGCGCTGCGTTTGACGACGTCCGGGGCAGGCAAGAAGGCCTCCGGATTAGTCTCCACCTCGTCTCCCTCGGGGCGGTCCTCCAACCACTTGCTGGCCAGAAGCTCGCCATCCTCTAGTGGTTGCTGGAGAAATTTCTGAAAGAACAATCGCCAAGTTACAAAGGGAAATCAACATACAAAGAGAATCCGGAAAACATAGAAGGGTTAACTTACCTTTGGAGGAGGGTTGGCGCTAGTGAAGGGCTCAAGTCCCCACTCCCAGGCCTCGGAGAACTCCTTCTCCACGTTGAAAATGGACTTAACCTGGCGGTAAACCACCGAGTTATCCAGCTCAAAAGAGGAGGTCTGGTGAGGGTCAAGAGGACCGCTAAGATAGCAGATCTTGTGGGCTCGCTTCTGGAGGGGGGAGACCCGACTGCGGAGGAAAGTGATCATGATATCCTCCCCTTGAAGGTGCTCCTTAAGCAGCTCCGCGATCCGGCGAGCCACTTGATTCACTAGGGTCGTGGCGTGCTTGGGAATGCTTTCCCAAAGTGAGGTGTCTGGAGGACCAAGTCTGAAGGGGAGTAGCCGGATCTAGTCCTCCTTGGTGGTGTTCCGGACGTAGAAGATGGTCCGGGCCCAGCCCTTGCAAGATTCGAGCCCAGTGACCCGGGGGAAGACAGACTGTTTCTAGGGCAAGATGGAAACGGCGCCACATTGGGTGAAGTGCTTGTCCTCCAGGGAAAGCTCCTTATCCAGAAGGACATTCTTCCGCAGACCAAAGAACTTGGTCCAAAGTTCTTTGGTTGGCCAGAGGCCGATGTATCCCTCAATGCCAGAAGCAAAGGAGGATAGAGAGGTGATAGCGTTTGCGGGAAGATGATGTGGTTGCAGTTTGTAGGTGGAAATTGCAATCAAAGAAGAAATCAGAAGTGGGAAGGGCGAAGCCGCGTTGGAAATGCGACAAGAAAACCACATATTCCCCAGATTTGGGGGCAGGAGTAATCTCACCGGCGGCAAGATGGCAGGCGACGCCGACGGGGATGTGACGGGAGGCATGGAGCCAATCCAAATCATCCTCGCGGACGATGGAGCGATCCCAGCATCTGCGCTCATGGCCCTCCGTCCCTTCCTCCTGCTGTGCCACCATAGAAGCTTCTGCCTTAGTCATGGTGAGATCAAAGTTTTCGAGGGGATAATCGGAATAATGGTAGCCAGAAGAGGGGAAACGAGAAGCGCAAGGCCCCGTGGTGGAGATTGGCACTGGAAACGGTGGCGCTGGTGTGAAATACCGCCGGAGCGCAGTCGCAGTGGCGCTCGTGGAGAAGAAAAATGGCGGCGGCAGAGTCGCAGTGAAAGAGAGAGAGAGAGAGAGAGAGAGAGAGAGAGAGAGAGAGAGAGAGCGATGGAGCACGGCACGAATGGGGGAACTTCCCCTGGGAGTGCACCGCACCCTCTACTTAACCGTGCCACGCGCGTCGTGGGATCCTTTGCGGGTGGCAGGCCGCACGCAGCGGGCGTGTATGTGGCCCAAGCGACCAATCAGAACAAGGCCACAAAAGGGTCCACGGGAGCAAACGATCCCATGACGGGACATGGCGTTACGGTTAACGAGGTGCTGCAGTGATGGGACGTTCACAGCAGTTATGCCTGATGCAGCGATAGTAACCAGCGCCGTAAATGCGCATGGCCCTTATGAGGAAAATGATGATTACCATCCACCTCGATGTGGAGAAGCGTACAAGAGAAGGAAAAACAACCCGGATAAGCAAGCGAGAGACCAAGCCAATGAGGAATGACTCGGATAGAGCGAAAGGGTCGCAAGAAAAGAAACTCCGGGTAACAAGGTAACTTAGCCAAAGGAGCAAAAGATCCGGAAATGGGAACCTGCTGTGGCCTTAACAACTAAAAGTTGCTAAGAATGCACCAGCTTTGGGGACTAATAATGGGGGGATACACCCAGGTAGGGAAACATCGGGGTATAAGGGCCGAGTTAGCCAGGGTACTGCACGGTCAAAGCAAAGTGCTGACCAGGTCACCTCAAAGCAGGCCGAATCATGGTGTGGCCCGTCCCATAGGGCATTTCCTTGACAATGGTTCGGCCGTCATAAGATCTATGCCGGCCATGACTATCTGTTTTGCAAGTAAAAGGGTAGGCCAGATTAGCTATATGCTATCCGGACTATCTTAGCTTCAAAGAGGAATCCCAAGGTGACGCGGGTGATGGGTTCGTAGCATGGAAAACAAAAAATTTCTACCGCAAGAACGAACAAAACCCAGATCTAATCTAGATAAAATCCAAGATCTAATCTATTAGACATGTGCAACGAGATAGATCTGTACTAACCCTTGTAGATCCGAAAGCGTTACGAGATTGGATCTCGTGGTTGATGTAGTCGATCACTTGCCGATCTCAAGATCGAGTGGACGATCCTTTCGGCGCCGTGTTCCGGCAGCGCTTCCGCAGTCGGTCACACGTACGGAGTCAAAGCAGACCTTCCTCTCCTCGTTCCAGCGAGCAGCGGAGGTAGTAGATCTTCTCCACGGAATCCAAGCAGCACAACGGCGTGGTGGTGGTGGTGGAGTAGAGAATTCTGCAGGGCTTCGCCTAAGCCTGAGCAGAAGAAAGGAGGAGGAGAGAGGCAGCTAGGATTGGAGTAGTGGAGGAGGATAGGGGGTGGCGCCCCCACCCCTCTATTTAAAGGGGGGAGGCGCCATGGGGAGGTGGAGTCCTTGTAGGACTCCCCTCTCCCTTGGCCGGCGGATTGGGAGGGGGGAAGAGTCCTCCTCCCCCATGACTCCTTGTCTTGCCCCACAAGGACTCCTTGATCCTTTCTTGGTTTTCAAGCAAACTCCAAGAAATCTTCCAGAACCTTCCGGAACATTCCAAAACCTTCTAGAATCCTCATACAAATACTCCGGAATATTTCCTAACTCAGAAAATGATCCCCAATATATGAATCTTATTCTACGGACAATTCCGGATCTCCTCGTGATGTCCTCGATCCAATCCGAGACTCCGAACAACATTCGGTCTCCAACGCACATTCCATATCTACTTAAAACAACTTCGAACCTTAAGTGTGTCACCCTACGGTTCGTGAATATGTAGACATGACAGAGACACATCTCCTATCAATAACCATCAGCGGGACCTGGAGATCCATAATGGCTCCCACATACTCAACGATGATTTCGTGATCGATAGAACCATTTACATACGAAACCAATTCCATTTGTCACGCGATACTATACTTATCCGAGGTTTGATCATCGGTATCTCCATACCTAGTTCTACCTCGTTACTGACAAGTACTCTTTACTCGTTCCGTGATATGTCATCCCTTGTGACCCAGTCACATGCTTGCAAGCTAACTAGATGACATTCCACCGAGAGGGCCCAGAGCATATCTATCCGTCATATGGATGGACAAATCCCAATCTTGGTCCATGCGCTTCAACACATACTTTCAGAATACCCAATGACACCTTTATGACCACCCAGTTACGAAGCGGTGTTTGATGTCATCAAAGTACCCATCCGGTGATGGTGATTAACATAACCTCGTGGTCGAAGGATTAGGTTACTATGTATTTTAAAGCTTATAGCAAACGAACTTAATGACTTGATCTTATGCTATGCTTACTACGGGTGTGTGTCCATCACATCATTCTCCTAATGATATGATCTTGTTATTAACGACATCCAATGTCCATGATCAGGAAACCATGATCATCCATTAATCAACAAGCTAGTTTAACAAGAGGCTTATTAGGGACTCTTTTATGTTTACAAAACACACAAGTATTAATGTTTCCGGTTAATACAATTATAGCATGGGACGTAAACATTTATCATAAACATAAAGATATAATAATAAACACTTTATTATTGCCTCTTGGGCATATCTCCAACAGTCTCCCACTTGCACTAGAGTCAATAATCTAGTTAAAAACTTGTGCACTCAACACCTATGGCTTTCTGGTGTTGTATAGATACTATTGCTAGTGGTAAACATAATCTTCGAATCTGACACTTCCAGGTCCGTGTGTATTTGCATGTCCTTGCGTCTCTACGCATTACTCATTCTCCAATGAGATGGCATTGTATAAATTTGGTCCTTTGGTGAGACCTTTAGTTCCTTGGGATTAAATCAGGTTGATACAATTGTCGTACAATGTATCTTCATAGTATTATCCCGCTATGAACCACGCCTAGTTTGATAACAACCTACTTAACACAAATGCCCTCCTTTGCTGCTACTATAGCAGTTATATACTTAGCCTTTTGTTGTAGTATCCGTCACAATATCTCAACTTTGGAACTCATCCAAATCCATCATGGAACATCCTTTCCATTATATTGTGCCACCCATAGTCTAAATTGAGATAAATTTTATTTGTATCTTGTGACAAAACTAGTATCAATGTAACACTTTACAACGAACTACCTTTAACTATTTGTCACTTATACATGATATATTCTTAGTTCTTCCAAAGCTCATAAGAATATCTTTACTATTGTCCAATGATCATCTTATGAATCATTCTGGTATATGCTCATAACATTTAGAGCATAGGATATATCTAGATGTGTACATCTCAAAGAATGATTGATCAAAATATTCTTGTGATTTCACCAAGTGTCAAAACACTTGAATCTCGTGTCAACACACTTGAATCTTGATTTAGTCCTTTCCGTGCGTCAAGAACCTTTCTTGTTGTTTCCATATTGAACTCATTCAATATCTCATCTATGTCCATTTGGCAAAACCATATTAGCGCATCAATCTATTCATATAGATATTGATGCCTAATTCTTGGGTTATGCCTAAGTCTTTCATCGAAATGAAATTCTTAACCTGTGTAAATAAAAGATACATCATTTCTAATCAACAACATGTCTTTCACATAATGTATTAGAAATATATTTTAGCGCTCCCACTTAATTTCTTGCAAATTGCAAACATCTTCATCGTCTCTGATGAAATTAAACCTTTTAACGGTTTCATCACGGTGAAGATTCCAACTCCGCGATGCTCACTTCAACCATTGAAGTTTTGCATACTCTTTTAGCATCCTTTTAATTTAACAAAACCCTTTGGATCGTGTCATGTACACGTCCTAGGTAACCATTCTATTAGAAGAACTTGTTTTGTTTGTTCAAATACCATATACCAAAATATATGTAGTGGTTGCTACATTAATCCGTCCAGACTAAATATCGCTATGAAAGATCAAATCTTATCATAGTCAATTGCTTGAACATTGTCGTAAACTCTTTCCGACATGTCGACTATTTCATAGATTTGAAACATCCATGTCTATTTCTTTATAGATCCAAACACGACTGATAGGCTTCACGCCTTTCCGGAGGGTCTTCTAAGTTCAGAAACTTGATTTCTCGTGTATGGATACTATCACGGATTTCCATGACTTCTAGTCATTTTATGGAGTCAGCACCCATCATTGATTCTTTGCATGTAGTCGGTTCATCATTGTCAAAAAAATAACGACTTGCTTATCAAATCTTACTATTTGATTCTTACCGACCCACACGGTTCTATAGGAACTCTAATCTCTGAGATCACACCTTTTGTAATCACGAGAGCCATGAGCATTGTGGCCGCCACCGGGACTCTTTCCGGCGCTGCGCTACTTAGCACATATAGCTAAGGTTCAACAACCTTATCAAAGTTCTATTGTCCTCCCATTTAACTTTTCATGAAAAATTCCTTCTCAAGAAACTTGACGTTCCAAGCGACAAACTCTTTTGTCCTCGGCGTTATGGAGAAATTCCCCACAAATTCTTTGGAATAACCTACAAAGACGTGCTTATCCGACTTTGGTTGTAAACATTTTACTTATGCATAGCATACCAAAATTTAAGAAAAGACAATTCGGGTTTTATCCCAAACCATAACTCATATGGTGTTATTTCAACGGATCACGATGGAGCTCTTTTCAGTGTAAAAGCGGTAGTCACTAAACCTTTAATCTTTAAAATATAATGGCAGTTTTATAAATGACACCTTTGATCTTACCATGTAAAACAAGGTTTTATTACATATCTCACTTCATACTCCTATGGTGTTTTGGGAAATGCAAATCCATGGAACGATTCCTCAAATCTTAGGTGTTTTGCTAAAATTGTAACTCAAACATCTTTCTTTATGATCCAATCATAAACTCTTTTATTTTCTTGTTACAATGATTTTCCACTTCATCTTGAAAGTCTTTGAACATTTTTCAAATGTTTCATAGTTCTTCCTTATTGAGTAAGTATATACATGTACTCACTCAAATCTTCGGAGAAAGCATATGAAGTTGAAATCCATCGCCTACGACTACACCTAATGGACTATATACATCAATATGTACAAATTCCAATCAGTTAGTCGTCCGTTCCTCTTTTGGCCTACGAACGGAGTTTTAATTATCTCCAGGAAAGTATCACAAGCGTCATTTGATCCAAATCAAAGACTCCAAAAATCCATCAACATGGAGTTTCTTCATATATCCTTTCAATATAATTTAAACGGCGATGTCACTTCGCAAGTGATCTTTCAATCATTTGTCTTGCGACATTTTAGCATTAGTTTTATGGTCGTTATTTCTCCAACCAGACTTGTACATCATCCATCTATTATGGAATACGGTAATTATTTGAACAACCTTTTGTCGTCATAATACCTGATCAAAATAACAATTATTGAAACAAATCTTGAAGGCAAGCTTTGATGTTAACGAGCAACACAACAACCCTTTGTTTGTTTTCGATGAACATCATCATATATTCTCTTGCTAGTTACTTAGGCCATTGCAGTTCATGAATTGTGTTGTCTTGTATGACACTTCATACCAACCAATTCGGTATCCAATACCGTAGAACCACATTGTTTAACAAGCAAGGAATACAACCATAACATGTATATCTTCTATATGCCTAAGTTGGACATCTCCAACCTTTTATTTTCTGCCAAATATTTTATAGATTCTCTTTCAGCAATTCCTTTTCTTTTAAAAGAATCTATCAACATCAATAGTGATGTCATTCACATGACACATAGTACAAAGTGTGTATAGTCAAATACCAATACCTTTGGACTTGCACTTTGAAGTGGATCACCTTCATCAAATGTTTGGCATTCTTTCAAAATTCCATTCTTTAGTAATCTTTTAGTGTAGTAAACATTTTACTTACATCTTCTATTCATCCTTATCATGACAACTTTCATGATCAAGCTGCTATAGCTTATAAAGGTGAATTGCGAGTATAATGTTTCTTTTTTAAAACCTTTTGGAGGATTAGGACGTCTAGCGTCTCCAATCTTCACAAATTCTCATCAAATATGAGGACGTATACTCTATCATGTTGTAACCAACACATTGTTTTAGATATCGCAATACCTTTCACATATGATGGTTTCTGAAACATTGCTTTCAGCTCTTAGATAAACTTGATATTAAAAACAATCTTTTGAGTATCAAGAATCATGGAGGAAAACATGATACTTTAGATACTAACATTGGAATTCTTACTCTTGATTTAATACTACTTATTAAACTTCATGGAGTAAATAGAGTTTGCTGAAAGTTTGCAATAGGACTTATAAACTTTAAACTGACATTCAAAACAATACGATACCAGTTTGTAAAGTAAATATCCAGAATTTCTATAGTTCCACTATCTCAACTATAACTAAGCGTAAGGTGGTGAAAGGATGCCAATGACTACAACAAACTATGAAAATTCACTTTGATTGTGTTTATGATAAATTGAGTTCGACTAATCCAAATTACAAATGAACTCCCACTCAAAACAACATCCCTCGAGTTGTTTTAGTGATTACATGAAACAAATCCACTACACCAAGTCCGATCATCACGTGAGATGATGTAGCTTTAAAGGCGAATAATCAACATGTTCATCATATCATCCATATGACTCATGCTTTACCTTTCGGTATTCCGTGTTTCGAGACCATGTCTGTACATGCTAGGCTCGTCAAGGTTAACCTTAGTTTCCGCATGTGCAAATCTGGCTTGCACCCGTTGTATGCACACGTAGAGTCTATCACACCCGATCATCACGAGATGCTTCGAAACGACGAGTCTTAGAAACAGTGCCAACTAAGGACGAACACTTTATTACTTGATATTTAGTGAGAGGGATCATCTTATAATGCTACCGTCGCGATCTAAGCAATACAAGATGCATAAAGGATTAACATCACAGGCAATTCATAATATGTGATATGATATGGCCTTTCTTCTAGTGCCTTTGATCTCCATCTCCAAAGCACGAACATGATCTCCATCATCACCAGCATTGCGTCAAGGTCAGTGGCACCGCTTCGTGGTTGTCCATCATCACTAGCAACTATTACAACTACTTGGAATAAAGCTATTACAAGATGAATAGACACGCAGGTCTTAACAGAATTAAAGACAACCATTAGGCTCCTGCCGGTTGCCATATTACAACAAGGATCATTGCATACATCAAATATAATCACAATCACATGATGGCCATATCACATCACAAAACCCCTGCAAAAACAAGTTAGACGCCTCTAATTTTCTTTGCATGTTTTACGTGGTTTGGGGCTTTCGAACAATAACGGATCTTACCTACAAAACTGAACCACAACGTTGATACAAGTGCTATCAAGTGCAAAGTGTAAATTGGATCTATACTATGGTGGGAGAGACAGACACCCACAAAGCCACTTGTGCAAAGCAAGTTACACGTCAGGCGTGGAGCAAGTCTCATGTGCGATGACATGTAAGGTTAGCCCGAGCCGCTTCATCCCACCATGCCTCAAGATGCAAAGTACACAAAGCATAAGACGGCACGAGCACCAACACCCACAAAACCATTGTGTTCTACTCGTGGAACAGATCTACGCATAGATACGGCTCTGATACCACTGATGGGTTCGTAGCATGGAAAACAAAAAAATTCTACCACAAGAACGAACAAAACCCAGATCTAATCTAGATAAAAGCCAAGATCTAATCTATTAGACATATGCAACGAGATAGATCTGTACTAACCCTTGTAGATCCGAAAGCGTTACGAGATTGGATCTCGTGGTTGATGTAGTCGATCACTTGCCGATCTCAAGATCGAGTGGACGATCCTTTTGGCGCCGCGTTCCGGCAGCGCTTCCGCAGTCGGTCACATGTACGGAGTCGAAGCATACCTTCCTCTCCTCGTTCCAGCGAGCAGCGGAGGTAGTAGATCTTCTCCACGGAATCCCAGCAGCACGACGGCGTGGTGGTGGTGGTGGAGTAGAGAATTCTGCAGGGCTTCGCCTAAGCCTGAGCAGAAGAAAGGAGGAGGAGAGAGGCGGCTAGGATTGGAGTAGTGGAGGAGGATAGGGGGTGGCGCCCCCACCCCTCTATTTAAAGGGGGGAGGCGCCATGGGGAGGTGGAGTCCTTGTAGGACTCCCCTCTCCCTTGGCCGGTGGATTGGGAGGGGGGAAGTGTCCTCCTCCCCCACGACTCCTTCTATTGCCCCACAAGGACTCCTTGATCCTTTCTTGGTTTTCAAGCAAACTCCAAGAAATCTTCCAGAACCTTCCGGAACATTCCGAAACCTTCTAGAATCCTCATACAAATACTCCGGAACATTTCCTAACTCAGAAAATGATCCCCAATATATGAATCTTATTCTACGGACAATTTCGGATCTTCTCGTGATGTCCCGGATCCAATCCGAGACTCCGAACAACATTCGATCTCCAACGCACATTCCATATCTACTTAAAACAACTTCGAACCTTAAGTGTGTCACCCTAAGGTTCGTGAATATGTAGACATGACAGAGACACATCTCCTATCAATAACCATCAGCGGGACCTGGAGATCCATAATGGCTCCCACATACTCAACGATGATTTCGTGATCGATAGAACCATTTACATATGAAACCAATTCCCTTTGTCACGCGATACTATACTTATCCGAGGTTTGATCGTCGGTATCTCCATACCTAGTTCTACCTCGTTACTGACAAGTACTCTTTACTCGTTCCGTGATATGTCATCCCTTGTGACCCAGTCACATGCTTGCAAGCTAACTAGATGACATTCCACCGAGAGGGCCCAGAGCATATCTATCCGTCATATGGATGGACAAATCCCAATCTTGGTCCATGCGCTTCAACACATACTTTCAGAATACCCAATGACACCTTTATGACCACCCAGTTACGAAGCGGTGTTTGATGTCATCAAAGTACCCATCCGGTGATGGTGATTAACATAACCTCGTGGTTGAAGGATTAGGTTACTATGTATTTGAAAGCTTATAGCAAACGAACTTAATGACTTGATCTTATGCTATGCTTACTACGGGTGTGTGTCCATCACATCATTCTCCTAATGATATGATCTTGTTATTAACGACATCCAATGTCCATGATCAAGAAACCATGATCATCCATTAATCAACAAGCTAGTTTAACAAGAGGCTTACTAGGGACTCTTTTATGTTTACAAAACACACAAGTATTAATGTTTCCGGTTAATACAATTATAGCATGGGATGTAAACATTTATCATAAACATAAAGATATAATAATAACCACTTTATTCTTGCCTCTTGGGCATATCTCCAACAGTGGGTTGGTGGCGACCAAGGTGACGCGGGCAAAAGATGCCTTTATTAGCTGGAACATGTGCAAAGTAAAGCAAAGGAGAGGACCAGCGGGTCGGTGGCGACCAAGGTGATGCGGGCAAAGCCACATGACGTAGCCCGTGGCACCAAAAGACAAGGATGATGTTGCGGGTTACGTCCAAAGCCCGGACAAGCCGTTAAAGAAGAATAAAGAAGCATCTGCTTTAGGAAAGGAGCATATTCGTAGAATATGCTGCCACCTGTGCCCTAGAATTGTAACCCGGGCTCCCCTATATAAGGAGCACTAGGGCCTCCATAGAGAGGGATGGAAAATATAGGAATCACTCTCTGTCTAAGGTAGAACTCTAGGGCTAGTTAGTGGGGGGTAAGAGACATTGTCTCCTTCTTGCTAAGGGCCTCAAGCGCACTTGTAAGCAACATTGATACAGAGAATACAAGAACTTCTGTGCGTGGAATCACCATGCTCTCCCTCCCTGGATTCCCCTAGCACTCATTTTTCCCATCTTTACCCTATCCATGGCATCTGTCGTTCCACCACCACGACAAACTTTGGTAAAGTAAAAGAAAGTAAAGCTTATAAATAAGACTTGGGATGGTATAAGTCAAAAATGTATAACCAAATCCTGCTAAAGGCATATTGCTTAGGTCCTCTAGCTTGCAAGGGTTAGCTTGCATTGTTAATGATGGCTTGCTAAGTATAATACTTGCAAGTGTTAGCTTGCCTTTGGTAGTGCAATGGTTGAAATTCTCTTCCTCCTCCTCTTGGTAGAACTCCTCCTCCCTGTAGCTTGGTCGATACTATCGTCTATAAATACATACGGGATACACAATCACCAAACAATACTTAACTAGTATATTTAGTACAATAAGGCACACATTTGATGATCTATTATCATCACAAACATCACAAGGTTTAATGACTAGTTTCATTTATTTTATTTGAGAAAAGTAATTTCTACTCATTGAAATTAACTAAGATTTAATATTCTCCAATTAAAATATGGGATCATGTGGACACATGTCATCACCACATATTCTAATGCATGGGAATGTGATTTAAATGTTGGATCACATTTTAATAAGTTTAAGTTTAATATTAAATGATTTAAGGTGACTAGAAATGCCTATATAGCATTATTTTGGTACTAGTCCAAAGTCACTGCATGAAAACCTTAATATTATTACATATTCAGATAGGTATGGTTAAATGTGATTTTTGAGAGTTGGAATCAACTCAAGAGCTATTATGGTTGATTTTATAAAAATGTTTGAATGTGAAAAAGTTTCTGTCTTGTTATTTTAGCTAGGAGAGATCTATAAATCTAAATGATTTAAATCCAACGGGCTTGGATAGAGATTTTCATTATCATTCCAACAAAATTGGAATCATCTAATTTGGATTTGTAAAACTCTCTAAATTGATTTTCAAACTAAGGGACAAATTCTAGTTTAAGTCTAAAAAGAAAATCCTAATTTGAATCATAGGGCCAGCGCGGGAAATAAATGGGTCGGCCCAGTTTCACTCCGCGGCGCTAAGGACTGCTGACATGGGGTTCCGCCTGTCAGTGGCTCATTAAACGCGAAGCGGTATGGGGCATTGTGGACCGTAGGATTAGAGATAGAATCTATGGCTGGGGTTTATCGTCAACGACGGACTCGTCGCCGGCGAGGTGGAACCCTAACGGCTCGGTGGGGGTGCAGTGTGGGCATACCAGGGCTCCAGCAAGTGCGGCGAGGCAGGAAAACGAACGTGGAGACGACGGCAGGTTCAGGCGAAGTCGCAGCAGCTCCGGGGGTGGACGAAATCGACGGGAGCGTCTCCTCCTCTATTGCGGCTGCCTTCGGTGAAATTCCGGCGGCTGGCTGCTCAAGCGGCTCTAGCGAGAGGTGGGGAAGGACTAGTGGTGTGAGGGGAGTGTGAGAGTGTGAGGAATTTGTGCTGGGGAGGCTCCCTTATATAGGCGCGGCAAGGCGGCAGAGAGGTGTGCGTGGAGCTCGTCGGTGACGACGACACAGGGGGCTATCGGCGGGGGCGAGGTAGGCGGACAGTGGGTGGTTCCCTGGTGGTCAGCTAGAGCGTAATGGTGGTGCTAGGGGCGGTGGATAGCGGTCGGGAGCGTCTCGCGCTCTGAGAGACAGAGGTGGTGCTCGACGTGGTTCCCGACGATTGTGGGTCGAGCGGCGGGGTATGGGCGTGTCTAGTGGGGTAAGGTGGTCAAGGAGGAGCGGCGTGCGTGGGCTGTGGTCGAGGCGCAGCGTGTGGCGTGCGCTGGCGTGGCGCGGAGAGGTTAGTGCGGGGGTTGTCCTCGGTGGTCTAGGGCGTGGCAGTGGCCGTGGGGTGGACCGTGGACGATGGTGAGGTCACACCTTACTTCCTGGAGCGGCGGAGAGGGGCTGGTGGTCTCCTGCGAGATGGGCACGATAGGCCGGCGATCATGGCCTCAGGGTGGCGTTCCACTGCTGCTAGGGACTAGGGGATGGGCTAGTTATGACCTAGATGGGTCTATGTCAACACCCGGATTTTTAATCCCAGATGCATGTTATGTCATACATTACAATCCCAGGATTACCATATTTGCGAGACATAACAGATTGGATATCACAGTACATCATCCATTACAAACCATAATAAGGTCTTACACGAATAAAGGATCTCATAATCCAGTCTTAATACAACAAGCAGCGGAATAAATAATAAGCGTAGCGGTAGGTTCCATCTTCAGTGGAACAGGCAATGCTGATGATGGAAGATAGTCCTAGTTATCATAGCCGTCCTACTATCCGTCATCTTGGTAGTCTCCTTCATAGTCTGGCCATGAGAATAGCCAGGGACAAAAGCCATGAGTACTCTTTAAGTACTCGCAAACTATCACTAACAAGTAAGGTAGATCTAGTAGGAATGGTAAACTCTAAGTTTATTTGCAAAGTTAAGTTTGAAACCTAAGCTGAGTTCAGAAACAAAGAAAGATAAAATAAAGTTCTAGAATCACTTAAGTTGGGAAGCTAGTGTCGTAGTCACAACCCTATTGTGGTCAAGTCAAGATTCATCATTCATTTCATAAGTCATTTTTTAAAACATCTAACAAAGAAACAGTATGGCCACTCCAACTATCCATAACCGCGGACGCGGCTATTCGAATAGTTTTACACTCTATAGAGGTGGTACACTTTCACCACAAGATTCGATACATCTGTCAGGGATAACCCTGAATCATCATACTTAGTATGCAGATAATCAAACATAACCTTTCCTTTACACACCCTAGTATAAGCACATCTCCTATGAGCATGGCCTCCCAACCATGACCATCTTTCATCTTGGGCACCGCATAGGTGGACAACATTGAGAGGTAGCCTCAGCTCAAACCTCTCACGTGAGGGAACTAATACTAATGCATATAAACTTCCGTCTAAGCCTTACCCAATTCAGGTATTGTGGTTGTATGGTAAAATTGGAATGGTATCGCATCTGAATCCAACCATCAGTTTTTTTGGGGAAAAGGGCTAAGGCTATGCCTCAACATTTTCACCATCATAAACCATTTGTGTTTCACAACACATGTCAAAACATCTTAATAGAATGACTCATCATTCCAAGGTTTTCACAATTCATTTTCACCAAGTGTTCCCATCTAAAGTGACTCATGTTTTGATTTAGCTATAAGCTACTAAGTTAAGAGTGTTCAATAAGGTGGGATGCTAATCACAATCTCCTGCCATAGACTGACATCTAAGATTATCTAGATAGTTCAAGCATTATACTTTTTATGCTACCTTCACAAAAAGTAAGGGACTTTGGTAAAGTAAAGAAAGTAAAAGCTTGAAATAAAACTTGGGTAGTTAATATTTAGAGTGGTATAACCCAAGCATGCCTAAGGAACCTTGCTTAGATTATCTAGTTTAATTCTAGCTTGCTAACAATAGCTTACGAGTGTTAGCTTGTATTGTTAATGATGGCTTGCCTTGTGTAGTGAAGTGGTTGAAGTTTTCTTCCTCTTCCTCTTGGTAGAACTCCTCCTCCTTGAAAGCTTGGTCGGTACTATCGTCTATAAATACATACGGTATACACAATCACCAAACAATACTTAACTAGTCTACTTAGCACAATAAGGCACACAGTTGATGATCTATTATCATCGCAAGCATCACAAGGTTTTATTTAACTAGCTTCATTCTTTTTATTTGAGAAAAGTAATTTCTACTCATTAAAAATAACTAATATTTAATATTCTCCACTTAAAATATGGGATCATGTGGACACATGTCATCACCACATATTCTAACATATGGGAAAGTGATTTAAAGGTTGGATCACATTTTAATAAGTTTAAGTTTCAAATTTAATGATTTAAAGTGACTAGAAATGCCTATATAGCATTATTTTGGTACTAGTCCAAACTCACTACATGCAAACCTTAATATTATTACATATTCATATATGTAGGATTAAATGTGATTTTTGAGAGTTGGAATCAACTCAAAAGCTATTATGGTTGATTTTATAAATATGTTTGAATGTGCAAAAGCTTCTGTATTGTTATTTTTACTAGGAGAGATCTCTAACTCTAAATGAATTAAATCCAACGGGCTTGGATAGATCTTTTTAGAAGCTTTCCAAAAAAAATTTGGAATCACTCAATTTGGTTCAGTAAACGTTCCTAATTTGATTTTTGAACTAAGGGACAGAATTGAGTTTAAACCAAAATAGAAATACGTATATTTGAATTCGTGGGCTAGCGCGGAAAAGGAAATGGGCCGGCCCAGTGGCGCTCAGCAGCGTAGAGGGTGGCTGATAGGTTGGTCCCGCTTGTCAGCGAGACTTAAAACCCGAAACGGTATCTAGCGATCTGGGCCACACGATTATAACGTGGATCAACGGCTCACAGTCATCGTCGACAATAGACTCGTCGCCGGCGAGACCGAACCCTAAACAGTTGGTGGGGGTCTACTTGGGACGTATCAGGGCTCCAGCTAGTACGGCGAGGCGGGCGATCGAACTGGATGGCGACAGTGGACTCAGGCGAGGTCACGGCAGGGGCTGCGGTGGACGGAATCAACGACAACGTCTCCTCTGCAGTGGGCTCCTCCGGTGCAATTCCGGTGAACTACGGCTCGAGCGGCTCCGTGAGAGGTGGGGAAGGATCAGTGGTGAGAAGGGAGTTGAGTGGTGTGAAGAAATGGTGTTGGGGAAGGCTCCTTATATAGGCTCGACGAGGGGACCGAGAGGGCGACGGCGAGGTCGTCGGTGACGAGGATACAGGGCGCTATCGGCATGGGTGAGGTAGGCAGACAGTGGGCAGTTCTCTGGCGGTCAGCTACGGCGCAATGGCATGGCTAGGGGTGGTGGCATATGGTCGGGAGCATTGCGCGCTCTAGGAGACAGAGGCGGTGCTCGACGCGGCGCTCGGCAACTATGGGTCGCACGGCGGTGCACGGTCATGTCTGGCAGGGTTCTAGGGTCGAGGCGGAGTGGCATGCGCGGTCTGCAGTCGAGGTGCGGTCTGTGGCGTGCTGGCGGCTATCGCCCTATAGCGCGCTCTGGCGAGCTCGCAGAGAGAAAGGGCGGCGATGCTGGGGAGTGGTCCAGGGGTTGGGATTGATCAAGGGGTGGACAGGGAGGTGTGGTAGGGTTGGGCGGAGCTAGGGGACGTGCTGGTTTGGCGCGGCGCTTTCCCTGGTGCATTGCCCGCTTCTGGCCGGCGGTGACCACAATGTGGCGGCACTCCACTGTCGCTGAGGCTAGGGGAGGGGCTAGCTGGGGGTTTGGTTGGACTCAGGGGGACAGGGGAGAGTAGACAGGGTCTAATGAGGGACGACGTTTTAACTTAGCAACTGTATTAGTTAGGCAGATGATTTCTGCCTACAACCTGTTCGACACAATAGCCCCAAGAGAAAAGGTTTTGAATTTTGGGCTGATTTTTGGTGGAGTGCTGTATCTTATGCTTAAGCATCTAGGGTTGCTTGGGATTTGAAAATGGAGTTCATTTGAGTGGTTTTGAATAAATGTGATCTTGATACCTACACTAGATTCAATTTTCAAATGTCATTTAAATTTAGTGTTTGAAAGTTTTTGGGATGGAACAAAGTGGGCCTTGGTACATCACTACTTGTACTAGCAAGGGGTGCAAAGAACCACAATTGTTTCTGTCAAGATTTGAGTTCTAGGAATAGCCAAAGTAGGCATGGTGATTAAAATGGCCCAAATGACGATTTTGTTATTTTATTCATTTTGATTTGTTTTTCTTTGTGATTTGTTTGGGAATGATCTAGATGATTTTTAATTTACCTTGGGATCATTTTACAACCAATGGATCACTCAAACATGGCAATTCAAATCAACTCCTAAATTAATTGCACACACATATGAATGCTTAATTATTTTTAAATGGAAAAGTTTTTGTTAACTCTAAATTTGATGATTTGGATCTTAATAACCTTGGATTACAGTTTTGGGATGTTATAGTCTGGGGGATACCAAGAGGGTTAATGTGCCTCAATTGGCTCGACATTTTTTGATCAACGACAGTAATAGTTAGGCCAGTTTGATTCTGCTCACAAGGTGTTTGACAAAATGGCCGAAAGAAACCAAGTTTTGAATTTTGAAATGAAATTTGGTGGAGTTGTTTGTCACATGCTTAAGCATCTCTGGTTGCTTGGGATTTTCAAATGGAGTTTATTTGGATGATTTTTGAAAAAGGGTGATCTAGACATATGAGGCAGATTCCATTTTCAATTGTCTTTTAAAACTAGAGTTTAAATGTTTTTGGGGGATCACAAAGTGGTCCTTGGTACATCACTACTTGTACTAGCAAGGGGTGCAAAGATCCACAATTGTTTCTGTTTGAGATTGAGTGCTAGGAACACCCAAAGTGGGCTAGTTGCTTAAAATGGCAAAAGTGACCATTTCCATTATTTAATTCTTTTTTATTTATTTTTCTTTGGTTTTTTGCTTGGGAATGATCTAGATGATGTGGCATTCATATTAGAGTCATTTTTCAATGATTAGAACAAACAATCATGGCATTTCAAAACAACTCCTATTTAATGCAACACTCATATGCATGCTTAAATATTTTAAATGGGAAAAAGTTTTTGTTAACCCTAAATTGGGTAATTTGGATCTTGATAACTTGGATTAAATTTTTGGGATGTTACAAACCTTCCCCCTTAAACAAAATCTCGTCCCGAGATTTAAGAAAGAAAACTAGGAACTAAAGAGATCTGGGAACTTAGTCCTAATGTAATACTCTGGGTCCTGGTGGTTCTGTAGGCTTCTTCCAAGATACGGATGGGAACTTCACGATACGTCAGATCCTTGTTGATATCAACGGCTCGGTGAATGATGTTCTTGAAAACTTCTGTCTTCTCCGGCACTTCTAAGCATTTGCGAAGTAACGAGACATGGAACACATTGTGGATGGCTGACATCTCGTCTGGCAGTTCCAATTGATACAATACTTCTCCTCAACGGTTCAGAATCTTGAATGGTCCAATGTATCTAGGGGCTAATTTTCCTTTCAGACTAAAATGTTGTGTTCCCTTCAATGGCGACTTTGAGATACACAAAATCTCTGACATTGAAAGTCAAGTCTCTCCTTCTCTTGTCAGCATAACTCTTCTTTCCGGATTGGGCGGTCTTGAGGTGCTCACAGACTTTGTGAACTTTCTGTTCGGCTTCTCGTAGGATGTTAGGTCCAAAAATCTAAGTCTCTCCTACTTGCGACCAATTCAAAGGGGTACGAAACTTTCTTCCGTATAGGAACTCAAATGGGGCCATTTGCAAACTGGCTTGATAACTGTTGTTGTATGAGAATTCTGCGAAAGGCAGGCAGTCTTCCCATTTTGATCCATACTCTAACACACAAGCTCTCAATATATCTTCTAAGATCTGGTTGAATCTTTCAGTCTGCCACCGGTTTGCGGGTGATAAGCTGTGCTGAAGTTCAACTGGGTTCCTAATCCTTCTTGGACTTTCTGCCAAAATATCGAGGTAAATTTGGTTCCTCGATCAGATACTATGGTCTTGGGGGTTCCATGCAAACTGACGATTCTAGCAATGTATAACTCTGCTAGCTTCGAACTCTGGTAGGTTGCCTTGATAGGTATAAAATGGGCTACCTTGGACAGTCTATCAGCTATGACCTAGATTGAGTCATTTCCCCTACTAGAAGTAGGCAGACCGGTGATAAAGTCCATTCCGACGGAATCCCATTTCCATTCCGGAATCTACAATGGTTACAATAGTGCCGCGGGCCTTTGATGTTCCGCTTTGACTCTCTGACAAATATCAGACTTGGCGATGTAGCTTCCGATTTCTCTCTTCATCTTGTGCCACCAAAATTGCTCTTTCAAATCTTTATACATCTTCGTCCCTCCGGGGTGGATAGAATAAAGAGTATCATGAGATTCTTGCATGATAACTTGCTTCAGGTCCGAATCTGCTGGCACACAGATACGTCCTTTGTACCACAGAACTCCTTCTTCTTCTTCGGTGAATCCAGGTACCTTTCCTGTACTGATACGATGTTTGATTCCGTCGACACTTTCATTCCCCTTCTGGGCTTCCTTGATTTGGCTAATCAAAGTGGGTCGAAGTTCAATGCTAGCTAAGAATCCTTTGCTAACTAGCTCAGTTCTAAACTGCTCCAACTCCTCATACAAACTTGGTTGCCTCTCCTTGATCATGGTGTTTAATCTACATGGCAATCTGCTAAGAGCATCCGCTACCACATTGGCTTTGTTGGGGTGATAGTGAATGTCAAAGTCATAATCCTTGATTAAATCTATCCATCTCCTTTGCCTCATATTCAGCTCCTTCTGATTGAAAATATACTTCAAGCTCTTGTGGTCTGAGTATATCTCGCAGCGGTTACCCATAAGGTAATGACGCCATGTCTTCAATGCCAAAACTACGGCTGCTAACTCAAGATCATGGGTAGGATAGTTCTGCTCATGCTGCTTCAGTTGTCAAGACAGATACGTGATGACTTTGCCTTCTTGCATCAACACACATCCTAGACCAATCTTGGATGCATCACAATACACCTCAAACGGCTTCTTGATATCTGGCATGATCAATATTGGGGCTGAAATCAATCTCTTCTTGAGCTCTTGGAAACTTGCTTCACATTTGTCGGTCCATTCAAACTTCTTGTCCTTCTTCAACAATTGGTTCATTGGTCTTGCGATTCTCGAAAATCCTTCTACGAACTTGCGGTAATATCTCGCTAATCCGAGAAATGCACGTACTTGGGTTTGAGTGGTTGGGGCTTCCCATTCTTTGACATCTTTGATCTTGGCGGGATCAATAGAGACTCCTCTTGCAGACACAATATGTCCTAGGAATCCTACTTCTTTCAGCCAAAACTCACATTTGCTAAACTTGGCATACAACCGATGCTCTCTAAGGGTTTCAAGGATAATTCTCAAATGTTGCTCATGCTCTTCTTCTGACTTGGAGTAGATAAGTATATCGTCGATAAACACAACGACAAACTTATCTAGAAAATTCATAAAGATCTTATTCATGAGATTCATGAAATAAGAAGGGGAATTGGTTAATCCAAAAGACATGACCGTATACTCATATAATCCATAACGGTTAGTAAAGGCGGTCTTTGGAATATCCGTTGCACGAATCTTAAGTTGGTGATAACTAGTCCTAAGATCGATCTGAGAGAACACTCTGGCACCAGTCAACTGATCAAATAGATCCTCTATCTTTGGCAATGGGTACTTGTTCTGTATGGTGACGTCATTCAGCTTCATGTAATCCATGCACAAACGGTTGCCTCCATTCTTCTTGTCGACGAATAACACGGGTGATCTCCATGGGGATGCGCTTGGTTGAATCAAGCATGTTGCCAACATAGCATTCAGCTACTTTTTCAATTCCACTAACTCTGAGGGGTTCATGCTATAGGGTCTCTGGGCTATGGGTCTAGTTCCGGGGATTAGTTCAATAATAAACTCAATATCCCAATCTGGGGGCATACCGGGCAATTCATCTGGGAATACGTCGGGTATTCACAGACTACTCTGACTTGGTCTATGGTGGGTAGGGCTAGACTCTTCTTGCACTTGAATTGACGAGGTAAGGTTTCTGATACATGCTCTATTGATACTCCAGAGCTACTGGTCATGGTGATGGCTTTCTTGGCACAGTCAATCAATCCCTTATGCTTTGACATCCAATCCATTCCTACTACTACTTCCAAACCTTTGGTTCCAAGTACTATTAGATTGGCATAAACATCTATCCCATGTATTCTGATAGGAACAGCATGGCAAATTTTTCTAGGTTTTGTAGTTGCACCGGGGATTTGAACTATCATGACATGCTTCAGGTTGGTTGGGTGAATCTTACTAGTGCATGCAAATTCTTTGGTGACAAATGAGTGCGATGCTCTAGAATCAAACAACACTCTTGCTAAAACTGAGTTGACAGAAAACATACCTAGCACTACATTTGGCGCTTCTTGGGCTTCTTCGGCGTTCATGTGGAAGAGATGACCATTGCGGTTGTGAGGGTTCCCTAGGGCGAATCTTCTTCTGGGCTGAACACGACGCTGCTGTTGAGCTGGGGCATTCACATTGGCAGTGTCGGCAATCTTCTTGGGACACCCATTAGAGTAGTGACCCTTCACTCCACACTCGAAACAAGTGATCTGAGACTTGTCTTTTCCTGCCATGGGCACAACATTGCTTCCAGTTTTGGGTGCAGTATTGTTGTTGTTGTTGTGCTTGGGAGGTGCACAGTTGAAATTGCTGGAATTGCCAGGGTGGTTGTTATTCTTTCCTCCGGACTTCACATTTCCTCCGCTACGGTTGGGGTAGCTTGGACGAGACATTGGGGGTCGATTGTTCCACGGGGCATATCCGACAGATGGGTTGGGATGGTACTTCTGGTGACTATTGGATCCAGCTTAGTGCATCATCCGACGTTTGCGGTTGTCGTTTGCTTGATTAATCTTCCCTTCCATCTGAATGGCAGAGTCGACTAGCTCTTCGAGATCCTCGAAACGGATGTTGACGAGAACAGTCTGCATCACATCATGAAGTCTGTTCAGGAATCTCTCTTTCTTCCTGGCCTCCATGTTGATCTCATCAGGTGCATACCTGGCGAGGGACAAGAATCTGTCACGGTACTCCACTACCGTCATTCTGCCTTGCTTTAACTCTCTGAATTCATCTCTCATTCTAGTTACTAGACCCTGCGACACGTGGATGTGGCTGAACTTGATCTTGAAGGCTTCCCATGTCATCACTTGACCATGGTTGATTGTGCGGGTGTTGTTCCACCATGCTCTTGCATCTCCAGCCAAATAGTGGGTGGCAAAAAGAACTTTCTCGTTGGCATCCACTCCTGCGACTTCTAAGTTGTTCTCCATGGTCTGCAACCAATCATCAGCATCCAGTGGGTTCTCAGACTGGCTAAAGATCGGGGGATTGGTGTTCTGGAAGTTTTTGAGTTTGGATCCATGATGATCCTGATTTCCATGGTTCTGGTTGTTGTGAGCCATCTAGGCGATCTGCTGCAAGGTGGCTAGATTTGCTTGGTGCTCTACCCTACTATCTTCACGGTCTGCAATGAGCTTCTGCAGAATCTGTAGCATTGGGTATTGCGATGAGCTGCTCCCTCCTTGGTTTCCACGAGTCATCTGAAGATTGAGGTAGATAAAGGGGTAAGAGGGAAAGTTCTAAGGTTCATGGTTTTGGTTTCAAAGTTAAAACTTTGAGTTTGACTCAGGTTTTGCAACTAACTTCTTTTCATTCATTCAAGCAAGGAACACGATACAAACGCACACACGCCACAACAAAAGGAAAAAACAAATGGTTTTAAGAACCATTCTGTGAGCTATGGTACAATGGGATCGATACATCTCATTCATACGAT
Organism: Avena eriantha; assembly: GCA_910589775.1. NCBI lineage: Eukaryota > Viridiplantae > Streptophyta > Magnoliopsida > Poales > Poaceae > Avena > Avena eriantha. Next base: position 438,760,686 of record OU342743.1, on the reverse strand, counting down.
AGTTCTCTAGTGCATGTACTCATCATCGATGAAGTCGGCGACATCATCGTCGGTGTAGAAGTCCATGGCATCATCCTCTAGATAGTCATCATCATTGCTGAGGTATGAGTCAATATCCCCTTGGATATCTTCTCCTTCTTCCTCTTCTTCTTTTGCTACAAGCTGAGCTTCCTGCTCCTTGATGATCTTCTCGAGGTCGGCCACCTTCTTGCAAAGACGGTCGATGGTGCGATCCTTCTTTGCGTGTTGACGGCAAAGTGACTGACGATCCTTGACTAGTAGTGAGAAAGTTTGGGCCTTCTGGGCGGAATGGCAAGGTTGTGGTTGGCAAACTCCCGAGCATTGTCCAATACCTTATGTTTGTCGTACAGCATGAAGTCGAGGTTCTCCACTTGATGCTTCAACTCCGGTGACTTGGTTTCTCCAGAGGCATTCCCATAGAATCACGCATTTCATAGTGAACAAAGCGGGTTCCTTGGATCAAGTTGACATTCTATGCACAAAGACGAGCGAGAGATTCATGCATTGCCCTGGCTAATCCATCTAGCCAGTTGTTCTCTCTCATAGAGAACTAAATCCTCCTGGACGTTGGTGCCTCTATCTTGCCTCGAAGATCAGCAGTTACTATCCATTGTAAATCTCCTCCTGGGACCAGGGAGTTGAGCTCCAAGGAATTCCGGATGCGGACGCTCCAAGTACTCAGATAGTGCATCAAGATCCCTCTCGAAAATCAGTTGGCCTTTGTTGCCCAACTGGTAGAACTTGCTGTACTGAGCTTCCATCTATAAGAATTTAGGATGAGAAAGTTAGTGAAGTGATCAAGTGTGTTAAGATTTTATGTAGTAATGTAAGAATTTGGAGGAACATGAATTTTCTTGAGAGAAAGAATCCCAAGGGTAAGAGAGGAAATAGTTTTCATAAATAATCACTTTGGTTTTGGAAACTAAGTTTTTGTTCGGACGTCCATTCTAACTAGGGTCTCCTATGGTCAGGATGGCTCTGATACCAACTTGTCAACACCTGGATTTTTAATCCCAGATGCCTGTTATGCCATACATCGCAAAGGATTACCATTTTTGCGAGACATAGTAGATTGGATATCATAGTATATCATCCATTACAAACCATAATAAGGTCTTACACAAATAAAGGATCTCATGATCCAGTCTTAATACAATCAAGTAGCAGAATAAATAGCGTATCGGTGGGTCCATCTTCAGTGTCACGGGCAATGCTGACAATGGGAGATGATACTAGTTGTCGTAGTTGTCCTGCTGTCCTCCTTCAGGGTAGTCCTCTTCATAGTCTGGCCATAGGAATAGCCAGGGACAAAGCCATGTGTACTCTTTAAGTACTCGCAAACTAGCACTAACAAGTAAGGTGGTTCTAGTAGGAATGCTAACTCTAAGTTTATTTGTAAAGTTAAGTTTGAAACCTAAGGTGAGTTCAGAAACAAAGAAAGATAAAATAAAGTTTAAAATCACCTAAGTGGGAACTTAGTTGTCATAGTCACAACTCTGTTGTGGTCAAGTCATGTCACAATTCATTTCATAAGTCATTTTGAAAACATCTGACAACAGAACAATATGGCCACTCCAACTGCCCATAACCACGGACGCGGATATTTGAATAGTTTGACACTCTGCAGAGGTGGTACACTTTCACCACAAAATTTGATACATCTGTCAGGGATAACCCTGAATCATCATACTTAGTATGCAGATAATCAAACATAACCTTTCCTTTACACACTCTAGTATAAGAACCTCTCCTATGAGCTTGGCCTCCCAGCCATGACCATCTGTCATCCTGGGCACTTCATAGGTGGACAACATTAAGAGGTAGCCTCAGCTCAAACCTCTCCCACAAGGGAACTAATACTAATGCATATAAACTTCCATCTAAGCCTTACCCAATTAAGGTATTGTGGTTGTACGGTAAAATTGGAACGGTATCGCATCCGAACCCAACCATCAGTTTTTATAAAAGGGGCTAAGGCTCATGCCTCAACATTTTCATCATCATAAACCATTTGTGTTTCTCAACACATGTCAAAACATCTCAATAGAATGACTCATCATTCCAAGGTTTTCACAAGTCATTTTCACCAAGTACTCCCATCTAAAGTGACTAAGTTTTTGGTTTGTCTCTAAACTACTAAGTTAAGAGTGTTCACTAAAGTGGGATGCTAAGATCAATCTCATGCCATAGAGTGACATCTACTTCTAACTAGATAATCCAAGTTTTATACTCTTTATGCTATCTATAAACAAGTAAGAAACTTTGGTCAAGTAAAAGAAAGTAAAGCTTGTAAATAAGACTTGGGATGGTACAAGTCAAAAATGTATAACCAAAGCCTGCTTAAGGCATCTTGCTTACATCCTCTAGCTTGCAAGGGTTAGCTTGCATTGTTAATGATGGCTTGCTAAGTATAATACTTGCAAGTGTTAGCTTGCCTTGGGTAGTGCGGTGGTTGAAATTCTCTTCCTCCTCCTCTTGGTAGAACTCCTCCTCGTAAGCTTGGTCGGTACTATCGTCTATGAATACATACGGGATACACAATAAACAAACAATAGTACACTAAGGCACACATTTGATGATCTATTATCATCACAAGGTTTAATGACTAGTTTCATTTATTTTATTTGAGAAAAGTAATTTCTACTTATTGAAATTAACTAAGATTTAATATTCTCCAATTAAAATATGGGATCATGTGGACACATGTCATCACCACATTTTCTAATGCATGGGAATATGATTTAAATGTTGGATCACATTTTAATAAGTTTAAGTTTAATATTTAATAATTTAAGGTGACTAGAAATGCCTATATAGCATTATTTTGGTACTAGTCCAAAGTCACTGCATGCAAACCTTAATATTATTACGTATTCAGATAGGTATGGTTAAATTTGATTTTGAGAGTTGGAATCAACTCAAAAGCTATTATGGTTGATTTTATAAAAAATGGTTGAATGTGAAAAAGCTTATGTCTTGTTATTTTAGCTAGGAGAGATCTATAACTCTAAATGATTTAAATCTAACGGGCTTGGATAGAGATTTTCATTACCTTTCCAGCAAAATTAGAATCATCTAATTTGGATTTGTAAAACTCTCTGAATTGATTTTTATTACCTTTCTAGCAAAATTAGAATCATCTAATTTGGATTTGTAAAACTCTTTGAATTGATTTTCAAACTAAGGGACAAATTCTAGTTAAATCTAAAAAGAAAAATCCTAATTTGAATCACAGGGCCAGCGCGGGAAATAAATGGGCCGGCCTAGTTTCACTCCGCGGCGCTAAGGACTGCTGACAGGGGTTCCTGCTTGTCAGTGGCTCATTAAACGCGAAGCGGTACGGAGCATTGTGGACTGTAGGATTAGAGATAGAATCTACTGCTGGGGCTTATCGTCGACAATGGACTCATCGCCGGCGAGGTGGAACCCTAAGGCGGTGGGGGGTGCAGTGGGGGCATACCAGGGCTTCAGCGAGTGCGGCGAGGCAGGCAAACGAACGTGGAGACGACGGCGAGCTTAGGCAAAGTCACGGCAGCTCCAGGGGTGGACGAAATCGACGGGAGCATCTCATCCTCTGTTGCGGCTGCCTCCGATTAAATTCTGGTGGCTGGCTGCTCGAGCGGCTCCGAAGAGAGGTAGGGAAGGACCACTGGTGAGAAGGGAGTGTGAGAGTGTGAGGAATTCGTGCTGGGGAGGCTCCCTTATATAGGCGCGGCAAGGCGGCAGAGAGGTGTGGGTGTAGCTCGTCGGTGACAACGGCACATGGGGCTATTTGCGTGGGCGAGGTAGGCGGATGGTGGGTGGTTCCCTGGCGGTTAGCTAGAGCGTAATGGTGGTGCTAGGGGCGGTGGATAGCGGTCGGGAGCATCTCGCGCTCTGAGAGACAGAGGCGGTGCTCGACGTGGTTCCCGTGATTGTGGGTCGAGCGGGGGGTACGGGCGTGTCTGGCGGGGTTAGGTGGTCAAGGCGGAGCGGCGTGCGCGGGCTGTTGTCGAGGCGTAGTGTGTGGCGTGCTGGCGGTGACGGCGCTCTGGCGTTCGCTGGTGAGGCGCAGAGAGGTTAGTGCGAGGGTTGTCCTCGGTGGTCCAGGGCGTGGCAGTGGCCATGGGATGGACCGTGGACGGCGGTGAGGTCACGCCTTGCTTCCTGGAGTGGCGGAGAGGGCTGGTGGTCTCCTGCGAGCTGGGCACCATCGGCCGAAGATCATGGCCTCAGGGTGGCGTTCCGGTGCTGCTAGGGATTAGGGGATGGGCTGGTTATGACCTTGTTGGGTCTGGGGGAGACCAAGAGGGTTAATGTGGCTCAATTGGCTCGACAATGTTTGATCAACAACAATAATAGTTAGGCCAGTTTGATTCTGCTCACAAGGTGTTTGACAAAATGGCCGAAATAAACCAAGTTTTGAATTTTGAAATGAAATTTGGTGGAGTTGTTTGTCACATGCTTAAGCATCTCTAGTTGCTTGGGATTTTCAAATGGAGTTTATTTGGATGGTTTTTGAAAAAGGGTGATCTAGACATATGAGGTAGATTCCATTTTCAATTGTCTTTTGAAATTAGAGTTTAAATGTTTTTGGGGATCACAAAGTGGTCCTTAGTACATCACTACTTGTACTAGCAAGGGGTGCAAATATCCACAATTGTTTTTGTTTGAGATTGAGTGCTAGGAACACCCTGTGGCGCCCCGCTAAAACCACTACTAGAAAATCGTGGTGTTTTTTGGTGCATTGCATCATCATGACCGCATGCTCATGTCATCATGCCACATTGCATTTGAGCATCGTCATGTCATCATGCATGGTTTGCCTAAAACTATTTTCAAAAAGCCTAGTTTTGTCTTCTAAAATATCCTCGTCTTTATTCAAATCAAAACTCAGGTCTTTTCCGGATCTTTTATTTGTCTAAAAACTATTTACAAGTCTATTTGAAATTAAAATAAAAGTTTACATTATTTTTAGGAGGCAGCCAGCCAAACCCAAAAGCCCAGCCGGCCACCTCCAAACCCTAATCCATCCAAACTCTAACCACATCCCCACCAACCCATCGCCACGACCACTCCCTGCCGTAGTGCACACGCGCACGCAAGCAGCACGCAGTGCAGCGCCATCCCCTGGTCCACCTCCCCTGGTCCCCCGGCTCCACCCGCAGGCGTGCAACGCGCACCGCCCGTGCCGACAACCACCGCACACCCACGCTACCAGGCGAACCAGTCCCACCCGCGCCTGCCCGTCCCCTGGCCCCACCCCATGAACGTGCGTGTCACGCACGCAAGGCGTCGCTCCCCTGACCCCCCACCAACACGCCACCTACCGCCCAGCTCCATCGCTCCTGGCCCCACCACCACGCCCTGACCCGACACGCCTCTCTCTCCCCGCTCTTCCCCTGGCCCCACCCGTGGCACGATCCCGCACGCGATCCCTAGCACCCCGTCCTCTCTCGCTCCTTCTCGCCTTCCTCCCCGCAGCAGGAGCCGCCCCGGCCACCGCTGCTCGAAACCCCGTCGGGCCCGCTGCCGACCGTGCTCCTCCAAGCCCCAGAACAGGCCGAGCCTGCTCCGGCCGGCGCCTCACCGCCGCACGACCCTAGTGGTCCCGCTTCGCCTCCTCGGCGCCCTTGCCTGCGACCCGGCCGTCCCCGAGCCTAAGCTCCTCACCGTCCACCGTTGGCCCGTGTACCGGCCGCCCGGTGAACCTCGGCGTCCGCCGCCTTCACCTGGGCCGTATCCCCAGGCCTGAGCTCCGCGCCACCGCTGCAACGCCTCTCCGTCGTCCTCTGCGCCTCCCCTTTTGCGGTCAAGATCGCCCTGGCCATGGCGCCTCCGTCGCCCGGTCCCCTACGCTGCACCACGTGACCTCGGCCTCTGCTCGCTCCACTTGAGCGCCGTCGTCGCCCTCGCCCTGTTGAACCGCGCGTGAGGCCGCCCGATGCTGTCCCGGAGCTCCTTCCTGCACGCCCCCGAGCCTCAACTACATCGGGCCCTGTGGCCACTTGCGTCGGCAGTCGTTGTTCCTTAGGCAACATCGCCGACCTGCTCCATCAAAGGCTACTGCTAGGTGTTACAAGCCAAGCAATGTTCTGCTTGTGTGTTTGGGAATTCCAAGTCTGCCACCGAGCCGGACTCCGTGTCCTGTCCTGTGTGACCTACAGTTTCCCCCTTGTGGCCATGTGATGTGTTATGGGAGTAGTGATGTGGTGCTACCCGAAGGACTCCGGCGACGAACATACATCAAGATCTTCATAGTTTCATCGGCATGTACGTCACCGAGAGAAGATGCCGAGATCATCGACGCCACACCCGACCCGATACCGACACCCGAGAACCTCAACAAATGACGCCAAGATCTACATCACGGATCCGCCGGGCGAGACCTCGAAGGCCATCGGTCAAGTTCGCCACCGACAAAAGACGGACGAAAAGACTCCAACCGGAGATCGGAGGTGATGATGCCGGAACGACAAGAACTACTTCATGGGCACCGAGCGTCAAGATCGCCTTCACGTAAAACCGCAAGACCTCCTTCCCGGGATCCGAAGACCGAACCCTCGGCACGCCAAGATCTTCTCCTCGGAACACCGAGTTCTCCACCTTGAACGCCATGACCATCTAACCGGACCCGAAGACCACGGATGCGACAAGATCTACTCCGTTGTCCGAGAACCTTCCCGCCGAGACCGATCCCAAACACCGTCGAACCCTCGAGCACCCAGATCGTTGAACCCCAATGTGTGACCCCTTTTCCTTGAAGCCCTATTTTATAAATATTATATACTTGTTGCATTAAATATTTCATCTCGCATGCATATCATTGTTGTTTGGGGGCATTATGCCGATTCACCTCATAATTAAATAAGGAGTCTATATGCGGGATATCTTTGTCTTATTCCGGACTCCATTTAAATTTGTGTAGCGAACCGATACCATGCTTTGCCTTGTTAAGACAACATCTAAATTGCGGGGTTTCTAAATAACTCGAACCATCTAATTAAATGTCGGGACCCCGGTTCAGCTTAATACTGCCTAATTGCACCGCACTTTTGCCATGTCTGCATCATATCATAATCATGCCGGATCTTCTGCCGTAGTATTAAATATTGCATCTGGTGTTTCTTCTAGTGTTTGCTTCTTCGCGGAATAGGCCGATGAGTGGATGCGAGTATCGACAAGTTCTCCGGATGAATCTCTGGCTGTGTTTCCTAGGCGAGCATTCTCCCCCGTTCTACCTATTTTGCATTTATAGTCTTTATTTCCTCCTATTGATCTATTGCTATCTGTGTCGCGATGATTTAGTGTTCCGTACCAGATATATCCCTTATAGCCTTTATATTGCCTTGGACACATCCTATTGCCTGTTGTTTGATAAATAGACGGCCTTGCGAGTCGTAGTTGCTTGCTCATGTGCTGCTTCGCGTCGTTGTTGTTCCACCGTTATCGGAAGGTTGGCACATGCTTAATGGTGGAGATGCTTAATGGTGGAAATGATCATGACTTTAAATACAACTATTAAATTGTTGGGATAACTAATTAAAGAGGCACCGGTGGGCAATATATGCTATTTGGTTTTTCAAGTCCACTTGTGTCCCGTAGGCCCCGAGTTCTTGATACATGTTCATTGACTATTCGCACTATCCACATACGGGAGACTCTATGAATCCCCCTTAGCCAGAGCTTGATTCATTTCTTATTTCTTGGGGCCACAAAGTAGTTTGGGGCTTTATTACTATCCTGTACTTATGCCATGTTACTGCTTTATTTCAGATTGTGCGTGGAGCACCTGTACTGTTTTGGATCGCGCCACGTTTTCACAGTATCGACAAGCCTAGTCACACTTTCGAGTTCTCAGTTGTTTACAGCCATCGTCACAAACCTTGGGTCCGTTCCGAAGACGGCCAACTTCGTTGCGGGTATCTTAGTGGGGTGGCCCCCTGAAATATTTTATGAATCCTGTGATTGCTTTGTCGTGAAAGCCTCGTTGGGTTTTGAGTTGGTTTTTCCGAGGTTGATCGTGTGTGTGTTGCTATTTGTGCACCCCTGCAGGGTAAATCTTTCTGAAAGCCGTGTCCGCGGTTATGGACGACTTGGAGCACAGTATCTCGATCATAGACAAGCATAACTAAAGTAGTGCTATGAATTTGACTTAATATGTGACTAGTAATCAGCTTCACTACAATGGAATGGAAAATAAAAGTGCCAACAACTGGTGGAACTGGGGTGTATCGTGTCATGCTATACCTGTCTAGTAAGTAATGCAACTCCAATGGGATGTGATAAAAGTGCCAACAACTATTGGGTTTTGGGATTCCTCAGGACAATTATATCTGACTAGTAAATGTTCCAACTACAACGGAATGGTAATTAAAATGGCCCACTACTTATGTTATCAGGATGACTCATGATATCTATATCTGATTAGTAAGAGCTTCAACTATAACGGAATGAATAAAATTGCCAACTGTGTGAGTTCCTCGGTTTGACTTCCTCGTTTGGTCTCGAGGGGGAATACCAGGATGGGTATGATTGGTGTTAGTATAAGGTTGGTTCCGAATAGGTCTTTCTTATCTCTCTCTAATAGCCGACAGTCGATCGATTCTCTATAGGTTATTTAGTGCTACTACGCTGCCGCTTCAGTCCACCATACCTATGTAGGCGAGAGCCGCCGAATTCTAGCCTCGCCGTGTACTGGCCTCAGTACTAACGCTCCTCTTTTTCCTTTGCCCTTTGTCGGCAGCCCTTTTGTTTTAGCATGTTTGAGATCGACGTCATTAGCAGGGGTACCCTTCTGGCTTGGCCTGGGCAGGGTTATGGACACCATTGGTTATTCTTCAGGGCTCTTAGCCCCATTTGCATATTGTCCGTAGTCGGACGCTCCATCATTTGCTAGGTGATTTGGATCTTTGTATAGTATATCTGTATTCTTGACTCATGGAGTCATTTTTGTATATACATATGTTCTGTGGGTTCCATCGTAGACTAATGTGTAATGGTATTACTTCGTTTTCCACCCGCACAAAAGTGCCTGGTGGGCGTCCTTGAATCTTTTCTATGCGCGTTTGGCGGGAAGCGCTAGAACTTGCATAGGGCCGATTTGAGGGTGTTACACACCCAAAGTGGGCTAGTTGCTTAAAATGGCAAAAGTGACCATTTCCATTATTTAATTCTTTTTTATTTCTTTTTCTTTGGTTTTTTGCTTGGGAATGATCTAGATTATGTGGCATTCATCTTAGGGTCATTTTACAACCATTAGAACAAACAATCATGGCATTTCAAAACAACTCCTATTTAATGCAACACTCATATGCATGCTTAAATATTTTAAATGGGAAAAGTTTTTGTTTACCCTAAATTGCGTAATTTGGATCTTGATAACTTTGATTAAAGTTTTGGGATGTTACACCCCACCTCCTCGTGAAGGTTCTCTTCTCCCTCAAGTTATTCCCCATGGTCTCGTATTAGCGAGATACATGTTCCCGGTGGCTTTATCTAGAAAAGAGTTGTTGCTTCCGCTACATCGCTGGAGCGAGCAGGCGGAGGTTGTTCGGTGGACCGCACATGTGTGTGATTACGGATGCACCGCTACTTTGCAGTTCTAGACTTGATGGTGCTGGACCTGATGGTGCTGGAAATGCTGGACCTGAAGGACTTCATCACGATCTTGAGATCGGCAAGTGTACGGCTACATCATCCACGAGTTCCATCTCGTTAACAAAGCTTTGTTGTCTTCGAGGGTAAGTTCTCTATGGATGTATATCCACCCGTTGCTTGTATCTAGTAGATAGATATTGATGTATAGTTCCCATCGTCGGAATTTTTTTGTTTTCTATGTTGCGAACCCAACAGTGGTATCATAGCCTGATCTATGCGTAGGTGCTTTACACAGTAGTACACATATGTTTATATGTGGGCTATGATGATCATGTTATTGCATCTTCTATGTATTTTAGATATTGGTGGCATAGTGGGATGAAGCGGCCCGGACTAACTTTACATGTCCTCGCACATGAGATCGGTTCCACGACTGACATGCAACTAGTTTTGCATAAGTGGCTAGCAGGTGTCTATCTCCTACTATAGTCAATATCTGATTTACAACAAGTTGCTAATAACTTAGTTATCATCGTTGTTGTTCCATGTTCATAGGTAAGACTGGTTCTATCTTCGAAATCCCTAAGCCACGTAAAACTTGCAATAGATAATTTGAGGCGTCTAGTTTAGATTGTTGTTGGGATAGTGTCATGATATGGTAATGTTGTAAGTAGATGTATGGTAGATACCCTTACAACACACCTAATGTGTAAGTTCCATAGACCTTGGCCTTAGACACAAAGGAATGATAGAGATCATACCACGATGCACATGATGGTGATCAAATGCATGGACCATATCATTCCACTTTACACATATGATATTTGCATCTTATATTGCTAGTTTGGCATTTTAGTAGCATTATAAGATGATCCCTCATTTTAATATCAAGATAAAATGTGTTTTTCCTTAAGTATACACCGTTCTATGGATTGTGTTTCGAGACATCACGTGATGATCGGGTGTACTCAACTCTACGCTTTCATACACGGGTGTAAGACAGTTTTACACACGCGAGTACTAAGGTTCTTACTTGGCGAGCCTAGCATGTACAGACATGGCCTCGGAACACAGACCGAAAGGTTAAGCATGAGTCATATAGTTGATGTGATTCCCATATTGATGCTCGCCTTTGAAGTTACACCGACTCACGTGATGATCGGACTTGGTGTAGTGGATTTGGTTCATGTAATCACCAAAAAGACACGAGGGATTTCGTTTTTGAGTGGGAGTTCATTTCTAATTTGGATTAGTCGAACTCAATTTGTCATAAACTAAATCGAAGTGAATTTTCATAATTTGTTGTAGTCATTGGCATCTGTTCACTACCTTATGCTTAGTTTTAATTGAGATAATAGAACTATAGAATTCTGGATATTTACTTTAGGAACTGGTATCGTATTGTGTTGAATGTCAATTTAAAGTTTAGAAGTCCTATTGCAAACTTTTAGCAAACTCTATTTAACCATGAAGTTTAATAAGTAGTATTAAATCAAGAGTAAGAATTCCAATGTTAGTATCTAAAGTATCATGTTTGCCTCCATGATTATTGATATTCAAAAGTTGTTTTAATATCAAGATTATCTAGGAGCTGAAAAATTGTTTCAGAAACCATCATGTATGGAAGATATTGTGATATCTGAAACAATGTTTTTGGTTGCATTATGATAGTGTATAATTCAGCAAAATACATGTTCTCATATTGTATGAGAATTTTTGAAGGATGGAGATGTTAGGCATCCGGATCTCCCAAAAAGGTTTTGGGAACTAACATTATACTCGTGATTCTTCCTTATAGGCTATAGTAGCTTGATCATGAAAGTTGTCATGATAAGGATGAATAGAATATGTAAGTAAAATGTTTACTACACTAATAGATTACTAAAGAATGGATTTTTGAAAGAACACCAAACATTTGATGATGGTGATCCACTTCAAAGTGCAAGTCCAAAGGTATTAGTATTTGACTATATACACTTTGTAGTATGTGTCATGTGAATGACACCACTATTGATGTAGATAGATTCTTTTAAAAGAAATGGAATTGTTGAAAGAGAATCTATAAAATATTTGGCAGAAAAGAAAAGGTTGGAGATGTCCAACTTAGGTATATAGAAGATATACATGTTATGGTTGTATTCCTTGCTTGTTAAACAATGTGGTTCTGAGGTATTGGATACCGGTATTGGATACCGAATTGGTTGGTCTGAAGTGTCATTTGAACAACACAATTCATAAACTGCAACGGCCTAAGTAACTAGCAAGAGAATAAGTGATGATGTTCATTGAAAACAAATAAAGTGTTATTGTGTTTTCGTTGTCGTCAAACCTAGCCTTCAAGATTTGTTTTAATAATTGTTATTTTGTTCCGGTATTGCCAGAACAATGGTTGTTCAAATAATTACCGTATTCCATAAAGGATGGGCGAACTTTTACAAGTCTAGTTGGAGAAATCACATCCATAAACATTATTGCTAAAATGTCGTAAGACAAATGATTGGAAGATCACTTATGAAGTGACATCACTGTTTGAATTATATTGGAAAGTAAACATGAAGAAACTCAATGTTGATGGATTTTTGGAGTCTTTTGATTTTGATCAATTGACACTTGTGAAACTTTCCTCGAGATAATTGAAACTCTGTCCATAGGCCAAAGAGGATCGGATGACTAAATTATTGGATATTATGCATGTTGATGTATATAGTCCATTATGTATAGCCATATGCGATGGATCTTTTTGCTTCATATGCTTTCTCCAAAAAATTGAGTGAATATATCTATATATTTACTTAATAAGGAAGAAGTTTGAAACATTTGAAAATTGTTCAAAGACTTTCAAGATGAAGTGAAAAATCATTGTAACAAGAAAATAAAAGAGTTTATGATTTGATCATAAAGGAAGATATTTGAGTTACAGGTTTAGCAAAACACCTAAGATTTCAGGAATTGTTCCATGAATTTGCATTTCCCGATAAACAACAGGAGTATGGTATGTTCGAGAGATAAAATCAAACCTTGTTTGACATGGTAAGATCAAAGGTGTCATTTATATAATTGTCATTATGTTTTAAGGATTAAAGCTTTAGAGACTACCGCTTTTACACTGAAAAGAGCACCATCATGAACCGTTGAAATGACACCATATGAGTTATGGTTTGGGATAAAACCTGAACTGTCTTTTCTTAAATTTTGGTATGCTATGCATAAGTAAAATGTTTACAACCAAAGTCGGATAAGCACATCTTTGTAGGTTATCCCAAAGAATTTGTTGGGAATTCCTCCATAACACCAAGGACAAAAGCGTTTGTCGCTTAGAATGTCAAGTTTCTCGAGAAGGAATTTTTCATGAAAAGTTAAGTGGGAGGACAATAGAACTTTGATAAGGTTGTTGAACCTTAGCTATATGTGCTAAGTAGCGCAGCGCCGGAAAGTGTCCCGGTGGCAGCCACAATGCTCATGGCTCCCGTGATTACATAGGGTGTGATCTTGGAGATTAGAGTTCTTATTGAACCATGTGGGTTGGTAAGAATCAAATAGTAAGATTTGAAACATAAGTCTTTATTGTTTTGAAAATGATGAACCAACTGCATTTAAAGAAGCGATGATGGGCCCTGACTCCATAAAATGACTAGAGTCGTAGAATCCCTGATAGTATCCATACACGAGAAATCAAGTTTCTAAACTTGGAAGTCCCTCCGGAAAGGCGTGAAACCTATCGGTCGTGTTTGGATCTATAAAGAAATAGACATGGATGTTTAACATCTATGAAATAGTCGACATGTCGGAAAGAATTTTACGGAAGTGTTCAAGGAGTTAACTATGTCAAGGTTTGATCTTTCATAGCGATATTTAGTCTTGGCGGATTAATGTAGCAACCACTACATATAATTTTATATATGGTAGTTGAATAAACGAAACAAGGTTCTTCTAATAGAATGGTTACCTAGGACATGTACATGACACGGTCCGAAGGGTTTTGTTAATTCAAAGGGTGCTAAAAGGGCATGCAAACTTCAATAGTTGAAGTCAGCATAGCGGAGTTGGAATCTTCACCATGATGAAAATATTAAAGGAGTTTAATTTCATCGGAGATGATGAAGATGCTTGCATTTGCAAGAAATTAAGTGGGAGCACTGAGACAAATTTCCAATACATTATGCAGAGTACATATTGTTTATTGGAAATGATGTATCTTTTTATTGACACAAGTTAAGAATTTCATTAAAATAGGATTTTGATGAAAGACTTGGGCAAAACCAGAATATTTGGCATCAATGTCTATATGGATAAATTGAGGCGCTAATATGGTTATGCCAGACGTAGAGATATTGAAAGGGTTTAATATGGAAACAACAAGAAAGGTTCTTGCTACATGAAAAGGATTGTATCAAGATTCAAGTGTTTCAACACTTGGTGAGTAAAATCACATGAATATTTTGATCGATTATACCATGATACGTATATATCCAGATATTTCCTATGCTCTAAATGTTATGAGCACATACCAGAATGATTCATAAGATGATCATTGGACGATAGTAAAGATATTCTTATGAGCTTTGGAAGAACTAAGAATATATCATGTATAAGTGACAAATAGTTGAAGGTAGTTCATTGTAAAGTGTTACATTGATACTAGTTTTGTCACAAGATACAAATTAAATTTATCTCATTTTAGACTATGAGTGGCACAATGTAATGGAAAGGATGTTCCATGATGGATTTGGATGAGTTCCAAAGTTGAGACATTGTGATGGATACTACAACAAAAGGCTAAGTATATGACTGCTATAGTAGCAGCAAAAGAGGGCATTTGTGTTAATTAGTTTGTTATCAAACTAGGTGTGGTTCAAAGTGGGCTAATACTATGAAGATATATTTTATGAGAATAATATCAACATATTTTAACCCGGACGAACTAAAGGTCTCACCAAAGGACCAAATTTATACAATGCCATCTCATTTGAGAATGAGTGATGCATAGAGACGCAAAGACATGCAAATACACATGGACCTAAAACTGTCAGATCCGGAGATTATGTTAATCACTAGCAATCGCGTATATCAACACCAGAAAGCCATAGGTGTTCAATACGCAAAGTTTTTCAAACTAGATTATTGACTCTAGTGCAAGTGGGAGACTGAAGGGAATATGCCCGAGAGGCAATAATAAAGTGGTTATTATCTTATTCCATGTTTATGATAAATGTTTATTTTGCGTGTTATAATTGTATTAGTTGGAAACGTTAATACATGTGTGTTTAATAAACAAAATACAAAGTTCCTAGTAATGCCTCTCATATAAACTAGCTCGTTGATTAACAAAATGTTCAAGGTTTCCTGATCATGGACATTGGATGTTGTTAATAATGAGGTCACAACATTGGTGGAATGATGTGATGAACATTCATCCGAAGTATAGCATTATGATCAAAGTCATTATGTTTATATTGCTATAACATCATACGAAGTAATTTTAGTCCTTAGACCATGAGATCATGTTAATTGCTAATATCGGAAGAGTAACTTGATAACATCAAACATCACACCGTAAAAGGGTGACTATAAATGTGGGTTCAGATACTCCGAAGGTATTATGTTGAGGCTCATGGATCAAGAGTGGAATTTGTCAATCCCGATGATGGATAGATATACTCCGGGCCCTCTCGGTGATATCACATTAAGATAGCTTGCAAGCAAGTGATGTGATCACTAGAATGTTATATCACGGGAACGAGAAAAGAGTGCATGTCGGTAACGAGATAAAACTAGGTATTTGGATGCCGATGATCGAATCTCGGACATGGAATATATCGCGAGACAAAGGGATTTAGTTACGACTTTAAAGGTTCACACGATCACAAGAGTCATCGTTGAATATGTGGGAGTCAGTACGGATCTCCAGGTCTCGCTGCTGATTATTGATCGGAGAGGGTCTCGTTCATGTCTACATTATTCACAAACCTAGGGTGACACACTTAAGGGATATCGACACCATTTAGGAGCAAATATGTTTCAGATAAAGATTAAGAAAGCACTAGAATCATTTTCATGGAAATCAGAATTGTTTCGGGTGAAATTGCTGAAATTGGTTCTGCATGTGATATTGAAATGTTGCAGGGAGTTTTATGTGAATTTTTGTTAATTAAAGTAATTAACAAAATTCTGAATAAAATAAATAAAAGTGTTTTATTTAAAGATAAAATGCATTTAATTTGGTGGACATTAAATGCAAAGTGAGTGGAGTTGAAATTTATGTGAGTGGGCTTAGTGGAAGCTCCACCCATATGAATGAGGGAGAGGTGGGGGCACCCACCATGGCCGGCCGGCCATGGCCTTGGGGCTGCGCCCCCTCCCCTATAAAAGGATCCCCATGGCTCCTCTCCTGTTGCGCCACCTCCTCGTGAAGGTTCTCTTCTCCGTCTAGTTATTCCCCATGGTCTCGGATTAGCGAGATACATTTCCCGGTGGATTTATCTAGAAAGGAGTTGCTGCTTCCGCTGCATCGCTAGAGCGAGGAGGTGGAGGTTGTTCGGTGGACCGGACGTGTGTGCGATCACGGATGCACCGCTAATTTGTGGTGCTGAACTTGATGGTGCTTGAACTGCTGGACCTGAAGGACTTCATCACGATCTTGAGATCGGCAAGTGTACGACTACATCATCCACGAGTTCCATCTTGTTAACAAAGCTTTGTTGTCTTCGAGGGTAAGTTCTCTATGGATGTATATCCACCTGTTGCTTGTATCTAGTAGATAGATCTTTGCGTATAGTTCCCATCGTAGGAAATTTTTGTTTTCTATGCTGCGAACCCAACAGAGACATGATCTTACAGCCCCCTCTATGGTGGCGATAGCAATAATTGCATTCTGAAACTAAGTAATAACAAGTTAAAACATCAAAGAGGACAAACTACTCATTTGATTGATATGACAGGAGCTATGAACTGGAGTTTACTACCGGTGAATGGTTCAATTATTGACCAACACGTCAAACAAACAGAACAAGCAAGCACGCATTAAATAAGTGTACCTACCGTGAAACGAGCAATCAAAAAATGTGTGTGTGTGTGACATAGAATTTCAGCAAATATAAACTAGCCACATCATTTCAACAAATACATGTGAAGTAGTTGTATACCCTAGAATGCAAGAGACGTTAGGTGAATCGGCATTTGCGATGAGATACACAATGACATGCAGTTACTGTCGTAGCTAAGAATGAACTAGATAAAATTATAACCGCATCATATCAAAACTTGTAGAGCAGGACCACGAATGAACTATATAATAGAGGATAGTTATTTCGTTGCTTAGGACGAACCAGAACTAGATACGAGATATAATGGCGTCGCTTGTAAACCTATAGAATAGGACAAACAAGCATTAGAGAAGAGTGCCTACAATGAAATAAGCAATCAAACAAAGTGTTTCTTAGAATTTCAGCAAATATAAACTAGGCACATCATTTCAACAAATATATATGGAAGCAGCGGTATCTCCTGGAATATAAGAAATGTTGGGTGACTCGGAATTTGCGATGAGATACACAATGACATCTACTCCCTCCGTTTCAAAATATATGATGTTTTAGATTTGTGACTGGAGTGTATCTAAACCTCTTTTAGTGTGTAGGTTCATCTAGGTTTGGAGTGAAAATACACATTAAAAGGTCTAGATACACTCCTTTCATAAAGCAAAAACGTCTTATATTTTAAAACGGAGGGAGTAGTTACTATCATAGCTAAGAATCAACTAAATAGAAATTATAATGACATCATAAGAGAACTTCTAGAGCAGGAATACAAACCACGAGTGAACTACATAGTAGAGGACAATTCTGTTGTTTCTTAGGATGAACTAGCACCAGATAAGGAAATAATGGCATGGCTTGTGAACCTGTAGAATAGGCTATGCAAACCAACATAGTAGAGGACAATTATGTTGTTTCTTAGGAAGAACTAGATGGAAACAACAAAATTATAATCAAATTAGTATGAAGAATTTAAACGGGTACTACAGGATAGCAGAACGATGCCAAGGAGGAAATAATAGCAGAAACTTAGCTCAGGACGAACTAGATAGATTAAGTAAATGTGGAGTAGGGAATCCACACTAATATTTTCCACTGATTTTACATTTTGCAAGAACTACACAATAGCAGACAATTACTGTTGTATGGAGTAGCTAAGAACATGTGCATGACAAAATAACAAACATGTGCATGACTTGAAATTTGTAGAGCAACGAATGCACACCAGACGTCTAATGACCTTGTATGTAGCATGAAGAACACGCGTGCCTACTATCTTGTATGTACTAGGACAATTACGAAAATGTAATTCACTGCAACAGGCTTGAACCTGCTATATTGCTGACAAAATAAAAACGGGTTAGATATTTGGTTACCATGGTCGGAGAGGCATCTAAGCATTGTCGGTACCGTGCAGGTGACGTCCAGGTCACCGAGGGTGCTGCGGTTGCACTGGCTATTGGTGACAGGGAAGCAGATCTTGGGTGGTCAATGTCGGCTTGTGCGTTGTGGATGAGAGCGTCACTGAGGAAGATCTGGTGCAATGAACAGCGACAGCCATGTAGTCGGTCTAGAGTGGTGGACATGGAACTCCTTGAACTAGATCACATCATATGGACATCGGTGAAGCAGCTATGGCATGGTTGGGTAACTTTTGGCAGAGGGGAAGAAGAGCTTGGGCGGTTGGTGATGCCATCGGCGTGGTGAACAACATCGTAGCTCTGGTGTAGTGGCAGAGAGACCCGGTGAACTAGATCTGGTGGGTGAGCATCAGTGAAGTGGCTCCGTGGCGGTGCACCAGACCGCAGCCAAGCCGGTGCGGGCGGTGGTCATCGAGGGGACATAGGAGTTTGGGGTTTTTGGGAGGGTCGGCGGGAAAAACTGCGCGAATCGGGACCATAGAGATGAACGAAATAATAATTATGATTGTTGCCCTGATCTACCGACTTTAGCATGCCCATCTGTCGTCTAAACAATGGGTAGAATGGGAATTTTAGAGACAAACGTTTTTGAAATAGAGAGGCATGAAATGCTTCAAGGTCGGTGTGTGATTTTTCTGCTCGATTGTGATTTGTATTTGGCTAGTGTTCATCTAATAATAATAGAAAATGGTACTATTTGGTGGCAGATTTTGGCTCAAAGTTTTTAAATCAGTGGGGTAGGAAATGCTTCAAGGTCGGTGGGTGATTTTGCCACTCGATTTAGATTTTGAATTTGGCTAGCGTCCATCTTGTAGTAAACAAGGTAGTACACCGTAAGCTATTTGTCCAGGAATTGAAGGCCAAGAGTCACATCAAGTGATCATCTATATCCATATTTTTGCACGCAACATTGGATACCTACGATTCACATAGTGTAGACGGTAAATTTTGCCCCTTAACAGAGATTTTTAATTTGGCTAGCACCGAAATAATACCCCCTCCATCTCAAAATAGATGTCTCAGATTTACCAAGTATATTCCACAAACTAGTTGTGCACACACCCCTTTTTATTTGTCGTACTTTCAAGTTCTCAAAAAGTATGAGATAAATCATGAATGATGGATGTGTTGTATCTTATGCATTTATAAGCTCTTGTCCAAAATATGATCATATGTGACCCGTGCAAAAGTGAAAAATACTTAAATTAATAGTGTCATGTGTTATGTTTACAAAATCTATTACTTTATGTAGGCCAAACAGTGTCATATTTTGGGATGAAAATTTGCATATGCACAAGGCACACCATAATCTATGTTCATGATTTATTTGACATTTTTCAGAAACATGAAAGTCTGGCATGCAATGGATACGATGACAGAAAGGCAAAATCTCTAGTGCAAAGAGCCAAGTAGCAATGATAGAACTTTTGACAGATTTAGTAGCATTTGAAATATTCAGCAGTACATAATAACACAGGAAACTATCACAAATTCACATTTCATATTCAGCAGCAGTTGTCAGATTTAATAGCATTTTAAAGTGACCAATTCAGCAGTACAGACACTAAGATTAAATATCAGTACACAGAGAATCAGTTCTTGTGATAGCTCTATAAAACTTGGCATAGGATGAGTTTGCACTAATAAATTAACCATGTCACCTCCTGGCATAGTATATTCTCTTCACATCAGTTTGACCAGACACATTATTTACTAGTATCTACAACTTCTATTTTCTTAGTAGTAGGCCATGTTTGATTCAAAGGATTCTACATTCCTATGGATTCCTTTCCTATACTACAATCCCATAGGATTTCTAACAAGACGTTAGACCTCTTGGAAAGTTTCCTATGTGTATATGAAAACTATGTCATGTACTCAATCTACATACAAATTTCCTGTGTTTTCCTTGTGAAGCAATCAAACGACTTCTGTAGGAATTCTTGCGTTTTTTGTTCTGTAGGATTTCACATGTCACGACATACCATTCCTACGGTTTTCCAATTCGTGTGCTTTTAAAATCCTTTGAATCTAACATTCCCTTACTCCAAAAAGAAGAGTATGCATCTTCACGGTAACTCCGCGCACACCTGCCAGTTGATCTCTCCCTCATCCATAGTGTGGCGCTCAACACATGTACCATTCCTACGGTTTTCCAATTCTTGTGCCATTCAGATCCATATATTTGACTAGGTTTTCCAATTCTTGTACCATTCCTACGTGGAAGTATAAGTTACATCAAGGACCTCATCAAAAATTAAAATTACATCCATGTCCATGCGTTTAGCACAAGGATCGTGAAACTAAGCAGTGAAGTGTGTTTTGAGGTTTGCGCATACTAGCGTTTACTGTGCTACAGACTACTAATAGAATCTTCTATATGCTAGACTAGAAAAAATCCAACGGCTAGCAATGTTGGCATTTTCTTGTCTTGATATAATGGTCAGTGTTCGAAGTTATTTGTACACTATATAGTGGTAAGATAAGGTAAGATACGACCCATCGCATTCGGTGCACTTTATCAATAAGACGTGGCTAAAGTAAGAACCACGCTGATTTTCATTGTTAAGCAAGTACAAGTTCTAGTATTCCGTACAAAGAGTATGCCTTGGCTAGTGGATGGTGAATGAGAGCCAGACCTGACTGCTTTTCCATGCTTATTTTTAGGACCCTTTGTATTAAATATGTGGACTTGGATGTAATTTTCTATTTTTTGAGGTCCTTGAGTTAACATGTACTTCCACTGACCGTGTTAAGTTGTTAACTGAAGCATCTTGCTCCTTCTAGTCCTACCCTAGTTGAAAATATGTCACAACCCCACATTTCAAGCAAAGTGGACCATGATTTTCTTATAATTCCCTAGCTTTAGCATTTTCCAAGCTTTCTAGCCAATTTCACCCACTTAGAGGACTTTATGTTGATTTAATGAAAATTAGGTCAGATATGAACTACAAGTAAGCGCGATAGGTTTGCTCTTGAATTTTACAAATGTCGTTTGAAGGTAGCGATGCTGTCAATATACCAAGAACTGGTGCGAGTTGTGAGAAATGCAACTAACTTTGTTTTAAGAATCTACTTCATGTCTGCAAATTCGATAATGTTTTGAAGACGTGGAAATAAAAAATGAAATTGAAATAAACCAAATACTTGCATGTGTCGTCCTCTTACGCGTATTACTTGCCATGATTACCATTTTCATGGAAAGTAGTGCACACGACATGATAGGTCTTCATGCATAAATCTTTTGTTTTTTGTTTTTCTTTATTTTGTTAAATCGGTAAAAAGTCACTGAAGTGTGCGAAGTTAGCTAGAAATTTTTAAAAATCCTAGTACTAAAAACATGGGAATTATAACCACATGGTATACTCTGTCTGATAATTAGGGCAGTGGCATTTTCTTTTCACTTCGGTAGGACCTGTAGGAGCAAGGTGCTTCAGTTAACACAGTCGATACATGGAAGTATAAGTTATATCAAGAACCTCATAAAATGATAATTACATCCATGTCCATTCATTTAAAACAAGGACACCAAAACTAAGCGATGAAGTGTGTTTTGAGGTTTGCACATACTAGCATTTATTCTCCTAAAGACTATCAATAGAATCTTCTTGATGCTAGAATGCAAAATAAGATCCAACGGCTGGCATTGTTTGGATTTGCCAATCTTGATCCAATGGTCAATGTTCAAAGTTATTCGTACACTATATACTGGTATTGTAACGTGAGATATATAAGAGATAAGATGGGATAAAGATAAGATAACAAGTAATGTGAATGGCTGATCTTTTGAATAACCTTCCCTCCCGATGTTTAGGAAGCAAGTGCAAATTGGGAAACCGGAAAAGTTTGAATTTTTTACCGCAAATGACCAAAGTAGGTTCCTTCCTATATACTCCTCCTAGTCCACACCAACCCAGTTGACAAACACACCAGAGACACTGAAAGATAGACACAAAGCCAAGCCATTGTACCAAGGCACACGTAAAATTTTCCAAAAACCTTTCACAACTAACTAGGAATTCATTACATCAAAACCACTTGAAGTTCTTTATTCGCAAAAAAACCACCGGGAGTTCTGAAAAATTCAAGTTCTTAGCTACTCCCTCCATCCTCAAATAAGTGTACTTCTAGCATTTGTTCTAAATCCAACTTAACTATTTCCGACCAACTTTTATTTATAAACGTAGCAATATTTATGACAGAAAACTAGTACAAGTTGATTTGTTTTGAAATGTATTTTCATAATATGTATATTTCATGCTATACATATATATATATTGCTAGATTAGTTTTAAAAAAGAGTTAAATTTTAAAAAAAGGTTAAATCAGACTAAGAGCTAGAAGTACACTTATTTGTGGATGGAGGGAGTATGAAGTAACTTGGCGTGGTGGTGTTCCCGTATTTGGTAGGAGTACATGGGTGTTTCCTCGCATGATGAACAATATTTCCACTAGGATTTTCCCCCTTGTTGAAAAAAAATCTAGGAGAGAGAAGAGATCGAGAGCACGCGGGAGGCAGCACGAGAGCAGCGAAGAGTCGGATTTGAAGGTGGTGCGATGTCAGAGCAAAACTGTGATGGGTTCCTGACATGAGGTGCATGGTATAGTGAGTAGTACTCGTCACCATCCACACATCCCGGTAGGTTGATCTCTCCCTCGTCCACAACGTGCCACCGCCCACGTGCGTCGACCTGCCTTGTCATTCCATTTCACACCCTGCTAAGAGGAAACACCAAGCACACCCCCAGCACACTCGTTCAAAAGTGAGGAGCATTTTTTGTGTGTGTGAAGAAAGTACAGTAGTACGAAGGGTATGGCTCAGCTGCTCACTCGAGAAGGACCTGAATGCTTTTCCTTGCATAACTTTAGGGCCCTTTGAGCTAAACTTATAGACCTCTATGTAATTTTCTCTTTTTGAGGTCTTCGATGTAAACCATACTCCCACCGACTGTGTCAAATTTTAACTACAAGTAGGCGCGATAGATTGCTCATAAAATTTTCAAAAAATCTTTTGAAGCCAACCAGAAATTCAGTACATCGAAAACCACCGAAAATCTTTTTCATAAGAATTTCAAAGCAACCTACAATTTCCTTGTAATTCAAATTTGACCTAATTTCAAAATTGGCACAAAGTCTCATTCAAGTCGGCAGGGTTAGCTAGGAAGTTCTAAAAAAATTAAAACATGGGAAAATTGAGAATGTTATTTCCTGATAGTTGGAAACTCACACCGACGGCATCGTTTACTAAAATAAGATGCACCCATCTACCTTCGAAAAGACAATTAATTCAAGTGCAATCTATCATGCTTACTTGTAGCTCAAGTTTGACATAATTTCGTTAAGTTGTCAGGATGCAAAATCTAAGCAAGAAGTTGAACCTATTGCCAAAACTCTTGGTGGTGGTTTGTGATATATTAAATGGCCCCTGATGGTTGGAAACTGAGAATGTACAATGCCTTTAACTCCTATTCTCTCTTCGCTAATGCCCTCCTCCCTACCTACGTTTTATTCTCTCAGCATGTAGAGCATGTGGATAGAGGTGAGCATATGTCTAAGCAGAGAAATACTTGTAGGGGTTCCACGTATGAAAACAATAAAATTTTAACCTACGCCCCTAAACCCCTGAAGCTGCCAGGACCTATCTATTAGTAATATAGTAACGGGAGGGGCTTTTCACGAACTTACCCTTGAAGACCGAAAAGCGTTGTCAACGCTCACGAGAGCGTGGTTGATGTAGACAAGCCGAAGCCGACCGCAAGGTCGTGATGAAGTCCTTGCGCTCCCTTGGCTCCAACGACTTGAGTGCCTCAAGTGCGACAGCTCACGGGGAGTTACACACGTCCGGTGCCTGGCCATGACTCCCACTTCCCTGATCCAGCAGCAGTTGCGAAAGTAGAGCTCCTAGATCTGAATCCCACAGCGCGACGGCGCACCGTGGTGAAGATGTCTCTCGTTCGCGCAGTCCAGACTTAGGACCATGGTCATGAGAGAGAGAGAGGGGGAGAGATAAAATATAAATTAGAGGTCCTCCCAAAAGTGAGAAGACCTTTATTGATTGTTGGTGTATTTTATTTGGCCAAATACCCCCACTATATATAGGGGGAGGAGAGGTACTACCTCCCTCAAAGTCCCAGGGTGGGACTAAAGGAGAGGAGGGAGAGGGGAGGCCGCCGGCCACCCTATTGGGCCCCGCGCGGGGGGGCTAGGACTAGCCGGCCACCCCCTTGGCCCCTTCTCCCTCTCTCCTTTCCCTAATGGGCCCTCTCCCCTCCAGGAATTGGCCCATTAAGCCTTTGACCATTTAAATTGATTTTTATCTTTATTAAATAATTATGAATAAAAGATTAAATCAATATTTAACATTCATTCACATATTATTCAACCTCCGAGGCTATGGAACACTTCCACCTCCACTCCGGACATCCTCCGGACTTATCGAAACCCTTCTGGTTTTCTCTCCACTATTCTTCGGTGATTCTACTGATCCTATAAACACTCTCTAAGCATCATCAAACCCTTAAGCGTGATACCCCACGGTTCAGGAACACTCCAGACATGGTCGGGACACTCCCGCACCAATGATCGACAAAGGGACCTAGATGGCCATGTGATCCCTGTGTGTTCCACAAAGATCTTTTGTTGTTTGAACCGGGACAGTCGTGTCTTATTCCCTTTGTCTCTCGATACTTGCATTGCCCGAGATCTGATCAATGACATCACCATGTCGTGTTCAATCTCGTTACTGGATAATGCTACTTGACTCGTTCCGACAAGTGATATCCATGTGATCATATCACACGCTGCGCAGCTATTGGATATAACTTCTCCGAGTGGGCCCTTCGAGTATCTTCCTGTCACATGGACGGGCAAATCCCGCTCTTGACATATATTGCCTCTACGGTTTCCTCCGAGTACCTGAACACACCTTTATAACCACTGTATTACCAAGTGGCGCTTAATGCTATCTAAGCACTCTAGGGAGACAGTGATTGATATAGCCTCACGGTCTAAGGAATAGTCTACGAGGATCCATTTCTAATCATTGTAACTTGAACCTCATGACATGATCGGGTCACGATGTTTAGGTTGGGTATTGGTTCATCATCTCATTCTCATAATGAGTTGACTCCATTTCCAACTGGCATAAATGTCACATGATCAGGAAACATGATCATCTGTTGACCAATGAACCAGTGACTAGAGTTTCACTAGGAACCCCTGGTTGTTTGTATATCACACGTGTATTGATGTTTCCACTCAATACATTTATAGCATGATATAAAACTTAATCATAAACTATATGAAATATGATAATAGTCCTTATAACTATTTGTCTCTAGGGCATATTTCCAACAGTCTCCCAGTTGCACTAGAGTACAAATACACTAGTTGCATTTGTTCTTTAATCATTGACACCATATATCCGGTACCCTAAACATGCTTGCTCATGGAAGAGGTTGAGTCTAGGGTCTATACTTTACAGTCCCAAATCCTTTGCAACTTACTAACGTCACCTTGATTGACATTAATACTTTATCATCACATGATAGCATCTATGTGTATTCATCGTCGCTATGGCAGCAGAACGAGGCCTGATTCCAAGAGCCCATAGTGACTTTAGATCAACCTCGAGGGCTTTCTCATGGGCATTGTGCCCTGGGACACATCATTCTACGTTCAACGCGAACTAGCCCCGCCATAACATTATACAACACTTTAGATGGTACCCTTATCTATTATTATAAATGCATTCATCGAAACACCAGTGCACTCAATGCAACTTTCGATGTTTTGTTCATCTTGCTTCCTACTTGACTTTAATCGGTATTTACGGGAGTTTCCAACATATTCCGGTATAACATAACTCTTTATGTTTTAAGATATGTCATCCTTTATGGATTTGGAAAATATATCTATAGTTCTCTATTAGACACCACGGACAAACTTAGCTCAATGTTCTGTGATTCAAACTTAATCACTTTTAAATGTTTTTATTGGATCATATATTATGCTAAGTTATCATCATGGTTTTCTAAGATAGAACCTATGTCTCAACATAGTGGATGATGATCATCATTTTCTTTCTTTCAACCATTGATGTTAATCTTAATACTATTCCTAATTTGAGTTATTAAGGACCAGTTCCTTAATTAACTTCTATTCTAAAACCCTTTTTCAGAATCCCTTAAGGAATACTACATAATATCATATACACCTATTATCAACTTCTACATCTTATAAATCATTATTTATAAGTATATGCGCTTTTATTCTTAACACACTTAGGAATCACTATATAAGCTCCCACTCAAAAAATATGTCATTCACATATTGTTTTAGGAAGACTTTCATAGCTCCCACTCAATTTCATGCAAATTGCATATCCACTCACTATTTTGAATAACTTCAAATTCTTTGATCAAATATCAAAGTGAGAGATTTACTATGAGACGCTAGTACTTTTACTAGTCTTAAATCCACTAGGAATTAAGCACACATGAATCAAATTCTTTTGATTTCATCCAATACTTGACAAATTGTGCTTTTGTTATCACCCCTTTTCCACTATGGCTTTGCAGTCATTTGGGAAAATTCAAGTAACTCCTCTTACTTGTGAGATTCAGCAACAAGTTGCTTTCTAATCTCAAGGGAATTTTGCTTTGGGATTTCTCATAATTCTAGTATACCATTATTTCCTTAGTAGTTCGTAGGTATGTCATATTCCAATAATCATGACAAATAATTCACAAGTGTCTCCATACAAGATGTGGATTACCTTTTGAATCCTACTTTATGTAGTGAAAACACTAGTGGGAACACACAATGATCACTATCATTGATTCTTTCCTCCTGCGAAGAGAATCGTTCAGGAACGTTGTCTGTTGCGCTTCTCAACACTTTGATGCATGGATTTGAATCCTCATCATGTTTTTCACTATCTTCCATTTGCTCCATAATTGAGAAATATCACTAAAAGTGAGATTTCTCAAGAATGCACCAAAATCCAAACAATACAAGTTTTTTCTTCTCTTTTGGTTTAGCTATGGATTTCGTATTCAAAGTTTCCAATGAATACTCTACAAGGACTTATTCGCTATTGTTTTGGTTATATCGAATAACCCCAAAACTTTCACGAATTCAAATGGTTCACTATATATTCTAATTGAGTGCTAACTATTTCTAACTAATGGTCTCTACATCTATAATACAACGATTTATTTGGTGCCATCTATTTACCCACTTTGATATCTAATATCACATGGTGATGCTTTGCATTTTGACGTTTCAAAATGCTTTGTATTTCACGATTACTTTTATGCCATTCTGATAAAGTCGAATTTCATTACTATTGATCAAATCATGTAAATAGTTTCTCTTTTGTATGTATACCCTTTGTTGATGAAACACTTTGATCAAATCAAATAGTTTCATATTCATGTTTCCTTTGGTAAACTTCTTTACACTTTTTAAACAATCATAATATGATAATTATCATTTTGTTAAAACACAATACATCGAGTATGCATTTACTTTTAACAATTCATTTAAACACTTTGTATTCAAGTAATACACGGTGTTCAAGTTATTTTGCCAAAATTTGGCATGATTTATATATGATAAGAAATTGAATGACTTTCACATATTATCATTATAACTTTGAATTTAAACAATGGTTTCATTCATTAATGAAATATCATTAAGTTGGGTATTTTAAAGACATTTCAATATTTTACAAATGTTCATGCATTATCAAATAGTTTCAAACAACAAGGATAATTCACATATAATCAATCAAGATATGAACACGAATAGAAATCATTCATAAAAGTAGAACAACTATTTGTTACAAACTCATATGAATAACCGTCTCAAAAAGTGTGAGACACACTAAAGAAGTTCACAATATTTTGATTACAATAGTCATCCTAAAACACAAACTAAATGATAAATGTCGAGGGAGAGTGTCGTCGGCCATCATCATCATGCTTGGCATCAACACGCAACGTCACCTCCTCTCCAGCAAGCACCTCTCATGCAGAAGGACCTGTTTTCAGCAAAACAGAACAAGTATCAAATATACTTAACACTGCAAATGTGTTTGCAAGATTATAACATTTATAAAATTGTATATCAAATGTATACCTTTGTCATTGATGACCCCAGCGACATCGGGTTCAACCACCATACCTCTGAAATGTGATATGAACTCGTGGAAATCCAGTGTTTCCATGTTGCCTCTCATAATGCAAATCCTGACTTGTGCTTGGAAGCTTGGTGGTAGCGACCGTAGCATAACTCCCATTGCAAAAGAGCTTGCGAACCATTTGTCTAGGTAGTATGCGAGACTCATGTATGCATCGTTCATGCTCAATAAGTGCTCGTCTAGTGAGGAGGCCTCCTCCATCTTTATGGAGAGGAAGTCCCACATCAGCTCATACTCCCACATGCGCACTTGTTCCACGAAATGCGATCTCAGATGTGCCATGACCATTCGGGGATGAAGACTTCCCACCATTGGCCATAGCCCATCCTCCATACCGAGGCGCATCGTCACTGATATGAATGTGGCCATCACACGACGATGGCAGCGGAGATCCCGCTACTCCTGGGTCTCTAGGTCAGTGGGCTGATCCAAATCCATCACGTCGAGTATTTAGTCGACCACATCATTCTCGCTAAGGAGAACGTGGAGACTCGCAACCCATATGGAGAAGTTCGATCCATCTAATCTGAGCTTCTCTCCTTCTAACCATTCAATCGTCAACAGGAAAGGTGGCATCTACATTTATAATAGAAAAAAGGAATTTAGACTAAGTTTATAATTAATTGAGTTAATAATAACTCGACTTAGAAACACCTATCCCCAAAAGGGTTCCTAGTGATAACACGACCCCTATCAGCCACATATCCCCCGATCATCATGCCATCAATGTGGGTTCAAGGGTGGACGCCGAACGTCGGTCACATCATTCATGTGACTCGTGCTCGATCTTTCGACCATCCGTGTTCCGAGGCCATGTTTGTACATGCTAGGCTCGCCAACTCAACCTTAGTATATTCGCTATGCAACATGGCTTACATCCACTATATGCGGACATAGATATGTCTGACACCCGATCATCACGACCTGCCTCATACCGAAGAAATTTTTTGGTGGTGCACACTAAGAGGGAACACAATCATTGGTAATTTTAACAGGGATCATCTTATTAGGCTACCGTCGGGTATCTAATACTAGCACACAATAAGATATACAAACAATAATATTGAATGTAAATGCGATGTGATATGGTCCTTCACATCGTGATCTCCATCCGTCGTCACCGGATTCTAGCGCCAGGGTTCCGGCGCCGTAGACACCAGGGTACCGGTGTCTTTTCCGGCATGGTAGTCCGTCACCTCTGTGACTATCTACTACTACGTAACAATAGGTAATCACTTTACCTTTGCCACAACCATATCACAAAGCAACGTCCCTCCTGCAAAACAAAGTTAGACGCCTCTACTTTATCTTTGCATGTTTTACGTGGCTGAATAGGTTTTCGCACAAGAACCATTCTTACCTACGAACTATCAGCACAAAGCTGATCGAGTAGTTGTCTCTACTACACCCCTTTCTGGGCCCTCCGTTGCAAATGGCATACCAACTAATGCGAGAGAGACAGACACCCCCCTAAGCCACTTTATACGATACAAGATGTATGTCAAGCGTGGACCAGTCTCGCGAATGAACGCGTAAAGTCAGTTGGGGGCCGCTTCATCAAGCATTAATGCGGTATACACAAGTACATGTGGGAGGGTCACAACTAAAAGATCAACGCCCACACGCTACATCTCGTGTGTTCTACCCATACTAGCATTACTACGCATAGATCTAGCTCTGATACCACTGTAGGGGTTCCGTGTATGAAAACAATAAAAAAATTCCCTATGCCCCTGATCCCCTGAAGCTACCAGGACCTATCTATTAGTAATACAGTAATGGGACGGGTTTTTCGCGAACTTACCCTTAAAGACCGAAAAGCGTTGTCAACGCTCGAGAGAGCATGGTTGATGTAGACGAGCCGAAGCTGACCTCAAGGTCGTGATGAAGTCCTTGCACTCCCTTGGCTCCAACGACTTGAGTGCCTCAAGTGTGACACCTCATAGGGAGTTACACATGTCCGGTGCCTGACGATGACTCCCGCTTCCCCGATCCAGCAGCATTTGCGGAAGTAGAGCTCCTAGATCCGAATCCCACAGCGTGACGGCGCTCCGCGGTGAAGATGTCTCTCGTTCGTGTAGTCTAGACTTGGGACCACGGTCACGAGAGAGAGGGGGGAGAGAAAATATCAATTAGAGGTCTCCCAAAAGTGAGAAGACCTTTATTGATTATTGGTGTATTTTATTTGGCCAAATACCCCCACAATATATAGGGGAAGGAGAGGTACTACCTCTCTCAAAGTCCCGGGGTGGGACTAAAGGAGAGGAGGGGGAGGGGAGGCCGCCATCCACCCTAGTTGGCCCCGCGCGGGGGGGGGGGGCCTAGGCCCAGCCGGCCACCCCCTTGGCCCCTTCTCCCGCTCTCCTCCGGGAATTGGCCCATTAAGCCTTTAACAATTTAAATTGATTTTTATCTTTATTAAATAATTATGAATAAATGATTAAATCAATATTTAACATTCATTCACATATTATTCAACCTCTGAGGCTATGGAACACTTCCACCTCCACTCCGGAAATCCTCTGGACTTACCGAAACCCTTCCGGTTTTCTCTCCACTATTCTTCGGCGATTCTACCAATCCTATAAACACTCTCTAAGCATCATCAAACCCTTAAGCGTGATACCCCATGGTTCGGGAACACTCCAGACATGGTCGGGACACTCCTGCAACAATGATCGATATAGGGACCTGGATGGCCATGTGATCCCTGTGCGTTCCACAAAGATCTTTCGTCGTTTGAACCGGGATAGTCGTGTCTTATTCCCTTTGTCTCTTGATACTTGCATTGCCCGAGATCTGATCAATGACATCACCATGTTGTGTTCAATCTCGTTACTGAAAAATGCTACTTGACACGTTCCGACAAGTGATATCCCTGTGATCAAATCACACGCTGCGCAGCTATTGGATATAACTTCTCTGAGTGGGCCCTTCGAGTATCTTCCCGTCACATGGACGGAGAAATCCCGCTCTTGACATATATTGCCTCTACGGTTTCCTCTAAGTACCTGAACACACCTTTATAACCACTATATTACCAAGTGGCGCTTGATGCTATCTAAGCACTCTCGGGAGACAGTGATTGATATAGCCTCACGGTCTAAGGAATAGTCTACGAGGATCCATTTCTAATCATCGTAACTTGAACTTCGTGACATGATCGGGTCACGATTTTTAGGTTGGGTATTGGTTCATCATCTCATTCTCATAATGAGTTGACTCCATTTCCAACTGGCATAAATGCCACATGATCAGGAAACATGATCATCTATTGACCAATGAACCAGTGATTAGAGTTTCACTGGGAACCCCTAGTTGTTTGTATATCACACGTGCATTGATGTTTCCACTCAATACAGTTATAGCATGATATAAAACTTAATCATAAACTATATGAAATATGATAATAGTCCTTATAACTATTTGTCTCTAGGGCATATTTCCAACAATACTCTCTCTGTTTCGTAATATAAGATGTTTTAGCTTTGTGAAGATAATATATCTATACTCCTTTTAATGATGTGTAGGTTTGGAGAGGATCACGCTGAATCTACACACTAAAAGATGACTAGATACATAACCTTCACAAACCTAAATCATCTTATATTTTGAAACGAAGGAAGTACTACTTACTGTACTACGAGTAAGCTCCACCATTTAGACAGCGTCTAATCGAGATGGTTCGTGGGACCTACTAAACCAAAGATGCTAACTTTTGTAGAGGAGTTTTATAGCTTGGTCATATAGTGCCAAGTGGGCCCATTATTTGCTTTTGTCCTTAGGGAATCCACAATGTGTAAAAAACACACCTTAAATCCTATGTGGCATCCGCTAAGGTTCACCTTATACACTGTGGAGAAAAGAAAGTTTACTCAAGCTTGTGGGTTGCCCATAGAGAATAGAAACATCATTTCCCCCTCTCTCCTCTTTCTCTCTTGCATGGAGCAATATGACAAGCTATGTGGGTTTTATCTTGTCGAAAATGTTGACCTTATACATAAGACGGGTGGGTCCTACATTACGGATGCCCTTAGACACTCATGCCTTGTACTCCCCTACCCATTGTGCTAGACTCGTGGGTCCTAAACTATGATGTGAATATGGCCATGACCTTGCTTGGTCGCTCGGCCTGAAAGATGTTCATACTTACATGGTAGATCAATTTTGTGAAGTGTTTTTTTTCAAAAGTTGTAAAAACTCATGCTTATCATTTTTCATGCCAGTTAATACATGCAAAGGATGCCATGCACGAGTTCCTTTTTTGCCTTTTTTTCTTTTTTTTCTTCATAGCAGGGTCAACTTTGTTGGCACAAATTCTAGCAAGAAGATTAATCTTTCAAAACTCTCAATTGTACTCGATATATTGACTATCTGGTGGGCATCATATTTTTGTAAAATTTTAAGAGAAATCATCATCTCACATGTAGTTTGAACTAATTTGACCTATTTTTGATGGACTCCCTCTGATCCATATTAATGTTCTTAGATTTGTCTAGATTCAAATGTAACTAGTCATGTTTATGTGCTAGATACATATATCTGAATCTAGACAGACCTGAGAACATTAATTTGAATCATAGGGAGTAGTGTAATTGAAGTGGATTAATTTAGCTATGAACCTTGAAAACTCATAAAACCTAGGAATCGTAAGTAAAACATGCATGGTTCGCTATGTACGGAAAAAAGACACGCTTGTCGCATTCCGAGCCACATACTTCTGATTTTCTTAACTAGTACAAAACATCCCTGAAATCACTTAGAAAAGTGAAAAATGTTTTTTTCCTAATTGTCGGAAACTCCCACGAGCAACATTGTTTACTACGCAAAGATGCGTCCATCTACCCGATGTGAGAATGGTATCATAAAGTAGCTAGGGTATATATATATATTGCCATGACCTTATTGGTTGTTTGGGCTGAAACCTAAGAATGTTCATACATGGTAGGCTCTAATAATGTGAATCTGTTTTTCTAAAGTTGTCAAAACACATGTTTATCAGTTTTCTTGGCTATTAATAATACTACACTAGCAAAAGTACACCAAGCGTAATAAACTCTCATGTTTTTGTTTTACGCTTTATTTTGTTTGAATGTTTTCTCTATGCTGTTAAATTTGTCGGTATGCAAATACTAATCATTACTGGATTTTTTCAAAACTATCGTTGGCCCATGATATATTCGCTGCCCGGGTACCTTCAGAAGAATTTTGGAAACTTTCAAGAGTAATAGTCTATCGCACTCACATGTATTCAAGTTTGACCTAATTTCGTTTTATCCGCATAGAGTCATTTAAGTTCGTGGAGCTTTACCTTTGTAGCAACCTTGGATTGATAAAGATCATAAGTCCCTGTGATTAACATGCTAGTCCCTAGATCATTAGCTAGCACTCAGAGTTGATGAAATATCATGTAAAACACAAGTCTTTATTACATGAATCGAATAATCCAAACTTTACATTATTACAGCAGAAGCGAAATAATACAACTTGGATTACCATCAATACCACTGGCTGGTTAAGTGTAGACCCGCGATCCGAATGCACCTCTCATATATCTTCAAATTTTGTACATAAAACGTGCATCCAAACGTGGTTAATACTTTAAATGTATTGGCAAATTACACAATGAAGATAAAGACTTGGCTATCACTACATGCATAAGACTGACAAAAGGCTTGAGGTTTATTTGCGTAAAGCCAATTTTCATAAGTTAAGAAGAAGAGATAAAATCATTTATCCTACTTTGTAAACATTTGATAAGTAATATAGGGTCGAGTGGAACAAGGATATCACATAGCAAGTATCCAATCCTACAACTAACACTTGGATATTACACACCAAGCCACTTGGATATTACACACCAAGTCCCAAAAATCCACCTATAACGCTTTGTTTGGATGTACAAAATTGAATCCAAGAAATGAATTAGGTGGGAATTCCAAATCCAGGCTGGAAAGGAAATGGGTACTAATTCGAATTCTGTTGTTTGGGTGGTTCAGAATTTGCTGTTGGAATCAGATGGTGCTACCTAATTCCAATTACTATTTGGATGTTTGAACCTTGGAATCAGATTTTTTTTGATTTAGTTGTTTAATACTTGTTAAAATATACGGATTGTCACATGTGTATATATTACAACGTATACATATTATGTTCCACACATAGTAACATTCAAAATAATCTGAACAAGATCACAAGAAGCACATATGTAATTTATTTCTCTTACGCATAGCACAAACTTATCACGAGTAGACAATTCATAATCAACCAAGTACGTAGTAGCTCAGTTTAACATCCACAAATCATAGAAACCATCAAGGCAAGATCAAGAGATATGTCTTCCTGAAGTTCTCAGGAAGTGCCATGAATGCTTGAAACAACTCATTGATGATTAACTTTTGTTACGCCTTCATCATATCAGAATCCTCCAACTCAGGTACCTTTTTAAGTGCATCAACGATTTTTGCTAGAGGAGTCTCCTTTGGCATTGGAAGTGGCTCGGTTGTCTTCAAAGCCTCGTCAGAAGATGTCATAATTTGTCCCATCATGCACAAGATGGCATCCCCAGTGTGTTGCTTCTTCTGAGGCACCTCTAGAGACTCTTCGGGAACTAGTGTGCTCGAACCACCTGCACCTCTCTCATGATCTTCAACAAACTGAGCTGTAGTCC
This sequence comes from Avena eriantha, assembly GCA_910589775.1. Lineage (NCBI taxonomy): Eukaryota > Viridiplantae > Streptophyta > Magnoliopsida > Poales > Poaceae > Avena > Avena eriantha. The sequence goes on along the minus strand of OU342743.1, from coordinate 438,725,757 downwards.
GAGCACCTGCACCTGTTGCATGGTCTTTTGAATAGATAGTCTGAATAGCATCCCAGTTCTTGATGACCTTGTTCTGGTAGCAAGATGCTTCCTTGTTAGCCTACATAATACACAAATATGTTATCATATATGATATCGTAGTTCTAAATGATAACACAAAATATAATGTAGTGTTATGTACCTCTACATATCGAGTCCACACTTCATCACTATCAACCATCAGCATGTTCTTATCCCAATCCCATTCGAAGCCACTCTAAGCAAGCATCTTGCTAATGATCTCGTAATGCTTATCAAATGTTTTAATTCTTGCTTGTATTTTGTCCTTGTTGATAACAACATCACATTTCTCCTTCACATGTTTTATGCAAGCATTATACACATGTGGCTTCCAACCATTTTGAGCATGGTCACAATTGTTGTGATGCTCAACAAGCATGGCCAACAATGTCATGTCCATCTTAGGACTCCATGTAAGGTATGACCTACTACCGTTCTTTCCTTTTGGTTCACCCATGCTTCTACAAGTTAAATTAAAGTAAGTATAAAAGACATAGTTGGAGTGAGGTAAAACATGTCTATATTACTATGAAGATGATGAAAATGCACAAAATTGTCACACAAAAGTCTCCATCATAAAGCTAGCACAAAAAGGAACATCGTAAGCTAGCTAACTAGTCAAGCGATATTTAACTAGTGCTCTATCACTAGTTCAGCATGCGTAACAAGATAGTCAGCAAACATATTATCAGCAAATTCTTGTCTAAAGTTGGACCATGCGGCTGTTTGTTGGACACTTCTAATTAAAATAGCATCATCATCAGCCTTAGGAGTCATAGCTTCTAGCTCAGCATCAACTTCCTGCAACAACAAATCATCCTTCACAAGCTTCCTATCCCTTGCGTAGTTGTGCAACACACACCATACATTAATAATTCGAATCTGCAAATAATAATTTCATATCAATATTTGTTGTCAAAAAATTAACTACTGCAACACCATATTGATATATATTACCTAGTCATCTATGCCAAAGAAAGAATAAGTACGTAGGAAGTCCCATTTCTTCTTCAACAAGCCAAAAGTTCTCTCCACGACGTTTCTAGCACGAGCATGGAGCAAGCTGTACAACTCATTTTTATTTTGTGGTTGTTGTTGACTTGCAACCCAATCTTTCTAGTGATATCGAGTGGATCTAAATGAAGATAAAAATCCAGGTCCATTTGTATAGCCAGCATCAACTAGATAGTACTTTCCTATTTATGAAGTAAATAAGTTAGCTAACAATTACATATGATAAAGAAAAAAGGCAAGAGGAAGAGGCATACCTTGTGGTACAACAAACGCATTTTGGCGGTCATTTCTCATAGCATCTTTCAACACTCTTGAGTTTGATGCAGAGCCTTCCCATCCAGGTAGAACATAGATAAATTTCATGTTCCAATCAACCACACCTAGCATGTTAGTGGTGATTTCTTGTTTTTTGTTTCTATGCCTCCCCTTTTCAGCAGTATTAACAAACACTGGAATATGACACCCATCTAGTTCTCCAAGTGCACCACCAAACCATTTCCATTTGTAATCATTCAGAGGGGTAACAGAAGGATCAGGAAGCTTGATTAACTCCCCATTCAGAGATAGGATGGCTAATAACACCGTTGAGAAATTCCTACTGATAGTCTCTAAAGACCGCTGATAAGTGCCACCCAACATTCTTATCTTAATTCCATGTCCAACAACGTGTAAGAACATAGCAAGCTTTTCCTCTACTGTCACAAACACGCTATCTTTCAGACCACACTTCTCACGCAACATAGCATAGAGATCATGAAAGTTTCTTTTAGTTAGGTGTATCTTATCATAGCAAGTTGTCTCGGACCCATCATACGTTTGTTTCAATATATACTTCCTATAGGCAACCTTCTCCTCATCATCATTGAAGCATCCTAAATTTCTCGGTGCCCTATGCGTACTAACATAATATAGAGCAAGACATGACATCTCCTAAAAATTCTTAGTCAATACTATCCTTTTTCTTTTTCTTCGTTTATTCTCTTCGGTGATGTAATCAACCAACTCTCGTTGGGACATGATGCTACAATTCACACAATATTTGAATTATCATATAACCATATACTGAAATTATGTATGAGATACTTATGATAATTTTCAATAGTGTGTACAACTATTCTACCGACATCTACCTAATGCATGACCTACGTCTCACAAATGGTATGAACCGTGTCTCACACGGCACAGATGATATACAATAGCATGAACATTATCAGATCTAGATGAGTGATCATAATGCAATAGCAAAATAGGTATACATATGGATGTACTCAGCTGAGAAAAAATACATGAAATACATGTGCTTTTATTCAATGATTTGCCTCACATCGCATGAACTGTAGTCTAACGCGGCTTGTGCAGTTCAAAACCAATCTGTGTCTCACACGCATGAACACAAGAACACAAAATTGTTGCCACAAATGATGGGGACATGTAGATGACGGGCACAGGATTCCCGCCACCGCCACACCTCAACCCGCCGCCAAAACCTACTTTGCCGGACATGAAGGGGTGAGGATGGGGAGGGAGGAAGGAGGGAGGAGGGAGGGCCGACCATGGGAGGGAGGGAGGAGGGTGGGGAAGGAGAGAGGATCGGGAGGGAGGGAAGGAGGATGGCGACCCATACCGGTGGCTAATGGAAGGTGGCTCCCATCCCGTCACGCGAGGACCTCTCGGGAAGAGACGCGAGGATCCTCTCCTATCGCGCAAGGACGTCTCAGGAAACGGTACTGCCCATTTCCGTGATGATTCGGAGGAATCAGGCTCCGAATTGGAGACAACGATATGATAGGCCTCACGGGGGGGGGGGGGTCATGGAATTGGCTTATGATTTCCGAGCCTAGATTCCATGACAAAACAAATGGTGGAAATTGGTGTCCGTTTCCAATTCCTCAATTCTAGGGCCAATTGAGTACATCTAAATAGGGTATTAGCGATATTACACATGCCATAGGGTTTGAAAACTTTTGTTTAAAAAGAGAGAGGAAATCCTTGCGAGGTTCCATCCTTTAGATGCTCAAAGGTTGTTCAATCAGATTGATTACTCTTGAGAGTTTTTACATTTTACCCATAATCCACGATCAAGTTATTTTACAAACAAGACCATGGCAAAGCTTTCCCTTAGTATCCCCTCTACCGATTCCGCGCGATCCAAAATTGTGGTACTCAGCTGAGGTTACCCACTAAGTACTGGGCCAAAACAGACCATATGTATTATGGTTGTACTAGAAGCTTCTAAATTCTAAAACATGGCCGACTTCTTTGATCTTGGGTGGTGGAGGACACGAGTAGAGCCAATCCAAGATACTTCCCCTTGTAGTCGTTCCCAAGATACCACTCAGCCCAGAGAAAAACTTAGTTTTATTTTGAAGTAGATTTGAGGAGAAAAACTTGTGCTCATAAACAAAGCTCTCATACTTAGAAATTTTCTGTCTTTTGAATCCCCATCGGTATTTGCACATATATAGTATAACACAAGCATAATACTTACAAAAAATTCACTTTGTAGGAGAACCTTATAGGAGTGGAAATCCTAAGTATAGGCTATGACATACTACAAAATAGCATCGCACTTGTAAAACACTTGTAAGATATATCTACAGTACTTCTACTACAAGATCCTACACATGCATACTACTCTTTTTAAGGTAAAAACATGCATAGTATAAAACATGGGACAAAGATATGAACAAAGTTGTAACTTGCCTTATGTTAATAATATGTGTGATGATTGTATTCCTTCGTAGCAATCGCACTCTCCGAACAATCTAACATGAGGACAAAGTAATCCCAATCAACACAATTGCAAACATAGCAACATTGCAAAAATACCATAAAACAATGATAACCAAAAACATACATGATGATTTAAGGTCACGGTGGTTATATTTAGTTCTCAGAACACTATTATAACACATGATGCTTATGAAAAATCATATAATGCATAGAATACTTTATTAATAAAACTTTATCGATTTGAATAGGGTTTAACTCACTTTAATTCAACTTTAAACTTTTTAGTAATATTAAATTTTGAAATAAATACTACTGGATAAATAACTATATTCAGAGCCAGTAGCAATTGTAATTAACTAAAAATGAGTTATAAATCATTTTCTATGATTTAATTACCAATTAAGAGAGTTTAACTTACTAAAAATAAAACTTTTTCAAAAGTCAGATCAAAACCCATATAAATATTTGGCACAAAAATACTAATCTATTGATATATTAATTGTATTTTTCTAAGTTATAGTTATTTTTTTAAATTTAAATACAATAAAAGAAAATTTAACCTATTAAATAAATATAGAGAAACTATACTATGAAAATTAGGTCTGATCACGAAATCACTACAAGAAATCTGGTGATTTGTGACATTTTCTTAACGACCATAGTTTTTTTGGTCATTGATCTATGACCATTTCGAACCAATTGGTCATTAGAAATCTGAGACGGTCAAAACCTTCAAGAATAACGACCAATTTAGTCAAAAAGATCATAATTTCCTAACATGAAAAGGTCATAAATGAACAACACTGGTTTAGAGAACGAGAGATACGAGAAAAACCATTGGATCAAAGCATAATGGATGGAATAGATTGCGATCCGGGACACGATTGGCGTGGATCGATGACGTAGCATCCTGGCTCTCCACTCCCCCAAGCGCAACAGCCACGCGGACCTCATGATGGACAGGGATATCCTCGCTCGAGTCCTCCAAACCCTAATCCCTAATCCTTTCTCCCTCGCAGACATAGACGCACAAGATCCACTATAGTACTCTGCCCATCGCATTCCCACACCGCCGCCCTTAACCCTAATCTGCTCGACCCTTCTCCTCATCCTTCCCATCGAATCCCCAGGCTGCCGCTCATGGAAGGGGTGGCATCCCCCCGCCTAAGCTAGTGCAAGGGGTCAGACTCCTGCGCCGCCACTCGTGCAGGAGGATATGCGGCTGCGTCCTCCCTGGCTCGGTGTCCTCCACTGCCAGATCCTATCCCATAGTGCCGGATCTTCTCCTCCCCGACAGCCCTGCCCTCGGATCGGCTCAGAATACCACCGACCTCGCGCACCGCACCCCTCGAGCTCTCCAGCCACGCCTTCGAGCCCCATCTACCATGACGCTCCAGTGGAGAAGCCCTTGTCAAGGCGGGAGTACAAGGTTAAGGAATTCTCCCAGGCCACTTCGACTACCTCAAGAGGGAGCTTGCCGACGTTGAGTTCGGGCCCGTGCAGCCCTTCAAGGGCACCCAGATCTCGGGCCTCCTCTGTGACGGCCAGTACAAGGAACTACTACGTCCCTGGACAACCACGTCCTTGGACAACCACGTCGGCTACCTCACCCATCGTGCGACCCTCCTACCTCCTCAACAGGCCGCACCCTCGCCATTGCAGGGAACCACATGCTCTCTAAGGATGAATTGATCAGCCGTGCAGATGCTCCCGCCGCAAATTCAGTCCTGGTGCTCGCCGATCTGACGAGGTGGTATGTCTCCCATCTTCTTCTGTAGTTTATTTTCCCTGATCTGGGATTAGTTGCCACCGATGAATCAGATGTTATTCAGTTTTCCTCTCACCTAGACTTGTCCTCCACCGCATGCAATGTGTTCGTGCTAATGTCGTAGTGCTGCGGTACCACAAAACGCAACTCATCAAAATCCCTGGAAATATAAACTTAGTCTTTTATTTACATATAAGATTCCTCGATTCATTTTTATAATATGTGCAAATTTCGAATTGGGCTTCCAAAATCATGATCAAAGCAATTTACAATACCACAAACAAATAAAATTACCTTATGTTTATCAATGCAAAATGTTCTAGGTTTGCAGACCTAATCTCTTTATGTACACATATCATAATTTAAGAATCTGATTATTGAGTCATGCATTAAGGCTTTGAGAAGTGTGTGAATGCGAGATAATTCATGTATGATGCATCAACAGGGCAGCGAGCGTCAGCACGATGGTGGTGCAACCTAATTTGTATGTGATGCATGAACAGCGTGAGCGCCGGCGTGACTGTGCTGCAGCTGTTGTGAGGTCTCTCTCTATATCCCCCACTTCTTCGATTTCTTCTGTGATATGGATTAAGCCAAAATTTACTTATTGTGGCCGACAACTACTATCAATGCTATCTAATATATGAATCAACTATGTACATGTATGGCTCTACTAGCTTGTGTCTAACAAAATACTACTAGCTTCCTATGATAATATAATGTATGTATATATTATGTACCTCTACGTCTAATTATTTCCGCAATAAGCAAAGATATACTCTCATGATCTTCTCACTAGATAGAGATTGAAACACCATGACAATCTACTGGACCTAGGTCGTTTTCACTATTAGTGTTTTTGGAATCCCGGGACAATCTACTGGACCTAGGTCATTTTTTGTGTACCAAAACTTTATATGTTTGTTCATCTACGTACATGGTTACTTTGATTTATTCCTGACATCCTCTTGTATATTTGTACAGCGATGGAAGGAGTCATGCCATTTCATCTGTCAAGAGGGCCTTGTTCAATGAACCATCGCCTGATCTTGGGTTGGGAAGTGTGTTAGAATTGGATACTCACGTCCAGTCTTCATAGGTGGTTCTGTGCATATCAGCTGATGTTTTTATATTCTGAATCTTGGCTCCTTCATAGTTGTATATATCTTTCTATTTGCTATATTTGTTATCTTTGTAACATATTTGCCTCCTTTTAGAGTTGAGGAATTGCTGATTACTGCATTTCATGTTTGGTCCCTAACTATAAATAGGTTGTAACTTAAGATCGTGTATTCTGTGGGTTCTCATTGAAATGTTATGTAAGGTTCTTTGGTTTATTTTTTCTACGGTTGGTATATAGCATGTTCAGTGTTTATCATCGCAGCTATTTTCTTTAGCTTTCACAGAAGTGTGATTTCTCCTTTTCCTCTTAAAATGAACTACTGTGTATTATTCATCGAAAGTGACAACAAAATAACTACTGTTTATTATTCATCGAAAGTGACAGCAAAATAACCAGGGGTCTTCAAAGTAACCGTCATAATATTTCAAAATGTTGTGTTATTCTTTGTATAGGAATATTTCTTGCATGTTTCATTAGAGTGTATATCCATGAAAATGCGGTAAATTGACACATGCTAAGTAAAAATCATTTATACGCATGATAAATTGCCAGGTTTATAGCTAATGTCCGATTCTAGTATGAAAGTTGACCCGACTTATAGCAGTATTTGTTTGCATAGCCGAGAAATAGCCATTTATGAATAGGCTTGTTGGCTGATACACTTGATTCTAAGTACTTGTTTGCACTAACGCATGCTAGTTCCTCTTTTCCTTGCATCCTAGTGCTTTTCTCTTTTCATGTGATGGCTGCATATCAAGGGATGTCATGCTAGTTCATAAGCATGATGCATCATTGCTTGGCCAGATTGCTTTTAATTGTTGCTATATATGCATTAGAACCATTCAGATCGTGCAAAAAAAAGCAATCAACCTTTCAGCTATTCTATTTTTGTGCCATAACACGCCACCACAATTCATTTATTAACCTCTGACTAATCTCTAGTACAGTCCTTAAGTTACCTTACTTTGATAACACCAGCATACTCTGAGAGCTATCTATTAAAGTTTGTTATTATACTACTCCCTCCGACCCATATTAGTTGACTCAATTTTGTCTAAATACAGATGCATCTAGACTAGATACTTAACTAGATACATATGAATCTAGAAAAACTTGAGTCATCTAATATGGGTTGGAGGGAGCAGCTTTTCTTATATGATGTTCTGATTGAATCATGTCGATGCCACTGCAAGCAAGTGCCCCACACTTGTTAGTCACTTGGTGTCTCTTGAAGCAGATCATCCCTTCATTGTCTTTGAGTGCCCAGAGTATGTAATCTTGCAGTTCTCTTCCGGCCTGCCACTTAGCATTGTTTGTTGTGTTCCTAGACAAATTGGAACAATTATTTTAGGTTTGTTTGTCTCTCTTTGCTTTGCTGTATGTATGATTTGAAGGTTGGTATAAGAACAAGTGAAGCTATTTTTCCTAAACTAGCAAGTACCCGTGCGTTGCACCGGGAAGACCAATCCATTCGCATAGAGAACATTTTGTCTTGCCTCATGACAATGGTCTTGAGTTGGACGTTTTCTTATCTTGGACGAACCTATTCACATCGGTTACAGAGTTATGCCACAATTTATAAATTATTTCCACTACCTATAATGAGATGATTTATCGATTTTTAGATAAAGCATACTCCAAAGTATAGTATCCTACTAACACTCATACGGATTTCATGTAAAAGGACAGACGTATTCGTTTGGCAGAGCTTAATAGGGGTGCATTTTTTTTCTAACCCCCTTTTTTTTCATGCAAAATCAAAAATTAGAAAAAGCAAAGAGAAAAAAAGGAAAAAAAACATGTAGGAGCTCTCACCTAAGAGTCCAAGTAGAGTATACTAATCTGCCGGTACTATCAACACTCCCTATTGTGTATATGTTCCATGAATACCAACACTCTTTAGTCTCCTCAAATATCTAGTAATACTAATGTATCTTATTCTATAGATTGTATTTCTTTCATAGACTAAAAGTGATGGAGGCCGTTGCTCCTCTCGCCTTGGACGACCAACTGGTCCGGCTCGCCGGCCACGACCTCAGCCAGGGGCGGAGCTAGAAAAATAACCCTTGGTGCACAACTTTGAACAACAAATTGATACTATATGCAATTCAATCAAAACGACATTGTATGGGGCCATGCGATAATGCGGTGGTCTTTTCTAAACCAAAAACAACTCACTCTTATTTATTCACTCTCAGGAAAAAATCCACTCACCACCGCAGCTCCTTATCCTCGTTAGCTTTTCTTTTCTCTTCGTTCGATTGCAGCAGAACAGTCAGAATGACACCACGTCACGGGCTGAGCCACATGAGTGCATGGAGCCGCTGGTTCTCTAGCTCGACGGCGGTGACACCTGCAGTACCAGGATGGCCGCCTACTCGGTACGATGCACTTCCCCGTAGCCGCGCGTATTATGGCCGTCGGTGAAATTTCGTTAGAGAGAAATAAAACTCCAGCAATTGCGGCCGCCTCACAGGAAGTTCTGGGGGTGACGTTGGCCAGTAGCCTGCGACTCCAGGGCGAAGAGTCGACCGATTGGGCTGGTCCGCAGTGGGGACGTCCAGCACTCATCCCCAACGGAGATGGTTTTGAGATGTTCAACAGGGGAAAGATCTGGGGCTGCCTCCTAGGATAGCCCACATGCGCAGGGGCACTGGCCGGCGGCGGAGGTCCTCGATCTAGGCGTGGTCATAGATCGAGATGAAGGGGCGGCTGCCGTGCAGGAGGTCGGGTGGCCGGCTCGTGGGAGTCTAGGGAAGTCCTCTTTGGAATCCAGGTCTGCGCGGGGAAGCCGACGCACAGGGAAGCAGGGTTGGGACATAAAGGCAAACGATTCTGTGGGATTTGGACTGGGATTCAGTTTCTTTTCTGTCGTGGAGACGTGCGAGTACCGAACTTTGGGATGCACGGGATGAAGAAGGCGCCTAGAGGGACCGACGAAAACGCACTTCGGCGAAATAAGAGAGAAATCTTCTGTCTTTTATTATTAGGTATAAATATAGATATTGTGCCGAATTAGGTTCTTGTCATTTGAATCACTTTCTTTTCTTAATTTCATTGATCCGTGTTAGGAAATAATTGAGGATGTGAATGCTTTGGAGACTACTGGTGTGACAAAAGATGAGAAGATGATGCACCTCAGTTTTCAGTTGATATTGCCAGGCATATTTTGGTGCATGTGTGTATTCTTGATTTGTGATGTGAACTTGTAGGTGTAACATGAATGTTTGCTGCAACTACTGTTCTGAATTGTTGGAATAAATCATTTCTGAAATTAATTTGATTGACTTATGGCGTCGAGTACAAATTAATGAAAAATCTAAAACAGGAACCATGATTGGATCTGTCGTTACTAAAAGAGAAAAACTGAAACTGTTGAGCCAAAAAGGCCACAACCCCAAAAAAGACTCCAATGTTGGGCTTGGAACATGTACCTGACCAGAATTGACCAGGAAAAAATATAAAAATAGGCTGAATTGTTGGGGTAGGTCCACATAAAACACCTAATTGGATTGAGCTAAATCTGAGCGATGACATTTAGAATTGGTCACTGATTTTCCACGTAGGATCAACCACGTAGGATCTGACGTGGACAGGGAAGATAGACTGTGACCAAACCATTTGGTCATAGACGTCTATGACTAAATATTGGTCATAGACGTCTATGACTAATTTAGAAAAAAGGTCTTTGTGTTTAACTAGTGACGCTCAGCTTTTGAACAACTGTATTTGGTCATAGAAAGGTCATAGATTAAAAACTATGACCTTTCAGTGACCAATATGGAGGGTCATGTATCACCAGATTTCTTGTAGTGAATATTGTTCAAACGATAAACTATATTTCCAATGGTATATTATCTATAATTTTTGGACATATGGATAACTTATGAATTATAGAAGATTACACATATTTTCTGGATTTGTTTTACTGAATTTACATAATTGACTAACGCGGGCCGCTGACCTGCTGCTGACGAGGATGCCACACGGTGTTCACCGGTTGTCCCGTACATGTTCACAGCATCACCTAACTGGATCGTAGGATCGAGATCCGATGGACGGGAGCCATTGCTTCCTCAACACCGATGATGGGCGGCGGCTGGCGGCAGCGCTATTCGGTATGTGATGGTGGGCTTACCTCTAGTTGTATCCTGTGAAGGTGGAGTAGGCCATGATGTAGAGGAGATCAAGGGGCACTCGTGGGTGTCCTCGGTGACGTCTCCTACTTCCTATAATGGTAGAAAAGCATGGTTGGTTGTCACGAACTCTGGCGAAGCTCCGACGTGAAATTCCTATCGGTTATATATGTTACGGCAAGGGAAGATGGGATGAGATGATGCGGTTAAGCATGGAGAGGAGGACCAGAGGGAATACGAGGTGCAGGGCGATAGAAACTCATTATTTCCAAGCTTACCGAAGCTCCAATGGTTGCTATTTCTGGCAAGATCTGGTTGGAGGCGGGTTGGTGAATTCCGTATAGGGTTTAAAAAGAGAAAAGGCGAAGGAGTGCGAAGCTTTAAGATGGGTGGATTTCATGCTGAGGGGGCAAGCAAGTTGAACCGAATCACGGCAGATATGATCGGGAGTTCGTCCCGTACATGATCAGGTCTCCTGGCCAGAGGTGGAAGGAGAACTGGGTGGGCCCCGTCAGTCAGTACAGAGAGAGGCTAAGCGGGCTGCAGCTCTTCCTTCGGGCTAGCCCACTCGCTAGCGCGCGCTGTAGGTCACTCGCTTGACCAAGGCTCGCGGTAGATAAGCCACGGGCTGTTGCGCTGTTTCGGTCCAACTAGGTTAGTCTAGTTTTTTTGTGTTTTTTCTTTCTATTTTCTGTTTTCCATTTCTCTTAATAATTTTAGTTTTGTAACTCCAAATGGAGTAAATTAAATTTCTGAATTTTTGTAAAATTCTAACTCATCCAACATATTTTATACAAGATAATTTTGATCAAAGGAAAAATAGAAAAATATACCATTTGCATATAAGGCATTATATGGCTATTTTAAAAATTGCAAAATAGGTTTTTTGGTTTTTGATTTGAATGGAAATTTCCCAAAATACTTTTAAGACAATTAGGGAACTACACTTCCTGCCCAATACAATATAAGACATATTTTCGGATAAAAAATTAGAAGGTGATTTTGGGGAATTTCACATAGGGATTTAACAAAAGTTTTTTTGAATGGTTTTCCATGATGGCATCATGCAGTGCAAATGCAATTATTTTGATACCCCAAAATTTAAAATCTTAGGATGTTATGGACTACCACCCTTAAAAATAAACTCATCCTCAAGATTCGAGAAGGCTATACATAAATAAGGTTTGGGTTCAGGATACACTCGGTGCTACTATGATTCTTAAAAATGTTTTCCTTCGGGTATGCTAAAATTTTGTGTGTACTTCTTCATGCTCACATATTGTAGAGGTAAGCTTTTATCTCTTGGACTTCTTTATAGCTTCTAGCCTTTTGACGTCTTTATATTGTTGTCTTCTCTTTCATGTATGGATGCCAAATTGTGATCTGTCTTATTAACACCTTGAAGTGATTATTTCTTCTTGTTGGTCTTTCAAGGCTTGGCGTATCATCCACTATTTTAAGTGTTCTTATGTCGCTATTGATTGAAATGGTAGAATATCTTGTTTGCATTCACATTGGTGTAATTTGCTTCGTCTTTATGTCTTGAATCCATTCTTCTCGCTTCGTGGGTTTAAGATAGGAAATAATAGAATCTAGGGTGGAGATAGATATACCCCATAAAAAACTTGTATTTGAAATATAAGTTTTATTTGTTGTTATCAACAAAGCCATAAGAAAGTACAGCAAACAAATCATCGCATCTAACGAGTGTAGCAAAATCCATCTAGGTTTGGTTCCTAAGAGGTCACTTGGAATCTTCGAGGCTTCGAGTATTCAGAAGTCTTCATATTCTTGATAGTCTTCATGTTCTGCATAATCTCCAATCTTTCAAGTCCTTTAGTTAATAACCTTGACTTGTTTTTTGAAGTCTTCGATACTTGTATCTTTGAAGTTTTCAATTCTCGTAGCCTCAGGCTTGGAACATCTTCTGTGGAGGTCTTCAAGTCCTGACTTTGAGCGAAATGTTGAGACGATCTTCTTTGTAAAGGTAGCATTGAGAGGAGTTTCTTCTTGTAGTGCATAATGGTATTGTCTAATATTCAAAAGAAAGACTTAAGAATTTTAAAACTCCAAAGATATATGATGAGAAGTATGAGAGTTTTTTAAAAATAACTTTACAAATATAACACCTAAGGGTTTCTGATGCTAGGGTCACGATCTATAGTCAACATGTGCTTTGATACCATCTGTAGAGCTACATTTGATCGATAAAGATCCTAAGTCCATGTGATTAACATGCTAGTTCCTAGATCATTAGCTAGCACTCACAGTCAATGAAATATCATGTAAAATACAAGTCTTTATTACATGAATCGAATAATCTAGACTTTAGATTATTAGAACAGAAGAGAAGTGATACAACTTGGAGTCTCATCAATGCCACATGCTGGTTGAGTGTAGACCTGTGATCCTAACACACCTCTCATCAATCTTCAAATTTTTCACATTAAACATGTAGCCAAACGAGTTGGTCAATACTTTGAATGCATTGGCAATTTACACCATGAAGGATAGACTTGGCTATCACTACATGCATAAGACTGACAAAAGGCTTGATGTTTATTTGCGTAAAGCCAATTTTCATAAGTTAAGTAGAAGAGAGAAAATCTTTTATCCTACTTTGTAAACATTTGATAAGTAACATAGGGTCGAGTGGAACAAGGATATTACACACCAAATATCCAGTCCTCAACCTAACACTTGAATATGACACACCAAGCCACTTGGATATTACACACCAAGTTCCAAAAACCCACCTCTTAGCGATATTACACACACCATAGGGTTTGGAAACTTCTGTTTGAAAAGAGAGAGGAAATCCTTGAGAGGGTCCATCCTTCAGATGCTCAAAGTTGTTCTTTTTACATGAACACGGCTGATCGATCAGTTTGATTACTCTCAAGGGTTCGTACACTTTACCCACAATCCACGATCAAGTCTTTTTACAAACAAGACCATGTCGAATCTTTCGCTTTGTAGCCCCTCTACCGGTTCCATGCAAGCCAAAACTGTGGTACTCAGCAGAGGTTTCCCACTAACTACTAGGACAAGACACAACCCGTATGTATTGTGGTTGTACTGGGAGCTTCTGTATTCTGAAACTTGGCCGACTTCTTTGATCCTAGGCGGTGGAGGACACGAGCAGAGCCAATCCAAGATACTTGACCCTGGGCGCAAGTAGACCCAATCCAGGATACTTCCCCTTGTAGTCGTTCCCGACATGCTAGTCAGCTCAAAGAAAAACTTACTTTTAGTTTGAAGTATATTTGAGGAAAAAAACTTGCGCTCATAAACAGAGCTCTCATACATAGAAATTTTCTGTCTTTTGAATCCCCATTGGTATTTGCATATATATAGTATAGCACAAGCATAATACATAGAATTTTTTTAGGAGAACCTAATAGGAGTTTAAATCCTAAGTATAGGCTATAGCATACTACAAAACAACATCGCACTTGTAAAACACTTGTAAGATATTTCTACAGTACTTCTACTAAAAGATCCTAGACATTCATACTACTCTTTTGAAGGTAAAAACATGCATAGTATAAAACATGGGACAAAGATATGAACAAATGGGTAACTAGCCTTATGTTAATAGTATATATTATGATTGTATTCCTTCTCAACAATCACACTCTCCATACAATCTAACGTGAGGACAAAGTAATCCTAGTCCGCACAATTGCAAACATAGCAACATTGCAAACATACCATAAAACAATGATAACAAAAACATACATGATGATTTAAGGTCACAGTGGTTATATGTAGTTCTTGGAACACTATTATAACACATGATGCATATGAAAAAGAATTTCATGCATAAAACACTTTATTAATAAAAATTTATCGATTTAAATAGGGTTTAACTCACTCTAATTCAACTTCTAACTTTTTAGTAATATTAAATTTCGAATTAAATACCAATGGTTAGATAATGAAATTTATAGCCAGTAGCAAATGGAATCAACTAAAAAGGAGTTACAAATCATTTTCTATGATTTAATTACCAATTAAGAGAGTTTAACTTAGTTACAAAAATACAAATCTATTGATATATTAATTGTATTTTTTTGAGTTATAGTTATTTTTCTACAATTTAAATACAATAAAAAGACTATTTAACCAATTAAATAAATATAGAAAAACTATACTATGAAAATTAGATCTAATCACAAAATATTGTTCTACGATAAATTATCTTTCCAACAGTATGTTGTTTATAATTTTTGGACATGTAGATAACTTACTCTAAATTATTAAAGATTACACATATTTTTTGGTTATTTTTAACTGAATTTACATAATTGACTGACGGGGACCGGTGATTGGGTTTGACCGCTGACCTGGTGCTGACTTGGAATGTCGTGGCGCTGATGTAGCTGCCGATGAGGATGCCACATGGCGTTCACCGATTAGCCTATACTTGGTCGCAGAATCACCAGACTAGATCATAGGATCGAGATCCGACGGACGGGAACTTTTGCTTCCTCAACACCGACAATGGGCTGCAGCTAGCGGCGGCGTTGTTCGGGATGTGATGGTAGGGTTACCTCCGATGGTATCCGGTGAAGGTGGAGTAGTCCATGGTGTAGAGGAGATCAAGGGGCACTCGTGGGTGTCCTCGGTGACGTCTCCTACTTCCTATAACGGCAATAAAGCCTAGCTGGTTGTCACGAACTCCGGCGATGCTCCAACGTGAAATTCCTGTCGGATATCTGCTTTCCAGGAAGGGAAGATGGGATGAGATGATGCAGTTAAGCATGGATAGGAGGACCAGAGGTAATACGAGGTGCCGGGCAATAGAAACCCCTTGGTTCCAAGCTTACCGAAGCTCAAATGGTTGTTGTTTCCAACGAGATCCGGTTGGAGGCGGGTTGGTAACATTTTGATAGGGTTTCGAAACAGAAAAGGCGCAGGGGGTGTAAGGGTCTAAGAGGGGTGGATTTCGTACTGAGGGGCAAGAAATTTGAACTGAATCACGATAGATTTGATCGGGAGTTGATCTCGTACATGATCGGGTCTCCTGGCTAGAGGTGGAAGTGAAGGAGATATGCCCTAGAGGGAAATAATAAATAGGTTTTTATTGTCATATCTCAATTAGTTTATAATAGTTTCATATTGTGCTAGAACTTTGCCAAGTAGAAACATTGGTACAGGTGTGGTATGAAACAATAAAGTTCCTAGTAGCCTCTATTCATACTAGTTCGTTGGTCACGAAGATGATCTGGGTTTCAAGATCATGGGCATTTATGCTGACTGACAACGAGATCATATCATTGGAGAATGATGTGATTGGACATTCCTCGAAGGATTGCAACACGATCAAGTCATCTAGTTCATTGTTGCAACAGTTATACCTAGACTCCTTCTCCTTAGACCGTGAGCTCATATTACTCACTGTTTCCCTTGGCTGCTTAGACTGCATCAACCGTCATCTGGTAATACGGTGGCCATAAATGTGTACGTTGGGTATTCCGAAGGAACAATAGATGACATGTGACTACAAGACCGGATTTGTTCACCCACATGACGGATAAAGATACATACGGTCGACTTGGTGAGATTACATCTATAAATGTTGCAACATGTGACTAGGTCACGGGGATGTAATATCACGGTAACAAGAAAACATAACTTGTTGTGAACGAGATTAAACAAAGGTATGGGATACCAGTGATCAGATCTCGGACAAGTTGTATCGAGAAACAAAAGGAAGAGGATGCTACATTTAGACGGTTTAAACAACATTGTCATCAGGAATGCATATGGGTCACATGGACATCCCTGGTCCCTCTGTTGACCATTGATACAGATCATGTCTAGAGCATTCCCGAGCCGTGAGAGGATACACTTAAGGGTATGATGAGAGCGATCATTCGTAAGACGGAATCTCAATAGAGAAAGAAAAAGCCGGAATCGTTCCGCAGAGAGATCCGAAGTTGTTCGGAGAAAGAATAAAGGACCAGAATCATTCCGGAAAAGATCCAAAGTCGTTCGGAGGAAATCGAAAGGGAACCGAAAGGTGTTACGGGTCAAGATGGATTTTGTAATATGTATTTACATATTAATTAGTGTAATTAATATTAAATATAATATTAAAATCTAATTTGAAGGGTTATTCCACTAATAGGCAAACTTCCTAGGGAAATAGGGCCCATGAGGGAAAACCGGAGGAGGGAAGGGCCAAGGGCCAAGGGGCCAAGGCCCAGGCGCCTTGAGGGGCCCCACCTGGCCAGCCTAGGGCTGTGCGTGGGGTGGGGCCCACCCCAGGCCGGCTGGCCCATTAAGGCCCATGCGCCTCCCCCCTCTCCCTTGTTTAGTCCCACATGGGAAACCCAAAGAGGAGGGCACACCCCCTCCCCCTATATAAAGGGGTGCCCATGGGTGGGATTGAACACACCAATATTTGGAGAAGTCATTTGGTTGACTTCCTCCTTCTCTCTCTCTCTCTATATTTCGTGACCATGGACCCCAAGTCTAGGCTGTGCGATCGAGGCACACCTGAAGTACGCCGTTGCGCTGCAGGCATTCCTAGCCGGATATCAACTTCCGCACTCCCGGCGGGGTCGGGGAGCCGGAGGTCTCATCGTGCACCAGATATGTACGAAGACACGAGGCGCAACACTTGGGGCGCTAGAATGTCGTGAGCTGGAGCTGTTGCATGATGAAGATGATGAAGATCAAGAAGGAGCAAGGGGTGACCTACGAGGAGCTTCGCGACCTTGAGGTCGGCTTCGACTACGACTACATCAACCACGTTCCCCACGGAACATTAACCGTGTACGGTCTACAAGGGTATGTATTCTCTACGCATTGGCCGTTACTGCATTACTACATAGATAGATCCTAGGCTAGTTTCTGGGGTTTCAACGTAGGAATATTTTTGTTTTCCACACCGATCCCCTACAGTGGTATCAGAGCCGATCTATGCGTAGGAGTGATGTACGGCCAGTACGCACAAGTATTGTGTGGGCATTGATCCCTTAGTTGTTACCCTCTAACGTGTACTTGTTTATATCGCGGTATTGTTTGATGAAGCGGCCCGGACCGGCCTTACGCGTATTCGTACGCGAGACTGGTTCCACACTCAACATACGGCTTGTACCATATAAGTGGCTAGCGGGTGTCTTTCTCTCATTCAATAGTTGATATAGCATTTACAACGGAGGGCCCCGAAAGGGGTGTAATAGAGACAACTGTCGGATCCATGTTGTGGTTGGAAAGTTCGTAGTTTAGAAACGATTCTAGTGCGAAAGCCCTAACAACCACGTAAAACTTGCAATAGATAAAGTAGAGGCGTCTAACTTTATTTTGCAGGGGGGCATGTGATTATGATATGGCATTGGTCGTTACGAAGGTAAAGTAGTTTACCTTTATGTTACTAAGTTGTATAGTAATAGTCATCGTTCCGATGAACGACCTGGTGGAGGCGTCGTGGACTTGGCGTCAAACCAAGGGCAAGATGGAGATCATGCCGGAGCGCTCGATGGAGATCAAGGCGCAAGAAAGACCATATCATATCACATTATACATATGATGTTGATACCTGTTTTTACATCTTATTGTGTGCTAGTATTTAGATACTCAACGGTAGAAAATAAGATAATCCCTATTTAATTCCAATGTTCCGTGTTCCCCTTGTGTGTGCACCACCAAGAAAGTTCTTCGCTATGAGGCGATCCAGGGTTACAGGCCTGGGTGTCAGACATATCTACGTTCGCATACAGTGGGTGTAAGCCATATTGCACAACGAATACACACAAGTTAGATTTGGCGAGCCTAGCATTCCACATAAGCGTGGCCTCGGAACACAAGAGATCGAAAGATCGAGCATGAGTCACATGGATGATGTGATTGGCATTAGTGAATGTATACCTTTGATAATGCACTGATGGTCGTGATGATCGGGGGAGGTGTAGAGGATAGTGATCATGCGATCACTAAAATCGTCCAGGGGATGACCGTTTTAGTGGAGACCAATTATAAATTGATCTCTTATTATAAACTTAGTCTAGATGTCTGTTTGCAAATATCTTAGTAGATCTTAGCCTAACCCATTGAGGTCGTTTGCGACCATGGGAATATATTGCTTTATTTGGAACTTAGCAAAAGGGTCCAACTTCATAGTTTAATACCCACGCCCGAGGGATATCCTCGTGAAAGGTGATCTTCTCTTCTTGATAAAATGACCATTAAGACATAGTTCGGTGACTCCGGAATGTTTGTGTTTTCTCCATAATCATCCAATAAGCCATTCTCCATTCGATGGAGAGTTGGACTACATTTTGTATTCTACAGAATAAGGCACATAGAGTATGAGCCGTTGGATGGGTTTTCCTCCATCATGGATGAAAAGAGAGTGTTTGGAAAAACACTTAGCGATCTTGCATTAGAGTTGTGAACTCTGGGAAGGGCTTTATTGCAAATGGAGGTCATGGATGAAAAAGTATATGTAAGATATACAAATTATAAATGTGGTTCTTGCAAAACTCGTTGTAGTTTGCAAAGTATTTGATACTTGTCTCGTTTTGTGAAAATAGGATGATCTGCGTGAGAATTGCTGGATTTGAGGCAATGTGACTTGATGATGGCAAGCAAAATAGTTGATGGCCGACATTACCTCTTCCCTCATAGTTTATCATTTGGATTAGTGGACTTGAATATAGATTTGTAATCCTAGTTTGTGTGTCTTACTTTTGGCAAGACGATTATTCATACGAACAAGTCACAAACCAGTTTGTACTATTCTTATGAACAATACCGTTATGGTCACATTACGAATACAAATAAGTTATTCTCATCACTATGTTAATGATAATAGCTTAAACATTTATAAAGGACTAGAATGCTAAAAGATATCCAAAGTTTAATAATGAATAGACACTACAGTTTAAGTCATTTTGGTTATTGCAGGTTCTTTATGAAAGATCGGGGTTCTAGATAATTAATCTAGAGACTTTGCAAAACCATGCCTCTCAGGCAGAATGACTAAAACTCCGCATTCTGGTAAACGGTGATATGCGAAGAAATGTTGAATCTTATACATAGTGATGTATCATATTTTCAACAAGTAGTGGAAATCATTTATTGTGAACTTAAGTGAATAAGTGTATTTACTTAATGAAACATGAAGTTTGAAATGATTTGAATTGTTCAAATGAGTTCATAACTAAATGGGATATTGAATTAACTGAATTAACAAGTCTATTCGATTTGATCGACATGACTAACTTATTTAAGTTGAGTTTAGCATAAAAGGGACTTGCGAAAGATGTTTCACAAATTATGATAATTGGATGAATTCAAACTATGTTGAAATGTCTAAACATCATAATCATTATGTATTAGATACATATGGTATAATATTATCTCTTATAGGGTTATTGTTGTCATTTAGAGTTAGAGATCAAAATAAGCAAAACACTCATTTAAATACAAAGGAACATCTAGAGATTCGTGGAAACAACACCATAAGTGTTATGGCACGTTCGAGTTTCTGGAGATTTCGATAAGTCGAAGTCGTGGCGAATAAACAAGTCTTTGTAAAGCATTCTTAGGAAGCTATGAATGCATCTTCCACAATAAGGGGCAAACCTATTATTGTCCTAAGTTGACGTGTCTTGATGAAGATACAGGTGGAAGAGAGTAAAAGATCAAAAACAAGGTATTTGACCTTACCTTTGGATTGTTGAGTGGCACAGCGGAATTTGTTTCGTGAATCCAAACTCTGCAAATAGAGGAGAAACCAATGATAATGATCATAAAGTTTCAGTGAATACTTTTACTAAAGAAAGTAGGATTCAACTATATATTCTACAAGTTTGTGGAATTATATTATTAATTTCACTTGTCATGTTTTGAACAAGACATACCTACAAATTACAAAGATGCGTGATGGACCTGAGTGCGAGAAATGACTAGGAGTCATAAAATCCTATATTAAGTTACATTTAAGATTGCAAAGTATCATGTTACTTGATCTTATTAAAGTAAAGAAGTTTACTTTATATTTCTGAATGACTGTAAAGTCATAAGAAGGAAATGAAACTTAATGAATGAAAAAAAACTCGTTTTGTCACAAGTTTGGACAAATTCAAGGAGTTGACTACAAATAGTAGTGATGCTTAAGTCTTTTGGATTTACACTAGAAATATATGGATACTGAAGTCTCGTAATTGGAAATCTCAAATTGATAATGATCAAAGAATTTTGGAATGTCCAAGATTATCGAGAGGACCTAGACTTGAGTGGGAGCAAATCAGCTTGGCTAATTCATAATATGCAGCTGCCATATTTTGAGTGGGAGCTAAGTGAAATCCCTGGATCTCAAACATGAATGTCATATTTGAGTGGGAGCGTGAAATCATTCTGGATATGTGGACGACATATGTGAATGATGTGATTGGTGTTAATAATATTTAAGTTAGATAAATAAAGATGAAGTTGAAGTTATTAAACAAAAGATCTATCGAGATAGATTGGTGAGTTTAATAAACACTGAATGTCAAATGCTTCTCGGACTTGACTCTGAAAGATGTTCAGAATGTCCTAAGCAAGATTATGAAGTAGCTCAGAATGGAACAAGGTAAGAAAGAAGTTCTTACTATATGAAGCATTGAGTATTGCAACTATGGTTGAAAGAAAGAGATGCGTTGCACCTCCTATGCATCAGTCATAGGTTCTTACATATAACCATGTTGTATACTCGACATAATGTGACCCAAGGTTCTGGTTGGAAGGAGTAGCTCTTATTTATAAGAACATGTCTTTAAGTGATTCCTGAGTTGATCACTGAACCAGAATTGAGTTTGTACTTAAATGGCAAGAAGCAATGTAAGTGGCATAGTTGCATTTCATGCACTAGGATCTACATAGATATAGAAGTATAAAGGCTACATCTGATGTGATGTATAATGTTATGGCGGAGCTAGTTCGCTTTTAACGTAGAATGATGTGTCCCAGGGCCCAGTGCCCATGAGAAAGCCCTCGAGGTTGATCTAACGTCACTGTAAGCTCCTGGAATCTGTCCTCGTTCTGCTGCCATGACTATAGTATATACACAAAGGATAGTAGAGTGTGTTTTGAAGTTTAGATGACAATAGTGAAAAACGACCGTCATCATAACCACTAGAAATAAAGTCTCACTTTGTCGCCAAACAAATACTTTGACCCATTATAAGATAATGGTGTGACTGTCAAAATTAGGAAGACATTAACGATTTGCAAAAGACATAATGATCTGGTAAAACAGAACATGGACATGACGTTTCCCATGAGCATGCATGATCTGTTCGCATATGGCATATGGTTTATATGAGTAAAATGCGAGCTAGTTTATTTGTACTCTAGTGCAAGTGGGAGACTGAAGGAGATATGCCCTAGAGGCAAATAATAAATAGGTTTTTATTGTCATATCTCAATTAGTTTATAATAGTTTCATACTGTGCTAGAACTATTCCAAGTAGAAACATTGGTACATGTGTGGTATGAAACAACAAAGTCCCTAGTAGCCTCTATTCATACTAGTTCGTTGGTCACGAAGATGATCTGGGTTTCTAGATCATGGGCATTTATGCCGACTAACAACAAGATCATATCATTGGAGAATGATGTGATTGGACATTCCTCGAAGGATTGCAACACGATCAAGTCATCTAGTTCATTGTTGCAACAACTATACCTAGACTCCTTCTCCTTAAACCGTGAGCTCATATTACTCACTGTTTCCCTAGGCTACTTAGACTGCATCAACCGTCATCTGGTAATACGGTGGCCATAAAGGTGTACGTTGGGTATTCCGAAGGAACAGTAGATGGCATGTGACTGCAAGACCAGGATTTGTTCAGCCACATGACGGGTAAAGATACATACGGCTGACTTGGTGAGATTACATCTATAAATGTTGCAACATGTGACTAGGTCACGGGGATGTAATATCACGGTAACAAGAAAACATAACTTGTTGTGAACGAGATTGAACAAAGGTATGGGATACCAGTGATCAGATCTCGGACAAGTTGTATCGAGAAACAAAAGGAAGAGGATGCTTCATTTAGACGGTTCAAACGATATTGTCATCAGGAATGCATAGGGGTCACATGGACATCCCTGGTCCCTCTGTTGATCATTGATACAGATCATGTCTAGAGCATTCCCGAGCCGTGAGAGGATACACTTAAGGGTACGATGAGAGCGATCATTCGTAAGACGGAATCACAATATAGAAAGAGAAAGCCGGAATCGTTCCGCAGAGAGATCCGAAGTTGTTCGGAGAAAGAATAAAGGATCGAAATTATTCCGGAAAAGATCCGAAGTCGTTCGGAAGAAATCGAAAGGGAACCGAAAGGTGTTTTGGGTCAAGATGGATTTTGTAATATGTATTTACATATTAATTAGTGTAATTAATATTAAATATAATATTAAAATCTAATTTGAAGGGTTATTCCACTAATGGGCCAAACTTCCTAGGGAAATAGGGCCCATGAGGGAAAACCGGAGGAGGGAAGGGCCAAGGGGCCAAGGCCCAGGCGCCTTGAGGGGGCCCACCCGGCTAGCCTAGGGCTGTGCATGGGGTGGGGCCCACCCTAGGCCGGCTGGCCCATTAAGGCCCATGCGCCTCCCCTCTCTCCCTTGTTTAGTCCCACATGGGAAACCCAAAGGGGAGGGCACACCCCCTCTCCCTATATAAAGGGGTGCCCATGGGTGGGATTGAACACACCAATATTTGGAGAAGTCCTTTGGTTGACTTCCTCCTTCTCTCTCTCTCTATACCTCATGACCATGGACCCCAAGTCTGGGCTGATCGAGGCACACCTGAAGTACGCCGTTGCGCTGCAGGCATTCCTACCGGATATCAATTTCTGCACTCCCGGTGGGATCGGGGAGCCGGAGGTCTCATCGTGCACCGGATGTGTACGAAGACACGAGGCGCAACACTTGGGGCACTAGAATGTCGTGAGCCGGAGCTGTTGCACGATGAAGTTGATGAAGATCAAGAAGGAGCAAGGGGTGACCTGCGAGGAGCTTCGCGACCTCGAGGTTGGCTTCGAGTACGACTACATCAACCATGTTCCCTGCGGAACGTTAACCGCGTACAGTATACAAGGGTATGTATTCTCTACGCATTGGCCATTACCGCATTACTACATAGATAGATCCTAGGCTAGTTTCTGGGGTTTTAACGTAGGAATTTATTTGTTTTCCGCACTGATCCCCTACAGGAAGGAGAGCTGTGTGGGCCCCATCGGTCAGTGACACGGAGAGGCTGAGCAGGTTGCAGCTCTTCCTTTGGACCGGCCCACTCGCTAGCACACGTTGTAGGTCGCTCACTTGATCGAGGCGTGAGGTAGATAGGACACGGGCCACTGGGCCATTTTGGTCCGACTAGGTTAGTCTACTTTATTTTTGTGTTTTTTTTTCGATTTTCTCTTTTCCATTTCTCTTATTATTTTAGTTTTGTAACTTCAAATGGAGTAAATTCAATTTCTGAATTTTTGTAAAATCCTAACTCATCTAATAGACTTTATAGAAGGCAATTTAAGTCAAAGGAAAAAATATGCCATTTGCATATAAGGCATTATATGGCTATTTTAGAAATTCCAAAATATGGTTTTTTGGTTTTTGATTTGAATGCAAAATTCCCAAAATACTTTTAAGACAATTAGGGAACTATACTTCCTGCCCGATACAATATATGATATATTTCTCAGATAAAAAATTAGAAGGTGATTTTGGGGAATTTCACATAGGGATTTAACAAAAAAAATTGAATGGTTTTGCATGATGGCATGATGCAATGCAAATGCAATTTTTTTTGATATCCCAAATTTTAAAATCTTGGGATGTTACAAGTTTGGATGTTTGAAAATCATTAAACTTGGGAATCTGTAAGAGAGAATTATCCACTTTGTTCTTTAATTTATTCTACCAGTAAAATACTTGAAAAACTGAATTCATGGTATGGACTACTATACCATGTACTTCATATGAACTTTCTTGGGTTTCAAGCAAAATGACCAAGGTCATGGACATACTCTATATATCTTCATCAATATAATGACGGTGTGCCCATATTTTGGTATAGGTCGATGCATGTTAGCATGGTAAAGAAGAAAAAGTTTTTTCAGAAGGAGGTACAATTAATATGTCTAAATTAGATTTCGTAGCATGTGCCATTTATTTACTAGTACATAAATTTGTTGGATAAATTAAATGTTATATTTTCAAGCTTAATTTTCTACCTAATTTAAGCCACTCATATGACTTTCTGTCGGTTTATTGAATTAGGTCTAATTTAATAATCTACAACAAGTGTGTGAGAGCAAGTTCAATAGTATAACTGAGTCTTAGGTATAACAAAGTGACACGTCGTTTACTACCAGCCTTATACCAACATATATAATACCTAGCAATTAAACAATACAACAACTATCATTACGATGCAACAACCTCGTTAAAAAGCAAGAAGATGAAACATGAATACAATGAAAAACATTTCTATGCCCAATTGAAAAATCTTAAAACTTGGCAATTGTAAGAAAGCATGGTACACCTTGTCTGAAATTGCGGGGTGGCATTCTTTCTTTATTTTTTGGAACTAGAGGTCGTGGAGGAGAGAGATGCTTCTATTCTCGTGCTAGGGTTTGTAGTTGTCGCAAGGTGGTCTGAGGACCTTTTTATAACTACTGTTATCTTTGACCCTTTTTTTACTGGTGTTGATGATTATTTTGAATTCTAAAACAGAAAAATGGTCACTGGAGGTAGATCGGTGTGTTGTACCAAGACACACGTGCGCAGCGCCACGCTATGGACGAGGGAGAGACATGCCGATCTATGCGCCCACAGCCGCAGATAAGAGATCGATGGAGGGTGGATGGTGAGAGGCAGTGAAGGAGAGAGAAAACACAATTTTTTTGCATGCATATACTAGTAGGTCCATACATTTACTACTAGTGGAGTGTACCTTGTATCTTGTGTTCAACCCATCATAGCTTTGCTCTGATATCGCACCACCTTCAACTCCTCCTCTTCGTAGCTCTCGCACTGCCTCTTCTCTTTTAAAGGCTCGCGATGCCTCCCTCTTGTTCTCTTACTTGTGTAGCTCAAGTTTGAACAAATTTCATTAAATTGTCAAGATGCAAAATCTTAGCAAGAAGTTAAACCTGTTTTCCAAACTCTCGGTGGTTTCCAATATATTAATTGACCCCCAATGGGTACCTCTAAAAGCTTTTTCGTAAAACTTTCAAAGAAACCTATGATTTACTTGTAGTTAAAATTTGAAAGATCCAGCAGTACATACTAAGACAGGAAATATCACATATTCATATTCAGCAACACTTGACAAATTCAGTAGAATTTCAAAGTGACCGATTCAGCAATACAGATACTGAAATTCAATAGCAGTATAGAGAGAATCAGTTCTTGTTTCAGCTCTCAAACACATGACATAGGATGAGTTTTACCTTTTCTCCGAAAACACTCCATCATTAGAGCAAGTGAAACTGACGACAAGTCTGCTTTTGCGTGCATATCTCGTTCTTACATCAGTGCATGTGTGATTAACATATATGCAACCCAAAATGCCCAAGCCTCATCTAGATTGTGACAAGGCCATGTTTCAAAACAAAAGCAAAAAAATCTACTGCCATTGATCAAAACAAGTACTAGTACATTAGTATTAGTTCCACAAAATACTTTAATAATAGCAACATCAGAATATTTGAGAGATTTGATAGCTTTTGAAAGATTTAGCAGTACAAGCCATATTCTGCACTCGATCTGAAAGATTCCCAATACATAGGAATTATTAGAAAATATATTAGCTGTTGCAGAACTCCATACAAAACACTTGGTAGAAGTGTAAAACTACTCATACTAGTACCTTAAGCTTGCTAGGAACCACTACATATTCCATCATATACTCCAAACATTAATGAGAGAAAAGAGATAGGTCAGAATCACCACAAGATCTGTATGCCAGTGATTCAGCGTGTCCAAGTCATGGTCGGGTAGCGCTTGCTTTCCAGCCTGTCACGCTTCTCTCGTTTCACCGTCTTCTGTGGATCCTCGTAATAGGCTTTCGCCTATGCACCCTCAACAAGATAGATGTAAAATTCATGGATCTTTCCAGCAAATTCGACCTCTCTGATTATGAAGAGAATCCGCCACTAACATAAATAAAGTAATTAATATTAGAAGAGAGCGACTAGAAAATTACATAGTACATTCATATTAGGATCATCACGAGAATATTAAGATGTGATATCTCACAATGGGTTGATTTCATCGTCGATTCAATATAGGAACACCACGAGGAACTTGGACCAACGATTGAGGAGCTTGACAATAAGTCTACGGATCCGACAGGTAATGGTTGAGTGCATCCAGCGCGGATTCGACCAGTGGCTCCACAATCTTTGGTTTAGAATAAAACTCGAGCTTATAAAGCGCACGAAAATAGACCAATGACGACATCCTCACCTGATACTCCTCCAATTCTCACACCGCCAACCTTATGCGGCTGGCGGATAGGATAATCTCCGTGTTGTGCCTATCAATCTGTCTGATGAACAACATACCCGCCTTCCCGATGCCTATGAAATTTGTTCTCCGCAAGCCCCGTGTAGGCACCATCTTAGATGGGTCCCATTGTTTGATGTTGTACCGGACTGTGGGCACCTCCATCGAGTGGGTAGATTTGAGGTGCAGATACAAAGGTATATTTTTGCTGACCCACTTGCATCATGGTCCATGCAGATAAAGGGGCTATGGATGCAGGAGATCATGTGGGCATATAGTTTGTTGAAGGAGACCAATGTCGAGCACTCGTAGTTCGGGCAGCTATAACCTTCTTCGCTGGCGACTTGGCGGTGTAGCTCCTTGGAGCATGTGTCTAGCCGGACGTCGCTTTTAGTGTCTAGATGCTCAGGGATTTTGTTGACAACATCATTGCCAACTTTGCTAAAGCCCCTACACCACCGGCTCTCCCTTGAACCTCTCCAAATATTGTACAGACAATGCGCCATTGTGTTCGGGGGGATTGTGGGAGAAGACGGATCTATATAGAACTGTTGGGGGGGTTTTGGAGGAGAGGGGTGGTGGTCTAGAAGGAGTGTTGCAGCGGCGAGATGGCGAGGAAAATGTGTGAATGACGCGGTGGAGAGGATCCCAAATGCGGCCAGGCGGTGTCCGTGAGTAGGGATAAACTAAACACAGATGGGAAAGATGGGATGGCTCTTTGAAAGAGGTTTTTTCTTTTCTTCTGCTGTAGGAAGCGGCTGCATCGAGGACATCGGCTAGCGTGATGGACTAGCACGCCGATGTGCACTAATAAATTAACCATATCACATCTTGGCGCAATATAGTCTCATCACGTCAGTTTGACCAGACATATTATTCCCAAAGAATAAGGTGTCCTCGTTTTGCATGTTTTTCTTTGACCAAAATTTAATCTAAATATATAAATAACGTTGGTACAAAATTAGCATATTGGAAAGTATTAATCTACCCCAACGATACTAATTTTACACAATATAGTACTAGTTATCTATTTATTCAGTCAAATTTTACACAATGTAATCAAGTATGTATCTTCTCGGCACCCGCGCACACACCTGCCAGTTGATCTCTCTCTCGTCACACTTTGTGGTGCTCAGCACCTATGCCATGGTTAGGGTTGCGAGATGGATCACGCGAAAGTCCCGCTTCTAGTTCATTGTGAGGTTCTATCGGAGTACTTCAAAATGAACTAGAAGCGGGACTTTCCCAGGATGCCGCTTTCAACCCTAGCCATGGTACGATGGCTCTCTGTCAGTCTATCGTGTGTTCGTCAGCTTTGTTGATTTCGTGTGCATAGGAAGGAACACTTTGGGCCTTGGGTTGGGGTGGAGACAAAAAGCAGTCACGAATGAAACTTTTTGGGTTTTGATTTTTTCATTTGGTTCGTCCCAAACATCGACATGGAAGGTTATTCCAAAGATCAACACTCACAATACTAGAGAAGGGATACTGTACTTGATATGTATATATACATATAAATATATATGTTCCATCGCATTCGATGCACTGCATCAGCAAGATCTGGCAAAAGTGATCAGCATGCTGATTTCCTTTTTGTTAAGCAAGTAGTTGTTGTTCTAGTACAAATGGTATGCCTCATCTAGTGGGTGGAGAAGGAGATCCAGTCTTGACTACTTTTCCATGCTTATTTTCAGGCCCCTTTATACTAAAATATGGATTGGGTGTAATTTTCTCTTTTTTGAGGTCCTTGATGTAACATGTACTTCCACAAACCATATTAAGTTGTTAACTGAGGCATCTTGCTCCTTCTAGGGGAAACCTAGTTGAAAAAGTTCCACCACCCCATATTTCAGACAAAGTGTACCGTGCTTTCTTATAACTTCGTAGTTTTAGAATTGTTCAAGCTTCCTAGCTAGCTAACTTTGCCCACTTAGAGGACTTTATGCCGATTTAACAAAATTAGGTCAGATATGAACTACAAGTAAGCGTGATAGGTTGCTCTTAAATTTTACTGATGTCGTTTGTTGGTACCAATGTTGTCAGTGTATCGAGAACCATCACTAGTTTTGAAAAATGCAACTAAATTCGGGCTAAGAATATGCATGCCTACAAATTTGATAATGTTTTGAAGACATTGAAATAAAACAAAGAATAAAGCAAATATTGCCATCGTCTTACGCGTATTGCTCGCCATAAAAAATCAGAAATAAGTGTTTGACTTCTTTTCAAAAGAAAAAAAATGTGTTATTGCTTCACAATATCTATACCACTATATAGTGTATGACTAACTTCGAACATCGGTAGTTGGATACAGATTAGGAAATCCCAACATTGTTTACCATTGGATCTCTTTTATTACATTAGATTATGTCATGTCTAGCATCTAGAAGATTCCATTGTTGGCCTTTAGCACCATGAATACTATGCACAGAAAGTACGAAGAATATGGTTCTGAATGCCATAAGCCGAGTTTCCAGATATAGTGGACCATGTTTTACATACGATTCCCAAGTTTTATGAGTTTTCAAAGCTTCCTTGCTAACTCGGCCCACTCGAATAACTTTATGTCTCCTTTAACGAAATCGGGTCAAATTTGAACTAGAAGCTCTAGTAAGTGGTATATTTCTATTGAAGTTTTACAAAAAAGCTTTTGGAGGTACCCATCGGTCAGTTAATATATCGAAACAATCGGGAGTTTTGACCAATTCAACTTCCTGCTAAGAATTTGCATCTTGAAAATTTTGAACTTGTTTTGAAACAATCACATGTAATAAATAAAAATATAAAAACAAATATTTACGCATGGCATCCTATCACGTCACGTGAACTACCTGCCATGAAACTAATAACCATGGGATTTGACAACTTTTAAAAAATCAGCCCCGTGATATTGTCCCACCATGTATGAACATTATTTGGTTTCAACCCTGATGACTAAAAAGGTCATGGCCATATCGATATCATAGTTTATGATACCATTCCCACATTAATTTGGTAGATGGGTGCATCTTGGTATAGTTGGCAATGTTGCCCGTGGGAGTCTCAACATTGGGCTTGTTTGATGCACGGTATAGGAAAAACAAAGGAATATGCTAAACAAGGTATCATTAGAATGTCATGTCTAGTTGAATCCTACAAGATTTGGACCCTACGAGAATTTTTCTTAAAGAAGTGTTTGATTCATAGGAAAGCAAAGGAATTGTAACATGAGGTTGAGGTGGATTTTTCTTAAAATTTTACGAAATACATGTGCATGGAATCCTTTTGCATGTATCACATGCCATGAAAAATTATAAACTTCAATTTTGAAAACTTTTGAAAAACCGGGTTCACAAAATTGTCATGCCATGCGTATGAACAGGTTTCGAGTTGGACGACCAAGGTCAATGCCATATCCTATGATCCACAACATAGCTTATGGTCATTTTCCCATATTAGGTAGATTAGTGCATCTTGGCATGGTAAACAATATTTTTTCAAGGGGAGTTTCCAACAAGTATTAGGAAAAGAGATGATCGCAATTTTCCATGTGATAGGATTTTTTTGCTAAAACTAGAATGTTGTTTTGCATAAAGCAAGTGGTTGTACTAGGAAAAATATGGATCGAAATGGAAGGGAAAAACAAAGAGCTACTATAGAAGAGATTATGAGGTTAGAGAAGCCAGCCCGAGAGGGAAGCAATGAAGAGGAGTTAAAGGCGGTTCGATGTCAGAGAAAAGTTATGAAAAAAAGAGATAGACATAGTGCCGCCGTAGTACCATGGCACACATGCGCAGCGACACCCTATGGATGAGCGAGGGAGATATTGGCTAGAGGATGGACGTGAGGCAACAAAGGAGAGAGTAGTACATAATTTATTTTCCCTGCATATAGTAGGAGTAGCACACTATAAGGCTACATGAGTGAGCACCACATTGATTCCTTTGTTAAAAAGTAAAAGTTCTAGTATTTCGTACGAAGAGTATGCCTCGTTTAGTGGGTGGAGAATGAGATCCAGACCTGACTTCTTTTCCATGCTTATTTCCAGGGCCCTTTGTATTAAATATGTGGGCTTGAATGTAATTTTTTAGGTCCTTAATTGATGTAACATGAACTTCCACTGACTGTGTTAAGTTGTTAATTCGAGCATCCTGCTCCTTCTAGGTCCACCCTCTAGTTGAAAAAATTCCACCACCCCACATTTCAGACAAAGTGGACAATGATTTTCTTACAATTTCCTAGTTTTAGCATTTTTCAAGCTTCCTAGCTAATTTCACCCACTTAGATGACTTTATGTCAATTTAACAAAATTAGGTCAGATATGAACTACAAGTAAGAGCGATAGGGTTTGCTCTTGAATTTTACAAATGTCGTTTGAAGGTACCAACAATGTCAATATACCTCGAACCAGCACGAGTTTTGAGTAAGGCAAGTAACTTCATGCCTAGAAATTTGATAATGTTTTAAAGACATGTAAATAAAACAAAGAAATTGTAACAAACCAAATAATTGCATGTGGCATCCTCTTACGCGTATTACTTGCCATGGTCACCATTTTCATGGCATGCAGTCCACACGACATGATACGCCATCATGCATAAATATTTTGTTTTTTTTATTTCGTTAAATCGGCAAAATGTCACTGAAGTATGCGAAGTTAGCTAGTAAGTTTGAACAATCCTAGTACCAAAGACATGGGAATTATAAGTGCACCTGCATTGTGTAGGAAAAAGTGGTTCTAAGCAATGAAGTGTGTTTTGAGGTTTGTGCGTACTAGCGTTTATTGTGCTAAAGGCTATCAATAGAATCCTCTAGATGCTACTAGAATGGAAAAGAAGATCCAATGCTTAGAAGATCTGATGCTTAGCAATGTTTGGATTTTCTAGTCTTGTTCCAATGGTCAATGATCAAAGTTAT
The DNA here is from genome assembly GCA_910589775.1 of Avena eriantha. Lineage (NCBI taxonomy): Eukaryota > Viridiplantae > Streptophyta > Magnoliopsida > Poales > Poaceae > Avena > Avena eriantha. Next base: position 438,693,503 of record OU342743.1, on the reverse strand, counting down.
TCGTACACTATAGTTCCCTCTTTATATAAGAGATAAGACAAGATAAATATAAGATAAGAAGTAGTGTGAATAGCCAATCTTTTGAATAACCTTCCCTCCCGATGTTTGGTAAGAAAGTGAAACTTTGGAAACCAGAAAAGTTTGTCTTGTTTGGTTGCCAAGGAACACAGTGGTTTCCTTCCTATGTACTCCTCCTACTCCACACCAACCCGGCTGACGAACACACCAGAGACACGGAGGCTGATCAAGGCACACATAAAATTTTCCAAAATCTTTTGAAGCTAACTAGGAATTCGGTACAACAAAACCACCAGGAGTTCTGAAATAATCAAGTTCTTATCTATGTAAGAACTTGGCATGTGGTGTTTTTGTATTTGGTTGGAGTACATGGGTGCTTCTTGGCATGATGAACAATATTTTTCCACTAGGAGTTTCTCCATGTTGAAAAAAAATCAGCGTGAGAGCAGCGAAGAGGAGGATTTGAAGGCAGTATGATGTGAGAGCAAAGCTACGATGGGTTCCTGACACGAGGTATAGTGAGTAGTACTAGTAAATTTCAGGACCTTCACTATATATGCATGCAAAACAAATTCTGTTTTATCTCTCCTGCACTTCCTTATCACCATCCACACACCCTGGTCGGCTGATCTCTCCCTCGTCCACAATGTGGTGTTGTCCACGTGTGTCGACCTTCCTTGTCATTCTATTTCACACCCTGTGAAGAGGAAGCACCAAGCATGCCCCCAGCACGCTGGTTCGAAAGTGAGGAGCATTTTTTGTGAAGCAAGTACAATAGTACAAAGGGTATGGCTCAGCTGCTCGCTCTAGAAGTACCCAACTACTTTTCCTTGCTTAACTTTAGGGACCTTTGTGCTAAATATATGGACCTCTATGTAATTTTATCTTTTTTGAGGTCTTCGATGTAAACCGTACTCCCACCGTCCATGTCAAATTTTAACTACAAGTAAGCACGCTAGATTCATCTTAAAATTTTCTAAAAAACTTTTGAAGCTAACTAGGAATATAGTACATAGAAAACCATCGAAAGGTCTGAAAAATTCAAGTTCTTGCTATGCATCTGCATCCTAAATAAATTGACACCGTTTTGATAACATTCAAATAAAGAATAAATACGTAGTGTTAATTGACATTAAGTTATTCAAGTGGGCAGAGTTAGCTTGGATGTTTGAAAACTCATAAAACATGGGAATCATAAGTACAACATGTTGGTACACTATATATGTCTGAAAGCTTGTCTTGTGGCATTCAGATCCTTTACTGAAAAGAACGATCTCGTCATCACTCGGAAAATTGAGAATTGAAATTTCATTCCTAATAGTTGGGCACTCACACCAACGACATTGTTTACTACAAGAGGATGAACCAATCTATATACGGAAATACATTTAATACAGGAGCAATCTATCACACTTACGTGTAGCTCAAGTCTGACATGATTTTGTTAAATTGTCAAGATGCAAAATTTTACCAAGAAACTAAACATGTCATCGAAACTCTCAGTGGTTTCTAATATATTAATTGACCCCCGATGGGTAACTCCAAAAGATTTTTGGTAAAACTTTCATAGCAACCTACAGTTTACTTGTTGATCAAATTTGACCTAATTTTGATAAATCGACATAAAGTCTCATTCAAGTCGACAGGGTTAGCTAGGAAGTTTTAAAACCCCTAAAACATGGGAATCATAAGTACAACATGTTGGTCCACTATATATGTTTGAAAGCTTGGCTTGTGGTATTCAGATTCTTATTCTTCGGACTTTCTTTATGAAAAAGAACAATCTCGTCATCACTCAGAAAATTGAGAATTGAATGTTCTTTCGTGGTAGTTGGAAAAACTGAAAATTGTGTTGATAGGAGGGAGGTGCTTTAGTTAACACGGTCAGTACGTGGAAGTATATGTTACATCAAGGACCTCATAAAAATTGAAAATTACATCCAAGTCCATGCATTTAGGACAAAATGACCCTAAAACTAAGCAATGAAGTGTGTTTCGAGGTTTCTGCATACTAGAGCATTTATTGTACAAAAGACTATCAATATAATGTCCTAGATGCTAGAATAGGAAAAAGATCCAACGGCTAGCAATATTGGGACTTGCCTGTCTTGATATAACGGTCAATGTTCAAAGTTATTCGTACACATTGTATAGTGGTTAGATAAGATAAGATATGTATTATCGCATTTGGTGCACTTCATCATCAATATCGGGCCAAAGTGAGCACCATGTTGGTTTCCTTTGTTAAGCAAGTACAAGTTCTAGTACTCTGTACGAAGAGTATGCCTTGGCTAGTGGGAGGAGAATGAGAGCCACACCCGACTGCTTTTCCATGCTTCTTTTCAGGGCCCTGTGTATTAAATATGTGGACTTGGATGCAATTTTCTATTTTTTTGAGGTCCTTGATGTAACATGCACTTCCACTGACCGTGTTAAGTTGTTAACTGGAGCATCTTGCTCCTTCTAGACCCACCCTCTAGTTGAAAAATGCCACCACCCCACATTTCAGTCAAACTCGACAATGCATTTCTTACAATTCCCTAGTTTTAGCATTTTTCAAGCTTCCTAGCTAATTTTGCCCACTTAGAGGACTTTATGTTGATTTAACGAAATTAGGTCAGATATGAACTACAAGTAAGCGTGATAGGGTTTGCTCTTGAATTTCACAAATGTTATTTGAAGGTAGCAACGATGTCAATATAACAAGAACCAGTACGAGTTTTGAGAAAGGCAACTAACTTCATGCTAAGAATCTACGTCATGCCTACAAATTAGATAATGTTTTGAAGACGTGGAAATAAAACCAAGAAATTATAAGAAACAAAATACTTTCATGTGGCGTCCTCTTACGCGTATTACTTGCCATGGTTACTGTTTCCATTACACGAAGTGCATGCGACATGATAGGTCATCATGCGTAAATATTTTTTTCTTTAGTTCATTAAATCGGAAAAAAGTCACTGAAGTGTTCGAAGTTAGCTAGAAAGCTTGGAAAATCCTAGTACTAAAACATGGGAATTATAAACACATGGTTTACTTTATCTGATAATTGGGGCGCTGACATTTTATTTAACTTTGGAGTGTGTTTTAAGGTTTCCACATACTAGCGATTATTGTGCTAAAGACTATCAATAGAATCTTCTAGATGCTAGAATGGAAAAGAAGATCCAACGACTAGCGATGTTTGGATTTTCTAGTCTTGATCCAACAATCAATGTTCAAAGTTATTCATACACTATTTAGTGGTATTGTATGGTGAGATATATAAGAGATAAGACAAGATAAATATATGATAAGGGGTACTGCAAATGATCGATCTTTTGAATAACCTTCCCTCCCGATGTTTGGGAAGCAAGTCAAAACTAGGAAACAGGAAAAGTTTGAATTTTTTGCCGCCAAGGACCAAAGTGGTTTCCTTCCTATGTACTCCTTCTACTCCACACCAACCCAGGTGACAAAAAGACCAGAGACAAAGACTAACTGACATAGAGCCGAGCCGCCATACCAAGGCACACATAATTTTTTCCAAAAAATATCACAGCTAACTAGGAATTCAGTACATCAAAACTACTGGAAGTTCTTTGATCACAAAAAAAACCACGAGGAGTTCTGAAAAATTCATGTTCTTAGCTACTCCCTCTATCCACAAATAAGTGTAGTTCTAGCGTTTGTTCTATATCAAACTTAACTATCTCCGACCAACTTTTATTTCTAAATATAGCAATATTTATGACACAAAACTAGTACAAGTTGATTCATTTTAAAATGTACTTTCATATTATGTATATTTCATGTTTTATATATTGCTAGATTAGTTTTCATAAGTAGTCAAATTTTAAAAAAGTTTGAGTTAGACAAAGAGCTAGAAATAACTTATTTGTGGATGGAGGGAGTATGCAAGAACTTGACATGGTGGTGTTCCCGTATTTGGTAGCAGTACATGGGTGCTTCCTCGCATGATGAACAATATTGCCACTAGGAGTTTCCCCCTTATTGAAAAAAATCTAGGAGAGAGAAGAGATCAATAGCACAGAGGAGGCAGCACTAGAGCGGCGAAGAGGATGATTTGAAGGCGGTGTGATGTCAAAGCAAAGCTGTGATGGGTTCTCAACACGAGGTACAGAGTATAGTGAGTAGTACTCATCATCATCCACACACCCCGGTCGGCTAATCTCTCCCCCGTCCATAACGTGGCGCTACCCATGTGCGTCGACCTGCCTTGCTATTCCATTTCACACCCTGCAAAGAGGAAGCACCAAGAACACCCCTAGCACACTGGTTCAATAGTGAGGAGCATTATTTTCTGTGTGTGTGAAGCAAGTACAGTGGTACAAAGGGTATGGCTCAGCTGCTCGCTTGAGAAGGAACCGACTTCTTTTCCTTGCTCAATTTTAGGTCCCTTCGTGCTAAATTTATGGACCTCTATGTAATTTTCTATTTTTTGAGGTCTTTGATGTAAAATGTACTCCCATCAACCATGTCAAATTTTAACTACAAGTAAACGCGATAGATAGATTCCTCTTAAATATTTCCAAAAAATGTTTTGAAGCTAACCAGGAATTTAGTACATTGAAACCCACTGAAAGTTCTGAAAAATTCAAGTTCTTGCTATGCATCCATATCACGACAAAATTTAAACCATTTTGATAAATTGACATTAAGTCATTAAAGTGGAAGAGTTAGCTTGGAAGTTTGAGAACTCATAGAACATACAGTACAAAACGACCTGTGCATGGGCGTGGAGGAAAAAAATAAACAAAGGGGGAGCGAATTATGTTATAGTTAAGAGTCTAGCTCTAATGTTCCGAATAGTTTCTCACCGATTTTGTAGGCCACGTCTTGGTACCAACAAAACGGCCGCAAACATAGGGAGTACAATACTCATGTTAAGTGGGGATTTGGCTACGCGAGAGGCTGCAATTACCAAGATAAGCATGCATGCTTGGTTAGCTAGGCACTTAATACTTGAAGGTCAACCAGACCGGTGGTATCTTTCTATACTATATTGATTGCTTGTAAGACTTCTTCCAAAATCAAGAGGACAAAAATACGTAGCTTGAGCAGCGGTGGAGTCCGCCGTAGAGCAATATCCAGAGAAAGGGATAGAGAGGGAGGGGGCGGGGAGAACGAAAAATAGAGGATGTTTTGGCGAGTGCCATCCATCTGAGCGAGAAAGCTAGAGATGCCCACCCCCACGTCGACACTCTGCAGCGCCTCCGTGTCATGCTGGCGTGCACCGTGTCATGCACCCGTTCTGATGCCATCTTCGTGGCCTAGCTCAAGAATAAGTGGACTATTTCCTCACCAGCTTCGGTGGCATCACCAGCATGGTGGATGACCTCATTTCTCGGCTTCAGGCCAAGCGTCGTGACCCATCCCCAATAGGTATGTTTGCCACAATGTATGCTATCAGCATCAATATCATTTTCTTCTATGGACTTCTCATTCATCTAGCCTACCTATATTTGACTTTTAGACCCAATTTTTGGTCTAGGTGATCCGCCCCAGGTTGTTGCCGCGCACACCGCTTCCCTGCCTGGTCTCTCTAGAGAGCATATATTCCACGCTCGGATGGCCTTGCAGCTTTCCGAGGCTCTTCCCGCCGAGTCGGCGTACATCTACATGGAGGTCACTGTTCTCGCGCATCGTCTTTCCCAGCATGATGAGCTAGAGCACTTCATCAGCCTCCTTGAGCAGTATGTATTTCACGGCACGTCGGGCCTGAACAACGTCCGTGCAGCCGCCTTCCTCTGTTGCAAGGATATCCTCGACACCTTTGCAAAAAACATGTCAATGTGGCAGGTACCATTGCTCCTCGTGGCGTGGGAAACCAAGGTTGAAGACAAAGGGCATCTAAATTTTTTTGATGTAATTTTCGTTTATGTTGAGGTTCTTTGTACTGTTCGATGTTTCTTTTAATTCCAGTGTCCTTTTCAAGAAAAAAACAAAGAAGAGAAGACGTATGAGATATGGTAGATCATACGATTATTCTCCATGGCTTACTATCACTTTGTCATTTACATGGACAGATCACATATGGGTCCCACCTTAAGTGTATAGTTCGCTCTTTACCTATTGCAAGAATTACTAAAGTAAAGTGGGTCCCACCTTGAGGCTAAAGTTCACACTTTACACATAGGTGAAGCAAGTGAGCCTTCCCTTTCGATGCTTAGGAAGCATGTGACAATTTGGAAACCGGAAAAGTTTGATTTTTTGCCACCAAGGACCAAAGTGATTTCCTTCCTATGTGCTCCTCCTACTCCACACCAACCCGGCTGACAAACACACCGGAGACACAGAGTCGATCCACCATACCAAGGCACACGCAAAATTTTCTAAAAAACGTTCGAAGCTAACTAGGAATTTAGTACAACAAAACCACCAAGAGTTCTAAATTTTTTAATTTCTTAGCTATGCAAGAACTTGGCGTGGTGGTGTTCCCGTATTTGGTATGAGTAGATGGGTGTTTCTTGGCACGATGAAAAATATGTTGCCACTAGGAGTTTCCCACTGTTGAAACAAAAGTCTGGAAGCAAGAAGAGACTGAGAGCACGGAGGCACCAGCGCGAGAGTAGTGAAGAGGAGGATTTGAAGGCGGTATGATGACAGAGAAAAGCTACAATGGGTTCATGACATGAGGTACATGGTACAGTGAGTAGTAGTAAATTTTAGGACCTTTACTATATAATAGTGAGTTGCAAGTGCGTTGCACGTGAGAATCAGATAATAAAAGTATGACATATTATTTTTTATATAAAATTATAATAGGTGAAGTTGAAAAAATAATTATAATTTCGAGTCATGTATATAAAGTGTTGGTTGTGTTTGGTTCTTGTACTTTGTATCATGTAGAAATCAGCCTATTAGCTACCTAAGTACACAGCATGCTCTAGAGACATGATGAAGATGATTCTAGAATTATCGAAAAGTGTATGGAACTCTATCTAATTTTCTCTTTTTTGAGGTCTTCGATGTAAACCGTACTCCCACCAACCGTGTCAAATTTTAACTACAAGTAAGCGCGATAGATAGATTCCTCTTAAAATTTTCCAAAAATCTTTTGAAGTTAACTAGGAATTGAGTACATCGAAAACCACCAAAAGTTCTAAAAAATCAAGTTCTTTCTATGCATCCGCATCCCGACAAAATTGACACCATTTTTTATAGCATTCATATAAATAATAAATAGTACAAACTGACATAAAGTCATTCAAGTGGGCAGAGTTAGGTAGAAAGTTTGAAAACTCATAAAACATAGGAATCTTAAGGACAACATGTTGATTCAGATCCATATTCTTCGGACTTCCTTTACAAGAAAGAATAGTGCTGGCATTATCACTAATAAAATTGAGACCTAAATGTTCTTTCTTGATACTTAGAAACTCACACCAATGATATTTGTTTACTACAAAAATCTACTACGCTTACTTCTAGCTCAAGTTTGACATGATTTCGTTAAATTGTCAAGATGCAAAATCTTTGCAAGAAGTTGAACATGTCGTCAATACTCTTGGTGGTTTCTAATATATATATTAATTTAACCCCTGATGGGCACCTCCAAAAGATTTTTTATAAAACTTTCAAATCAACCTATTTACTTGTAGTAGTTCAAATTTAACCTAATTTTGATAAATCGACATAAGTCTTTCAAGTGGGCTGGATTTAAATAGCTAGGAAGTTTGAAAACTCATAAAACATGGGAATCGTATTTACAACATGTTGGTCCACTATATATGTCTGAAAACTTGGTTTGTGGCATTCAGATCCATATTCTTCGAACTAATTTCTTTATGGAAAAGAACAATCTCGTCATCAATTGGAAAATTGAAAATTGAATGTTCTTTCATGATAGTTGGAAATTCACACCAATGACATTGTTTACTACAAGAAGATGCACCCATCTACCTCCAAAAATACGAGTTTTGATGACTTTTGGAAACAAACAACTAACAGGATGCTTCCCAATATTGGATACCATGCATGAACATTATTAATTATTCTTTGGTTTCAACGCAAACTTAACAATGAAGGTCATGCCCTTATCGACATCATATGTTTAATTATGATATGGTTCCTGCATCTGGTAGATTGTGTTCATCTTGTTGTAATAATCCGTTTTTCTAGTGAGAGTTTCCAAATATCAAAAAAAAAGTTTATGATAATTTTCCGCGTGACATGACTATTTTTTCTATATAGAATGTACGAAGAGTATGACTCGAAATGCCACAAACCTAGTTTTACATAGAGTGGTTGACCATGTTCTTACTCATGGTTCCCAAGTTCCATGAGTTTTCAAGCTTCTTATTAGCCAAACTCTGCCCACTTAAATTACTTTATGTCGATTTATCAAGATTACCAATTTTCTAAGTGACAAGAATGTTTATTCAATTTATATGAACATAATAAAATTCAATTTTCTAAGTGACAAGAATATTTTTCTTTAAACCATGCACAAAAACTATGGCCCAGAATGCCACAAAGCCTAGTTTTCAAACATACTGTGGACCATGTTTCACTTAAGGTTACCAAGTTTAATTATGAGTTTTCAAGCCTCTTAGCCAATCATGCAATCAAAATTAGGTCAAATTTGAACTACAAGTAAGCATGATATATTTCTCTTTAAAAGTTACAAACATCCTTTGAGTCTGTATGGTACCGATGCGATTAACACATAAAAAATAAACGACAGTTTTGTAGGATGCAAGTTCTTGCTATGAATATGCATGTTGACAATTTGATCCTCACTAGCTATGAAACAACATTAATGGAAAGACTAAAAAAATGAAGCCTTCCACATGGCATCCTCTTAGGTGTACTACTACTTGCAATTAAACATAATTAATAGCGTGAGTCATCATAGCTTACAAAAAAATTGATCCACAATATGGCCTACAGTCCATGAACATTCTTGGTCTTCAAGATGAACGACAAAGGTACATCATACTTTATGGTAATGTTCCCATATATCTGGTAGATGTGTGCATCTTGGCATTGAGAAAAATGGTGTCAACCGGAGTTTCCAACTTACAACAACAAAAAAACTTTATCAATTTTTAAAACGATAATTTTTTCTGTAAAGCAAGCATGAATAAAAATGCATGGCTCGGAGTGCCACAATAACAACCCTCATTTTTAGGCAAAGTGTGGACCATGATCCACTTATGATTGATTACTAAGTTTTATGTGTTCTCATGCTTCGTAGCGAACTTCACCAACTTAAACGAATTCAATTCGATTTGTCAATATTAGGTAAAATTTGAACTATGAGTGAGTCGTAGCAAGATGCTCTTAAGGTTATGCAAGTATCTTTTGAAAATACCCACCAAGGTGTCAATATATTCAACTTCTAGCGCTAAGAATTTGCATGTAGAAAAATTTGACCTTGTTTCGAAAACAATAAAAAAATAAATGAAAAAACATCACGCGACATCCTATAAATTGTACTACTTGCCATTGAAAGATCGGTATAAGTGACTAGAGGAGGGTGAATAGGCTCTACTCAATTTTTAGCTTCTTTTCAAATTAAGGTTTGACACAAAGTAAGTTCTCTAGATATGCAACTAAGTGTGGGAACCTATATGTCAAGCAAGCAACAATAATAATAAAGAGTAAAGGATAGAAATCACCGAGAGGGGACACGGAGATGTTTTCCCGAAGTTCATTCCTTTTAAGGGGAAGTACGTCTCCGTTGAAGGGGTGGCCGATACTAAGACCAACAGGGCCACTAAGGCCCCGCCCTAATCTCCCGCGCACCCGCCTTGCGGAAAGCACACGATCCACTATGCGGTGGCCTTGAAGGTGGTGACCGAAACCTTGTACAAAACCTTGGGGCACTTCTCCACAACTGAATTGGAGGCTCCCAAGACAACCTCGAAACTCTTACACATGAGGATGAGCTATAGAGGGCGACTTCTTCAAGTTACGGTTTCCTCAAACCCTAGAGAAACAACAACTTACACAAATGGTGAGGAAACACAAATCCCTTTGGTGGAAGGCTAGGTTTAGGTCTCCTCCCTCAATTCACTAAGGGGCAACAAGTTTGAGTGGCTAGGGAGGGAGAACTAGGAGGTAGGAGCTTAGCATTAATGGAGGAGAGAGAGTAGAAGTTGCAACCTTCACTTGGGGAAGAAGGGGGTATATATAGCCCCCCCAACAAAAAGAGACATTGCTTCTTCACTAACCCTGGAGTCCCCGGTCTTCAGGGTCGGAGTCTCCAGGCAGGGCTGGAGTCTCCGAGGTAGGTGCAGGACTCCAGGCTAGACTCTGGGGGGGTATACTAAAGGCTTTTCGGACGCACCCCGGAGTCAAGGCCGGAGACTGGGCCGGAGTCTCCGGGTTCCTGCCCGGAGTCTCCGATGTGGCGCACGACTCTGGACCCAACTCTAGGGAGGTATACAGAGAGGTGTCCAAGGGGGGTCAGAGACTTGCCTAGAGACCTGGCTGGAATCTCCGGTCCAAGACCCCGGGGTCTCCGGGCCTAGACCCCGGAATCTCCGGACTCAGTGGAGGCACGTTATCCCAACTTCCCTTCCAAGCTCCTATTCTTGAATAAAATTTGAACCCTTCTCCATTGCAAGATAGAACACGACTTGTGCATTTACATGGATAACCTGAATACTTAGCACACAGTAAATACTAAATTGTGTTGGCAACAAACACCAAAATATCATTAAAGCAGGAAATGCCCTTTTAATCTCCCCCTTTTTGGTGTTTGATGATAACACAAGTATTTGCACAATAATAGATAAGAACATGGAGCCAGAGGTTGAGAGGCCCCCCCTCGAAGTGTGCACCCACGAGATTTGCATATGAATAAAAGTGCACAAAAACAAGGGAGGACACTCCCCCTAGATATTACAAACCTACCCAAGTGCAAGGAGATAAGATTTGGTAAGTGATACTCATACCTTTGTACCAACAAATGTGGTGATAAGATATATAAGGGCACCCATTAAGAGAGGTCTTCACCATACACGAGATATGAAACCATAAGGTAAGATACCACATAGTCTTCACATACATATAGCCACAAAACATATGTCCATAGATAATTCACAACATAGGTCCATAAATAACGCGAGGCAAATAAGAACAACTCACAAGCAGTGAAATAATCAAATGAAGAACGAGCTTATGACTTCCCATGCAAATCCCACGCCATCACCTAATAGCAACTTCTCCCTGTTTGGCATCGAGACACCAAAAGGGGACAAGATCGAGACTACACACCCCAACTCATCATCCTCGTCCTCCTCGTCATCATTAGATCTCTCCTTGGAACCTTGATCACCTTGATCATCATCAGCAGCAGGGCCCTTGCCACGGAGAGAAGAGGATGCTTCATCCTCAAACATACGCCAATCAACAGAACCTTGAGACCACAAACCATAGGAGAAAGTGCGAGAGGGATGTGGCCGTGGTTGAGCTGAACCTGATCCTTCAGCATCACTATCTTCCTCCCATTGGTGAAAGTTCTTGAGAATCTGCTTGTCCCTCTTGTAAGCTTCATACCGACCCTTGTGTATATCAATGTTCATACAAAGCAACATCTTTTCCCAAAAGGCGGCCTTATTCATTTTCCCCTTAACATAGTCACGAGAAAAGGATGGCATATGGGCATTGCTGGCATTCTTCCTCCTAGAACAGACATGGCTGGCAACAGGAGGGTTATCCTTCTCATCCTCTCTAATCTCATCATTTGGCACGAGAGTAGAATAGCCACAAGGATCCGCAGTGGTAGTGGGAGCCTTATGCTGCAATTGGAGTGGGTCATGGTCAACAACACGAAGGCCCTCAAGCAGGGAAGGCAGGTTCATCTTTGCAAAGGTGGCTAGCACAAGCCTCATGACATAGGGAGAGTATGTGGGGGTCTTCTTCTCAGCAATGTTTGTGGCCAAATCCATGAAGATGAAGTACATGATGTCGAGTGGAGTGGCAGGAGAATTGGGGCCCTTGAGGTACACAGAATGAGCAAGAGCCATCAGACGAATCAAGTTGAGCGAATAGTGTCAAGATTACCCGCTTGAGGATAGATGTTCTCTTGGAACAAGCGGATCACAATGTGGAAAGGTGGCCCGATGTTCCTTTCTTCACTAAGGACACCATGCTTATTGTAGGGAGTAGAAAGAGGCTTCTTCGAATACTCAAGCCTAGAAGTCTCATGAATGCGAAGACCAACCAGAGCATTCCTCCCCTCGAAAGGATACTCCAAGACCTCGGCAAACTCATTGATGCTGGACTGACAACGAACCTCTCCAGTCATCCAAGTCATAGGGACCTCGTTTCCTTCCCCAAACACAAAAGTGGCAAAGAATTGATGCACAATCTGAACATTGTAATCCTGCTGAAACTCATGAGAGGATGCACCAAAGCTTCTCAATAATCCAGACAGCCTCAGAGAAATATGGCTAGATGTTCATGAAGGCCAAATCAAGGGGACGTTGCGGGCACACGGACTTCTTTGCTGACAAATTTGCATAGACTTCATTCATGATCAAAAACTGGCCATGCCTCCAAAATTGAGGATTAGGATTGTTAGAGGTCATGTCACAGAATGGCTGCCTCCTCATAATGCGGTAATCGTTGGTGCTTTGAGTCTTAAGGGCGGTGAGATTGTCAACCCTCCGCTTCTTGGCAAGTTCCTCATGACGAAGATGTTCTTCCTCTTGCCTATGCATCAACAATGCTTTCTTGCCCTTGGCCTTTTTAGCATGTTCCTCATGACTGTCATAAGGGTGTCGACCAACCATCTTGCAAGGATTGCCCCCATAGTTTCGAGCCTTGGACTTGGTACGAAGAGGACGAGAATTGCTGGAAAAACCTGCAAATAAACAAGCAAGAAAGTACGAAAACACAGAGGGGAATGAGTTTGCATGTCCAGGAATGTATGGTGGAAGAAGTTTGGGAACTAGACCAAAAACAGAGGGAAATTCCCAGAGTCTCCGGTCTCTAGCCCTGGAGTTTGCGGCCACGGACGAAGTCTCCAGCCACAAGGGGCGGAGTCTCCGCACCATCGGAGTCTCCATTCGTGGTGACCAGAGTCTCTGTCCTGGAAACTTGGTGAGTGACTGGGACTCGGGAGACTTGCCCTAGCAGTAGATCGGGTGCTCAAACTTCCCTAGATGTAAGACATTACCGTAACACACGAAATCCATGGGGAACGAGGGACCCAAACCTCAAAAATCAACTAGGGAAACCCTATACAGGGATTTGGAGGGAAAGTCACCTGGCTCCATGGATGGAGGACCCTGCTGGTGGGGAAGGAGCCTAGAAGCAAGGGGAAGGGGCTCGCCAGCAGAGACAGGTGGAGGAGGGGATGGATTTGTGGAGAGAAGGGAGTCAGGGGTGGAGAGGAGTAAGTGGGAGTTACCCCCACCCGGCTCTCTATTCTTACTGATGAGAAACCGTCCAGGTCAGAGTCTCGAGGGTCAGGCCCTGGAGTCTCTGGCCTCCACTGCCAGAAATCGCTAGAAATAACTCAGGACTGGCAAAAACATGGGAGAACCAATATGAACAAGAAAATATGAGAGAGACAACCATAATACCCAAAAAAGATGCATGAATTATGTAAAGAAGATCCAAACCCACAACAAGTTGGGTCGACGGCCGAGGCCATCGTGTTTGAGTACACTTGGCTTGGCACCGTGAAGATATATCTTGGGTCCATTACCAAAACTCAACATTTTAAGCTTACATATCACAAAATGATATAAATCCCAATCAATTAGGACCGCACTCCCCCTATGTCCATGCCTACATCTAGATGGGTTAACATATGAAGTATGGGTATGGGTCCATGGTCTCAAGCCACATTGCTCAAATCAATGATATTTAGCTCATGCCTTAGATCTCGTAGTCTCTTCTCATCAAGTGGCTTAGTGAATAAATCTACAAAGGGGTGCCTTTCTAGAAAGTTCATATGAGGTTCAACGTCTTGGTATATTTGTATGAAGTACCAAAAAACATAAGTGACTCAACTTACAACTACTCTGTCTAACTAATGTGAATCTAGACAAAGTTGATTCCATTAGAATATGAACTGGAGGGAATAGTATACAAATTGAAGCAGTAAATAAATCATCTCTTAGTTCTAATAACTGATGTGATGAGAGAACACTCCATGGCAGCGTGACAGAATAGAGTAGCTATAGTACTCCCTACTCCATAACTCTAGTCGGTGTCCTTGATGAAGCTATGCCTGGTAGAAGACAGCCAAAGGAGCACGAAAAAAACCCCTCCTTCAAAGAGCCATCCCCAACTCCGCGAGGCTGCATTTGGATCTTCTCGAGCATGCACTTCACACATTTTTGTCGCCATATCACCCGCAACATTGCTCCTTCCAGGCCGCCACCCCTCTCCTCCAAATCCAGGCTGCCACCCCTCTCCCCAACAGTCATACATAGATCCATCATGCCCCTAATCCATCCGGACATGATGACTGTGGCTTCGAGGCACAAGTAGCTGAACAAGATCTGGATGAAGGTCGGCGATGACGTATTCAACGAAGTAGCTATGTGTCTGGAAACTACCAACGCCATTCAGTTGGCCGCATGCTCCAAGGAGCTGTATCACCAAATCATTGGCAAAAAATATAGTAGATGCCCCAACAACATCTGCTAGATTTTGGTCTCCTGCAAGGACATCTACGACCACAAGATCACATGCAACTACCGCCGGTGTGTCTGCACGGAGCTAGGATGCGAGTTCACTAGCGTCAACAAAGTGTTCATCGAGCACCTCATATCTGCCCACTCGATGACGGTGCCCAGATACAGCCCCCAAAAATGGGACCCGTCTATGACGGTTCGTGCACTGGGCTGGCTGAGAGTTGAGGTCATCGACATCAGAAGGAGGGAAAGTTGTTCGTCACCCAATTTGCTGGGCATAGCACGTACTTGCTCCTGTCTGTCAGGCCGGTCAGGTCGTAGCATGCGAATTGCCACGGTACGAGGTGAGGTTTTGGTCGTTGGTCTTGTTTGCTAGTTTCAATCAGGTTGTAGTAAGGAGGTCATCCGAGAAAATGATTAGGCCGTCGCCGATTGACGCCGCACAGGAAGTGCTCACGTATTTTCTGTCGAAGCCGCAGCTTTACTGACATACTACTGAACTTGTCGTCGGACAAGATTCACCGGTGAGATATCACATCTTAATCCTCCTGTAATGATCCTAGTGTGAGTGTATGTGATGTACTAATTCACTAGTTTGTGTTGGTAGCAGATTCCCTTCGTAACTAGAATTGCGGAAATCAAGGATCCCAAATTTCCTGGTTTGTGACATGAATTTTACATGTATGCTGCTAACCTAGAGGACGATAGACGACAATAAAACGAGAGACGCATCCCAGGCAGGAAATCAAGCGCTCTTCCCGGCCAGCACTTCGACATGCTGAAGCTATCTCTTTTCTTCGAGTGCATATGATAGGACATGTAGTGGTTCCTAACTTAGTGTAGACTTGTAGTTCTACACTTCTACTAAGTATTTTTTATGGAGTTTAGCTACTGCTAATCTATTTTGTAGTAATACCTATGTATTGGGACATGTTCCGATCGAGTGGATAATATGCATGGTCTCGATTTCCTTTTGAAACTTCGCCTTGCCACATTGTTGTACAACCAATGAATTTCAATGTCAGCATTGCTGAATCTGTCAATTCTTTTGGTCATTTTCATCCACCATTGAATCGACCACTTTAAATTATTGCTTAATTTGTCAAGTGCTGCTGAATGTGAACTGGGAGCCTGTAAGATACTTTCTAGTCTTATTATGTACTGCTGAATCGTTCAAATGCTACTGAATCTATCAAATTTTCTATCATTGCTTTTACTAAAATATTTTGTACATATAATATTGATGTACTAGTACTTGTTTAGATCAAGGGCAGTAGATGGCCGGTCTTGATTTTGTTTTGAAACATGGTCTTGTCACAATCTAGATGAGGCTTGGGCATTTTGGGTTGCATATATGTTGGTCACATAGGCATTGATGTAAGAACGAGGTATGCACACAAAGCAGACATGTTCGTTAGTTTTTCATGCTCCAATGATGCAATGTGTTTGGAGAAAAGGGGAAAACTCATCTTGAACCGAGGTTTTTAGATCTGAAATAAGAACTGATTATCTATGTATTGATATTGAATTTTATTGTTTGTTTTGCTGAATCTGTCAATATTTTTGAAATGCTGCTGAATCTGTCAAGTGCGGCTGATTATGAATTGGGAATCTGTCGATATTTTTCGGTCTTATTCTATGCTTCGGAATCTTTCAAATGCTAGTATAAATCTATCAAATGTTTTGTGATTGCTAACTGGCTATTTGCACTAGAGCGTTTCCCTTTCTATCATTGGAACCGTTGGATGTGTTTTTTGGACAAATAAAAGAGGGGTAAAGATACAGCTGATTTCACCAAGTGAATTCATAGGGTATCAGTCTAGTTTTTGTGCGGGCGGAGGGCGTATCCATGATTCTTTTAACTTTTCACATGAATATCTGTAAAAAATGTGGCAAGGACCAAACTTTGGCTGCCAAACTTCGGTTGGGAGGCCTTACGGTAGGTGTTACACGAGATCTACAGTGGCTCGTGTGGACGGGCGGAGTGTGTACTCCATTGTTGCTCCTATGTATAAAGGTAAGGCCAACTATAAATACAAATAGATTCCAACATGATATACGTTGGCATGAAGTGAAACAAAAGTGATGGGGGCTTATGATATATGAGCCATTCACTCTATGATATTTGAAAGGAATATGCCCGAGAGGCAGTAATAAAGTGGTTATTTTGCTATTCCAGTTTTATAATAGATGTTTATTTTTCATTCTAGAATTGTATTAATAAGGAAGTGTTGATAAATGTGTGAATTATAAACAGATAAGGTTCCTAGTAAAGCCTCTGTTTATACTAGCTTGTTGATTAACAGATGATCAAAGGTTTCCTGATCATGAACATTGGATGTTGTTAATAGCATGGTCATATCATTAGAGAATGATATGATGAACAGTCACCCTCAATAGATGTACCAATACGATCATGTCATCAATTTTAAATTGCTATTACATTTGTAGTAACTCAATGTCCTTAGACCATGAGATCACGTCAATCACTTTCACCAGAAGAGTACTTTGATTACATCAAATGTCACACCGTAACAAGGTGATTATAAAGATGTCGGCATGTATTTGGAAACTGCCCGTTGAGGCTCATGGATCAAGATTGGAATTTGTCCATCTAGATGATAGAGAGATATACTCAGGGCCCTCTCGGTGATATCACATTGACATACCCTTGCAAGCAAGTGATTTGATCACTAGAATGTCATATCACATGAACGAGAAAAAGAGTACTTGTCGGGAACGAGATGAAACAAGGTATATATGATATCGATTGATTGAATCTCAGTCAAGTAATATATCGCGATACAAAAGGAATTTTATTGTAGCAAAAGAGGTTCAGACGATGTCGGGGGGATAACCCCCGGGTAGGCGAAGACGGGACCAACCGGTCGGCTCCAAGGAGCTCACGTCGTCTAGACCCATACCAAGGAACCACAGCCGGGTGGAATCCTCCACCTGGTCCACATCCAAGTTTCCCCAGCTGGCCCGTCAAGCCGGGTAGCCAGAAGAACCGGCTGGGAGGCCGCTCCTAGCTGGTCGCCTCGGATCCACTAGCGATAGTACGGTGGGAATGACGCAACCCGCTGAGCGCACCTTTGACCGGATAGGCTGGCTAGCCTGGCCGGAGATATCGGACAACTGCGCCAAAGCTGGAGGCTGACGAGGAAAGCAAGGGCTGACGAGGAAAGCTCCGGCTTACGCATAAAGAGCCGACTGACGGATAAAGAGCCGGTTGACGAGTAAAGCAGGGGCGCTGGACACTGTAGCATGGTCCTCCCTTGTAATGGAGGCTTGACTAGACCCGGGCCTACCGTTTGGCCTGCCCAGCCAGCCCACTTTGTAAGGCCCAGATCCAAACAGTAAACCCTAGAACCCACATTGTAAACTGCCTCCTCCACCACTATATAAGAGGGGGTAGTGCTAGGGTTCTAAGTAAGGAGTAGACGATTACAAGTTAGAAGTTCTCCACATTAGACAAGTTCAGTAGCTAAGGAAACACCTCAAGGAGCACCTGTATCAGGCATTCGCCCCCCCCCTTTGATAGTAGATCCTTGCAGGAGTAGGAGATTTACCTCGCCAAGAGGGCTCCGAACCTGGGTACATCGCTGTGTTTGCAGTATCTGTGCCCAACCCGTTGCGAGTAGCCACCGATAGCATCCTTATTGTCCCCTTCATGCCATCCCCGATGGTACTACCGTGTTCCACACCACGACAGTTAGCGCCCACCGTGGGGCACAGTGCTTCGGCTGGGATCATCTTTCGCACGGGACTTCCACTCGTTGCTGGTGAGCGAGTCGCCTCTGGCCTCGTCCTCACTTTCGGCTCCTTCGACTGTGTCCTCGACAACGCATCCTATTTCACTGGGGGGATTTTCCCAAGCGCCGGCTCCATCATGCACTTCGACGAACACCGCGTCTATGTTGCCACCATCGCTGATGCTTTCCTCGTGAGGTCGTTGTAGGGGTTCCGCGCATAAAAACAATAAATTTTACTCTACGCCCCTGAACACCTGAAGATGCCAGGACCTATCTATTAGTAATACAGTAACGGGAGGGGCTTTTCGCGAACTTACCCTTGAAGACTGAAAAGCATTGTCAATGCTCAGGAGAGCGTGGTTGGTGTAGACGAGCCGAAGCCGACCTCAAGGTCGTGATGAAGTCCTTGCGCTCCTTCTGGCTCCAACGACTTGAGTGCCTCAAGTGTGACACCTCGTGGGAGTTACACACGTCCGATGCCTGACGATGACTCCTGCTTCCCCGATCCAGCAGCAGTTGCGGAAGTAGAGCTCCCGGATCCGAATCCCGCAGCGCGACGGCACTCCGCGGTGAAGATGTCTCTCGCTCGCGCAGTCCAGACTTGGGAGCATGGTCACGAGAGAGAGAGAGAGGGAGAGAGAGAAATTATCAATTGGAGGTCCTCCCAAAAGTGGGGAGACCTTTATTGATTATTGGGTTGTATTTTCTAGGCGAATATACCCCACTATATATAGGGGGAGGAGGGGGTACACCTTCCCTCAAAGTCTCGGGGTGGGACTAAAGGAGAGGGAGGTGGGGAGGCAGCCGCCGACCAGCCACCACCATGGGCCCCACGTGGGGAAGGCCCATTAGGGCCACCGGCCACTCCCCCTTGGCCCCTCCTAGGGGCTCGGCCCCTCTTGGGCCTTTCCCCTCCGGGAATTGGCCCATTAAGCCTTTGACCAGTTAAATTGATTTTTCTCTTTATTAAATAATTATGAATAAATGATTAAATCAATATTTAACATTCATTCACATATTATCTAATCTCCGTGGCCATGGAACACCTTCCACCTCCACTCCGGACATCCTTCAGACTTACCGAAACCCTTCCGGTTTTCTCCCTTCTTTTCTTCGGTGATTCTACCGATCCTATAAACACTCTCTAAGCATCATCAAGCCCTTAAGCGTGATACCCTACGGCTCGAGAACACTCCAGACATGGTTGGGACACTCCCGCACCAATGATCAACAGAGGGACCTGGATGGCCATGTGACCCCTGTGTGTTCCACGAAGATCTTTCGTCGTTTGAACCGGTGACAGTCGTGTCTTATTCCCTTTGTCATTCGATACTTGCATTGCCCGAGACCTGATCAATGACATCTTCATGTCGAGTTCAATCTCGTTACTGAACAATACTATTTGACTCATTCCGACAAGTGATATCCCCGTGATCTAATCACACGCTGCGCAGCTATTGGATATAACTTCTCCGAGTGGGCCCTTGAGTATCTTCCCGTCACATGGACGGACAAATCCCGCTCTTGACATATATTGCCTCTACGGTTTCCTCCGAATACCTGAACACACCTTTATAACCACCGTTTTACCAGATGGCATTTGATGCTATCTAAGCACTCTCGGGAGACAGTGATTGATATAGCCTCACAGTCTAAGGAATAGTCTACGAGGATCCTTTTCTAATCATCGTAACTTGAACTTCGTGACATGATCAAATCACAATGTTTAGGTTGGGTATTGGTTCATCATCTCATTCTCCGAATGAGATGACCTCATTTCCAACTGGCATAAATGCCACATGATCAGGAAACATGATCATCTGTTGACCAATGAACCGGTGACTAGAGTTTCACTAGGAACCCCTGGTTTGTTTATATATCACACGTGTATTGATGTTTCCACTCAATACAGTTATAGCATGATATACAACTTAATCATAAACTATATGAAATATGATAATAGTCCTTACTACTATTTGTCTCTAGGGCATATTTCCAACAGTCGTCACCATCTCCGACGCGGCCCCTGGTTTCTCCGCTTCACGCGTCGCCAGCGGCAGCGTCGAGGTCATGATGGCAGGCTCAGTGGAGAACCGTCGTCCACCTCTGGAGCGCAACGTGGACGCCCGCAGCACCAACTCATGCCTCCCGAACCAGGACCTACTCAACGTGTCCATCGAACACCTCCGCAACCCCATCACCCCCATCAAGGCGGATCTAGCAGCAGCTGCGGCAACCCTGGAGGCTACTCGTCATAACCTTTTGGAGGAAGCTGGCAAAGTAGCAGCCGCCCATCGGCAGATGAATGCGACCATGCTGGAGTACAACATCGTGCACGGCTTCACCCGCTTGCCCAGCGCCAGCCACCTGGACCATCCACAAGGTCGAAACCTCAGTTCGGAGATGGACCGCGCTGCTGATGCATACGCCCGCAGTACAGCCAGTCTACGACACCCCCGCCAAAAACATGAGGGCCGCGGAGGTGGCCGTTGTAGAGCTAAGCCACTTGGAGGGTGAGGAGCTGCTCCGTCAGCAGGAACGTGTCCAGCTCCTCGTGGTCACAGCAAACACACAGCAGGCTGAGGCAGAACTCAGCATGGCCGGCAACAACAAAACCCAACTGGCTTGCTAGATGGTAGATCCGACTGCAGGCAGCAGCAAGGCATCTTCCCCAAACGGAGCAAGGCTGAGCAACCGCCCACGTGGTGGATCTATAGGCCTCAGGAACAACGCTCGTGACGCGGCGGCTGTTACCAGCATAAACCGCGAGCCGGCTGATGAAGCCAGAAAAGGCCAAGCGCTGCCCAAGTCTCGCCTATCCAGCCGGCTGGGACCGGTCGAGCCGGAGGAACAGCAAGACACACGCATACGAATTGATCTACTTGTCCAGTCACACGCATTGGAAGAAGAAAGTCCAGCCGGGCCAAGATGCTTCGGACCGCGCATCCGGAATGAGCCGTTTCCAAAGGGATTTTCGCTCCCAAGGGATACGCCAAAATGCAACGGCTTGGCCAAGCCAGAGGACTGGTTGGTGGACTACACCACCGCTGTGGGCATCGCGGACGGCAACCGCCAGGTGGCAGTACGCTACGCCCCTCTCATGCTCCTCGACTCAGCTAGGACGTGGCTCAGCAGCCTCCCCGACAACAGTAGCAACGTGTGGATCAATTTTGAGCAGGCATTCGTCCTCAACTTCACTGGAACCTACAAGTGCCCAGGCTGACCCGGTGAGCTCGCCCTTTGCGTACAAGGTCCGGACGAATCAGACCACTCCTACATCACCCGATGGACGAGCATGCACAACTCCTGCAAGGGGGTACGCGAGCACCAGGCGGTGGAATTCTTCATCAACGGCTGCAGAGATGGCACCATGCTCAAACAGAGGCTTCGTCGGGTGGAACCCACAACCATGGCGCAGACCATGGTCATCACAGACAAGTACGCCACAGCCGACGTGGCAATGAAAAGATTCGTTCGGGTGGACGACCAAGGGCAAATAATCATTGATGTCGCCGTGGATCGGCGCTAGCCGGAAGGAAATGGCCACAATTCCAGGCGACATGACAACCTCCACGACAAGAGAAAGGATGACCAGCCGGACAACCAGTACGGTTCCAGGCAGGTAGCGGCGGTGCAGGAGGATCCGGCTGTAGGCGGAAGCCGGAGACAGAAGCCCGATGACCGGCCTCCGAGGCCCAAGTACACCATTGAGTTGATGCTTGATGGGCCATGCAAGTTCCATAGAGGGGGCCACAAACTGGCTACGCATACCACACACCAGTACACCTAGACAAAGAATATTGCAGAGATCGCTGACACACTCTCTGCACAGGCACCACCTCTGTAGCACCCCGATAAAACCACTACTAGAAAATTGCTGTGTTTTTGTTTTGTGCATCATCATGACCGCATGCTCATGTCATCATGCCACATTGCAGTTGAGCATCGTCATGTTATCATCCATATGTTTGCCTAAAAATAGTTTCCAAAAGCCCTATTTTATTTTCTACATTAATATCCTCCCTTTTGTTTCAAATCAAAACCCTGGATCTACCTGGATATTTTATTTCTGTAAAAACTAATTACACTAGTCTTATAAATAAATAATTAATATATTTTTTAGGAGGCAGCCAGCCAGGCCCAAAAGCCCAGCCGGTCACGTCCAAACCCTAATCCCCATCTATCTGAACCCTACCCCAAAACTAATGCCACCTACCACCTAACCCGGCACTGCGCCACTGCACCCACCCCACAACCCATCGCGCGCAACCCTACTGCAAACCGCAACCCGCGACACGCTTCCCAGGCCGCATCGCGAACATGCCACCACCAGCGCCACACTAGCACGCGACCCGCGCTCCCGCGTGGCCCCACCACCCCGACACGGCGCGATACTAGCGCCCCACCAAACGCGTCGCCCAACCCGCTTGCTCGGTCCTCTCGCGATCCCCTCCTCCCTGCGAGCAACGCTGCCGCACCTCAGCAACCACCGCCTCCTTGTTGCTCCTCAAGCTTGCCACCACCAAACTCGGCACCGCCCGCTCGCCGCCTCGGCTCCCTGCCCCGGCCCCCTCTTACCTCTGCCCATAGGCTTCCTGCCGTTGTCGCCGGCGAGCCCGCCGTGCTTGTCTCCGGCCAGGGTCCTCTCCATCGACCAGGTCGATCTCGACCCCGCCTCCTCCCGCGCTGTGCGCCCGCGTCCCTCTCCTCTCGCCCTCCTCCTCAAGCGCGACCTCGCCTCGCTGTCTTGCTGTCCAGGAGCTCCGTCCCCAGGCCGCATCTCTGTCAGGGCTGCTCACGATGGCGCCCCGCGCCCCCTCTCCAGGAGTTTCTCCCTGCGCGCGTCCGCCCCGCCCGAGCTCCCCATCTCCGACCAGGTTCTGTAGGAAGCCGCCGCGGGTCACCGAGCGGCAACACGCTGGCCTCCGCCTCGAGCGCCGACGCACGCCCTCGTTGCTCTAACCAAGCTCCGCCACCACGACCACCTCTGCAGCGCAGTCGCGCACCTCCTGTGTCCCAGTAGCGGCAGACGCCCTCCCCGACACGCGGTCCGCCTCATTGATGGCCTCGACGACCCTATCTCGCCATGCTTTGCTCCGGACCCCATCTCCAGTAAGCAGCGCGTCCGCGCTAACAGCTTCAGCTCCTCGTCTCGGGTGTATGCATGTATGTAGCATTGTGTCCTTGTGTTTGAAGATGTTCGTACGGTGTGGCGATGATGACTGTGAAGATGGATTGGTGGTGACGTTACTATGCTACTGCTCAGATACAAGACCAGAAGATGGATAGTACCCTCCCAAGATCGACTGGTGTCAAGATCCCCGCGTCGAGTATAAGTACGTCCGAAGACCGATGTCGAACCATGTTCTCTATGGAAACCCAAGATCTCCTTCTCGGACCCGGAGATGCCGAAACCCCGAAGCCCTGATCCGAAGACCGATCCTGCCGGACGCGAACCTCTCAGAACCAAGACCTTCATCCTTAATGTGATCCCCTATTCGAGACCCTGTTTTATAATATGATATCCATATTGTTGCATATTAAATTATTCATGCTTGCATACATGTTTGGTGGTTTGGGGGCATTATGCTTATTAAATATGGAGCTCATATGCGGACTAATCTAGTCTTATATTGGCCCCATTTAAATTGGTGTAGCGAACCGATTCCATGTTTCGCCTTGTTAAGCCAACATTTAAAATGCGGGGTATCTAAACAACATGAACCTATTAATTAATTGTCGGGACCCCGGTTCCACTTAATATTGCCTAATTGCATCGCATTCTGGCCATGCCATGCATCATACACGCATCATGCCCGTTTTTCTGCCATAGTATTAAATAGTATATCCGGTGTTTCTTTTAGTGTTTTGCGTCTTCGTGGTTTAGGACGTTGAGTGGATGCGAGTATCGACAAGTTCTTCGAATAATGTATCTTCGGCAGTGTTTCCCAGGCGAGCATTCTTCCCCTTTCTACCTATTTTGAATTTATAGTCTTTATTTCCTCCTGTTGATCTATTGCTATCCGTGTCGCGATGCTTTAGTGTTCCATACCAGATATATCCCATGCAGCCTTTATATTGTCTTGGACACCTCCTATTACCTGTGTTTGGTAGATAGATGGTCTTGCGAGTCGTAGTCGCTTGCTCAGGTGCGATCCCATGTCGTGAAGTACCACACAGTTGTTGGAATGTTGTCATATGCTTTACGGTGGAGAGGATCATGACTTTAAATACAACTTTTAAACTATTGGGATAACTAATGAAAGAGGCACCGGTGGGCAATATATTTATTTGGTTTTTCATGTCCACTTGTGTCCCGTAGGCCCCGAGTAATTGATATCTATTCCTTGACTATTCGCACTATCCACATACGGGAGACTCTATGGATCCCCCTTAGCCAGAGCTTGATTCATTTCTTATTTCTTGGGGCCACAAACTAGTTTGGGGCTTTATCACTATCATGTACCTATGCCATGCTTTACTGCTTTATTTACGATTGTGCGTGGAGCACCTGTACTGTTTTGGAACGTGGAATGTTTTCGCGGTATCGACAAGCCCAGTCACACTTTTGGGTTCCCAGTCATCTATAGCCATTGACACAAACCCTGGGTCCATCTCGGAGCCGGACAACTTCATTGCGGGTAGCTTAGTGGGGTGCCCCCCTGAAATATTTTATGAATCATGTGATTGCTTTGTCGTGAAAGCCTCGTTGGGTTTTGATTTTGTTTTTCCGAGGTTGATCGTGTGTGTGTTGCTATTTGTGCACCCATGCAGGGTAAATCTTTCTGAAAGCCGTGTCCGCGGTTATGGACGACTTGGAGCACATTATCTCGATCATAGACAAGCATAACTAAAGTAGTGCTATGAATTTGACTTAATATGTGACTAGTAATCAGCTTCACTACAATGGAATGGATAATAAAAGTGCCAACAACTGGTGGAACTGGGGTGTATCGTGTCATGTTATACCTGCCTAGTAAGTATCGCAACTCCAATGGAATGAAAAATAAAAGTACCAACAACTGCTGGGTTTGGGATGTCACATGCTAATTGTATCTGACAAGTAAGTACTACAACTACAACTGAATGGTTAACTCAAACTGGCCACTACTTATGCTATCAGGATGACTCATGTTATCTATATCTGACTAGTAAGTGTTACAACTATAATAGAATGAATAAAACTGCCAACGGTGTGAGTTCCTCGGGTTGACTTCCTTGTTTGGTCTGGAGGGGGAATAACAGGATGGGTATCATTGGTGTTAGTATAAGGTTGGTTCTGGATAGGTCTTTCTTATCCCTCTCTAATAGCCGACAGTTGTATCGAGTCTCTATAGGTTGTTTAGTGCATGCTTCGTTGCCGCTTCAGTCCACCATACCTATGTAGACGAGAGGCGCCGAATTCTAGCCTCGCCGTGTACTGGCCTCAGTACTAACGCTCCTCTTTTTCCTTTGCCCTTTGTCGGCACCCCTTTTGTTTTAGCAGGTATGAGTTCGACGTTGTTAGCAGGGTTACCCTTCCGGCTTGGCCTGGGCAGGGTTATGGACGCCATTGGTTATTCTTCAGGGCTCTTAGCTCAATTTGCTTCTTATCCGTACTGGGATGCTGTATCGTTTTAAGGTGATTTGGATCTTTGTACTGTATATCTGTATTCTTGACTCATGGAGTCGTTGTTGTATGTATATGTTTCTGTGGGTTCCATCTTGGACTATTGCGTAATGATATTACTTCGTATTCCACCCGCACGCAAGTGCCTGGTGGGCGTCCTTGAATCGTTTCTATGCAGGTTTGGCGGGAAGCGCTGAAATCTGCATAGGGCCGATTCGAGGGTGTTACAACCTCCTCCAGCTAGTGGGCCGCCAGGAGATCGCAATAACCATTGCCGAAGGGAAGATGATGATAACAACTACCCTCGCCAGGTGGGAAACTACCACATCTTCACAATGGAGCCGGAGACCAAGCACAACAAGAGGCGTCGCGAGGCGGAAGTGAACGCACTCGTTCCTCCCGTTACCTACTACCTGAACTGGTCGGAGCAAGAAGTTGCATGGAGCCAGAAGGACCAGCCAGCTGAGCTGCCTCACCCAGGCACTTACGCGATGGTTTTGAATCCTATCATTGTCTCCCAGAAGCATTCCTGCAGGTTCTCCCGTGTCCTCGTAGACAGAGGGAGCAGCATCAACCTCCTGTACCGCAGCTCGCTAGACCGGCTCGGTATAAGCGAGTCGCAGCTGGAGCCGTCAAGAACTTCCTTCCACGGAGCCATCCCAGGCCCATCGAAAAGATTCGGCTAGACGTCATCTTCGGCACGGAGGATAACTTCTGCCGCGAGCCCATCTGGTTCGAGGTGGTCAACCTCTCCAGCGTGTACCACGCAATCCTGGGGCGTCCGGCGCTCACCAAGTTCATGGCGGTACCACATTACGTGTACCTCAAGATGAAGCTACCAGGGCCCAAGGGTGTCATCACCGTGGCTGGTTGCTACAGACGGTCTGTGGAGTGTGCCACAGACGGGTCCAAGATAGCGGAAGCCATGATCATCGTGGAAGAGAAGCGCATAATCATGTAGAACGTGGCAGCCCTGCAGAAGGACATGCCGGCTAGCGAGCCCAAGCCGGCCGGCTAGCGAGCCCAAGCCGGCCGGAGAAGCGCAGTTCAAGCCGTCCAAGGGCACGAGAAAGATCCTATTGAACGAGGCTGAGCCGGAAAAGTTTGTCCTGGTCGGAGATGGCCTCGACAACAAATAGGAAAGCGCGCTCGTCGAATTCCTCCGTGAGAATCGGGATATCTTCGCATGGTCCTCCAAGGACATGCCAGGTATTCCGAGGGAGCTCACCGATCACTCTTTACATGTCAGGCCGGATGCAAAGCTGGTCACACAGTCACTATGCCGCTTCGTGGAACAAAAAAGAAGAACCATTCGTGAGGAGATCACCCGGCTACTTGCAGCCGGATTCATCATGGAGGTTTTCCACCCAGAATGGCTGGCGAACCCCGTACTCATGCTAAAGAAGAACAAGACTTGGCGCATGTGTGTTGACTACACCAGTCTAAACCAAGCATGCCCCAACGACCCATTCGCCTTGCCAAGGATAGACCAAGTGATCGATTCCACGGCTGTCTGCAAACTGTTGTCATTTCTAGATGCGTACTCCGGCTACCACCAGATCCGGCTGAACCTTGCTGATCAAATAAAGACAGCATTCATCACTCCCTACGGAGCCTACTGCTACACCACTATGTCATTTGGGCTAAAGAACGCTGGAGCCACATACCAGCGCTGCATGCACAAATGCTTGTAGACTCAGATTGGCAGAAATGTACACGCGTACGTCGATGATGTGGTAGTCAAGAACAACGAGCGCCAAACACTCCTTGAAGATCTAAAGGAAACATTCACCAAGCTTCGCTGATTCTAGATGAAGTTGACCCTGGAGAAGTGCGTGTTTGGTGTCCCAGCCCGTCAGCTCCTCAGTTTTCTCGTATCAGAGCGAGGAATCGAGGCGAACCCAGAGAACATCGGCGCAATCGAGCGCATGCAGCCACCCAAGAACTTACAAGATGTCCAGAAGTTCAACGGATACCTAGCCTCCTTGAGTCGGTTCACCAGTCGGCTGGGCGAGAAAGCACTCTCGCTGTACCAACTCATGAAGAAGATGGACAAATTTGTCTGCACATCGCAGGCAGATGAACCTTTCTGCAACCTCAAGCGCATGCTCACCTCACCACCTATTCTAGCGGCACTAGCAGCAAAGGGGCCCATGTTGATGTACATCACAGCAACCAACCGGGTCGTAAGTGTGGTGCTAGTAGTGGAGAGGCCGGAAGAAGGAAAAACACAGCCGGTGGAATGACCGGTGTACTACCTGAGTGAGGTACTCTCGCTCTCGAAGCAGAATTACCCTCACTACCAGAAGCTGGTGTATGGCGTGTACATGGCCGCCAAGAAATTGAAGCACTACTTCCAAGAACATTCCATCCGGGTGGTTGCGCTAGCGCCGCTCTCGGAGATCATCGGCAATAGAGACGCCACAGGCCGGGTGGCGAAATGGGCCATAGAGCTCGCCGCCCACAGCATATAGTACGAGCCAAGAACATCGATCAAGTATCAGGCCTTGGCGGATTTCCTTGTTGATTGGGCGGAGACGTAGTACCTGCCGCCTTGCCCAGACTCCATGCATTGGAAGCTGCATTTCAACGGCTCCAAGATGTATGGAGGGCTCGGAGGCGGAGTGGTCATCACCTCTCCCAAAGGAGACCGGCTAGAATATGTGCTGTAGATCCACTTCCGCACGTCCAACAATGTCGCTGAGTACGAGGCGCTTGTCCACGGCCTCAAGATGGCAAAGGAAATAGGCATCCGATGCATCCTATGCTTCGGCGATTCTGATCTAGTGGTACAACAAGTGTTGCGCGACTAGGATGCCAGGGACGCAAACATGGCTCTATACCACTTCTTCGTACAACAGCTATGTGCCTGTTTCGAAGGGTGCGAGTTTCACCATGTGCCCAGGGTAAACAATGAGGCCACAGACATGCTCGCCCGCATCGGGTCAACAAGACAAGCAATCCCGCCTGGAGTCTCCCTCGAGCACCTGCGCAAGCCATCAATCACACCGTATCCTAAATCTGACTCCATAATATTTGACGCGGACTCGAGGAATGCTAGCTCCAAGACCTTCGTGAGGGCTTCACCGCACCCGGGGACTGCTCCACCGCACCCGGGGACTGCTCCACCGCACCCGGGGACTACTCCACCCCACTCGGAACTGCCGCATCCAGCCGGGAGGCTGCCGGCTCCACTACTCCACCCAGTCGGCCTCTAGCCAAGCCCGACCCGGCTATCCGGGCAGAAGTGAATCTGCTCGTGCATGCGGTTTGTGCTATCCAGGAAACCCCAACATGGGCCAAGCCGTTCATTGATTTCCTGTCTAGAGGAGAGCTTCCCGAAGAGGAGGTAGAAGCAAGGCAGGTGAAGCGCAGAGCCAGTGCATATACCATCATCAACAACGAGCTCTACAAGTGCAGTGTTGGGGGCATATATCAGTGGTGCATGAGCCGGGAAGAAGGAGCCCGGCTATTGACAGACATTCACCAGCGTGAGTGTGGCCACCACGCATCATCACGGGCCATAATGGCAAAGGCATTCGGCCATGGGTTCTACTGGCCCATGGCACTGGAAGACGCTGAGCAAATCGTCAAAGCATGCAACGGTTGTCAGTGGTTCAGCCAGGAGAAGCACACTCCGTCTGCAGCACTCAAGACAATTCCCATCACCTTGTTGTTTGCCGTCTAGGGGCTCGACATGGTTGGCCCTTTTAAAACGGCCAGATCCGGCATGACTCACTTGCTGGTGGCAGTAGACAAATTCACCAAGTGGATAGAGGCAAAGCCAATAAAGAAGCTGGATGGACCAACGGTGGTCAAGTTCTTCACAGACATAATCACACGCTTTGGCTACCCCAATAGCATCATAACCGACAACGGCACAAATTTTGCCAAGGGAGCTTTTGCACGATTCTGTGGAGACAAGGGCATCCGCCTGGACCTGGCATCTATGGCTCACCCCCAATCCAATGGACAGTTTGACCGTGTAAACGGCCTAGTCCTAGACAAAATCAAGCACCGGCTGATCGAGCCACTGATGCGATCCCCCGGCTGCTGGATTGAGGAGCTACCGGCTATGCTTTGGAGCCTTCGCACCATGCCAAACCGGTCCACCGGCTACACTCCTTTCTTCCTCGTCTACGGGGCGGAGGCGTTTTTGTCCATAGACATCGAGTTCGACGCACCCCGCAAACTGCTTTACACAAAGAAGCAAGCCAAAGAAGCACGAGAAGACAACGTCGATCTTCTTTAAGAAGCACGCGAGCTGGCCTTGTCCAATCCGCCATCTACCAGCAAAACTTGTGCCATTACCATGCCAGGCGGATCCGCAGCGTCTCGTTCCGCGAGGGCGACCTGGTTCTAAGGCTAGTACAAGACACCAAAGGGATGCACAAGATATCTCTGCCTTGGGAAGGCCTATTCATCATCAGTCGAGCACTTCAGAACAACTCATACTACCTCATCAACGCCCGCCAACCGGAAAAGAACAAGATGGATCGCTCAGGCGAAGAAACTGAATGCCCATGGAACGTGAGCCTGCTTCGCCCATTTTACACTTGAACAAGAAGTGTATGTATCTTACCTTTATGTAATGAACAATCATAGGATCCTCGACATAGTCTTGGGGACTCCATAATAAATTAGCAAGTCATGCTGCACAATTTGGTTTTCCGGCTGCATTGCTCTAAACCCGGAGCCAGCGATCCGTCTCAGGAACTCGCTGGTTGGCCCAGACGACTGCGCGACCAACGCGGCAAAGTACAGGTAGCGGTTCCTATGGCTTCCCGGCTGCAGACTGCAAGCCGGCTAATAGATCCGGCAAGAGCAGAACACTCAAAGGCCCCTACACGAAAAAACCATAAGGAAAACAAAAACGTTTGGACGTCCCGGCTGGCTAGCTCGCCCAAGGCCAATGACCCAAACTTGAAGTATCATGCAATACGCCTACTAAGCTACCCCTTCGACTCTGGCTAAAAGCCAGCAAGGGAACACCATCAAAACTGGCCAATGCTCACTGAGAAAAGGGCAAAGGCATTGGATTTGCGTGAAACAACAAAATTTCAAAAACTAGTAAATCTAAGATTACAGTTTAACTTGCATATGCTTAACCAGGCAAACAACTTGTTTGTTTCTATGTTTGCATGAGCCAAAGTCCCACGACAAACACCCGAGTCGGAGGGTAATAGCTTCTAGGCGGTAGCAGAGCAGGTCAAGGAGATTCGACCCGGCTGTATCCTCCAGCCGGCCCGAACCTCGGGGACTACACCCTGTGGGTGCACTTGCGAGCCCCCACACAGAAACCTGCAAACAGACAACAACATAAAGGAGCTTCGACCCGGCTGTATCCTCCAACCGACCCGAACCTTGGGGACTACACCCTCTGGGTGCGCTTACGCTCCCCCCACAGAAACAGGCATGCATCAAAATGCAAAATAGAAAGTGCAAATAAAAAAGCACGGGCAAATATCTAAAGGGAGGCGATGCTCCCACAAGAGTTCAATAACGAATAGACAATTGTTCAACACACGCAAAACACAAGTTCTTCATTCACAAATACTCTCGGCATACGGGGGATCGAGCTGGCTGCTGGGCAGAAGGGCCGGAGACATTGGCTGGAGCTTGGTTGCTGGAGGCGACGTCTGTTGAGGCGGTCTGGGACGCAGTCAGGGCCTCAGTGCTCGGCGCATCCAGACTATGGTGGTACCGCTATGTGCCAGCCGGGTCGCTGAAGTCCCTGTCCAGCGTGATGAAGCTTCCAATCTTCACGCCACAGGAGCGGATGTCGAGTACCTTAGCGCGAAGCTGGTCATAGCTGGTCCCTTGGTGAAATCCGCGGGAAAGGCTCCGCAGATCCACAGCCGGGTACCAGGACTTCAGCAGCGCTAGTACCATCTCCGTGCCGCCACGAGCCGCCCACTCCTGGGCCACGTTCATGAGGTCCGGAGCACCCCAAAGCCGCTCGGCCAAGGCATCCATGGTGGACGGATGGACGGTGTTGGGCAAGACATAGTTGTGGACCTCGAGTGCAGCGGCGTGAAGCTGGTTCGCCTCCTCGCTCATGACCGCCACCAGCTCCCCCGGGTGGAGATCCTGCTCCAGATCCGTCTCAGGGATGCGGGCCAGCGCCTGATCAGTCGACTCCGGATACTGACCTGCACCCGGGAAAAGAGAGAATGGTCAATATGGGCTGTAGAAGACAAAACCGCGATACCGGCTGAGATTGAGAACACTTACTGATGAAGATCTCGGCAATCTGGCAGAGCTCTTCTAGCGTCACCGCCTCCCTGGCCTTTGAAGCTTTGAGGGCATCTTCCTGGGTGGCATTGAGCACCTCCAGATTCTTTAGCACCTCAGTCCGGTTGTCCGCCACCTTCTTGGCTTGGCCAGCCTTGATCTCCATATGTTGTTTATGCGCAACCAGCTGGGCGATCTGGTCCTAGCGAGTCTTGTTGGACTCCTCCATCCGGGCAACCTCTCCCTTCAGCCGGGCCACCTCACGGTCCCAGTCCGCCAGCAGAGCTGCAGGAGGGTAACCAATATTCAACAAGAAGTGCGAGAAATTGCGCAATCGAGAAGATACGGCGGAGCAAGTGATCTTACGGCCCAGGTCCTGCGAGGTCTTGGCGGTGTCGATGAGAGCCCTCTGCGTAAAAAGAGAAGTAAGGACAAGGCGCGGTGCTGGCCAATGGCCATGGCCGCCGCCCAAGACAACTGCGCCAGGCCGTGTCCAGCGGCGGTGCAGCCGGAGCCGGCGTCCAGCCGGTGACCTGAAGGTCGTCGTCGCTCACCGAAGCCACGGAGGGCCCACCCGACGGCTGGACAGGGACCTCCGGCTGCGGAACATGCACCGGCTCCACCACCTGGTAGGTGCCAGAGTCAGTGCCCACCATCGAGCCAGAGGGAGGCGTGGCCATGCCGGCGCGCCCAAGTAGAAGGCCCTCGGCAAGCCGAGAGACGTCCTCGGCCCGGTGAAGCGTCACGGGCGCAGCCGGCGGCACCACCTCCACCGCATGCACACTGGCCCTAGACGGTGGAGCAGATGCCGCCTCGGGAGCAGGAGCCGGCGCGACCTCAGGCACCGGAGCTGGCGCACTTCCCTCCCCGGCAGGCGGAGGGGTGGACACGGTGGCGGCGGTCATGGAGCCGAGCAAGGCCATCGCCTCACTGCGGAAAAGATGAGGGTGAACAAAGCAAGTGCGAGAAAATCAATACAAGTATTAGGAGTAAAGGAACACCTACCTGGCAATGCTCGGCATGGTGGCCACGGGTCTGGGACGGCGGGTCTTCTTGGCGCTGCCTCCGGCCGGCGCAGTGCTGGACGAGGCAGCACGCTTCCCCCTGCCCCTGGGCGTGGCGACCTCGGCCAAGTCCACATCCTCAGCATGAGCGGCTGTTCCAACATAAGAAAAACATCAAGTTCGTGGCTTAGAGCGTGACAAGAGCAAAGCAGGCAAGGAAAGAGGAAAAACTCTCACCGGGTGGGAGCTCGCAGCCCTCGTCGGCCCGCATGGGGAACCGCTCCGGCTCCACCGGTGGGGCCTTGGCGGGCTTGTGGTCTGCGGTGAAGTTGGGTAGCTCAGTCCATGTCGTCCTCCGCTAGCTGCGTCGTAAAAATCTACTCAACAATATAAGATAAGAGGCATGAAACAGGAATCCCTCGGGAATTCCACCAAGAAAATAGAAGAAAAGCCACACCTTTGGCGGGAGCCGGGCGTGGTGGTACGGCCAGCAGGAGACCTCCTAGTCCTCCTCCAGCGCCTCCTTGGAGATGGTGGCAAGCCACTCGCGGAGGGCCACGTATGTCACGTCCAGCCGGGAGACCAGGGTAGGGTCCAGATGGCCGGAGAGGTGGCACATCTTATGCGACAGGTGCTGCGGCGGTAGCATACGACACGCCTTCTAGGAAAGAAAAACGTCCCGGGCGGTGAGCCGCTCCTTCTCCACTAGGACCGCCAGCCGGGCGGCCATCCGGTCGATATCGCCCTGGGAGCCCAAGTGCTGGATGCTCCAGGCCTTCCGGGTGGAAGGGACGTTTGCGAAGACCGGAATCTTGATCTAGTCCACCTCGGTGTTCTTGCGCACGTAGAAGTACGAGCGCTGCCAGAGCTTGACGGTGTCCGGAAGCTCCAGGCGTGGCATCACCACCGACAGCCTCGGGTAGATGGCGTAGCAGCCCCTCTCTGTCAGCGGGCCACCCTTTCCAACCACTTGAATCTGGAAGTGAAAAAACTTCAAGAAGTTCGCGGCGTTGGGGCAGACGCAAAGGTACGCCTCACAGTGAGCCACGTGATGCGACGGCATCGCCACGGTGTTGGCTCCGAGGTGGTGAAGCTGGAGGTCGAAGGAGACAAGTAGCTCCAGGACAAACCGGCTCAACGGAAACCCAAGGCCGCGAACGAAGTGGGCGAGGAAGACGACGGCCTCACCAGGCTGAGGGTTGGGCACCTGCTCACCCTCCGGCGCAAGGTGATGCTTCAACAGCCGCTCTGACGGCAAGAACCTCCCCCATTGATACTTCCTCACCAATTCCTCGGTGAAGTACGAGCCACACCACCCGTCGACGACGTCGGGCAGCATGTTGTTCGGGAAGGTGGCCATGATTGAAGTGCGGGGGCCCATTGTCGTGGAAGAAAAGGAACGGCGCTGGTGAACAAGAAGCAAAGGCACAAAGGACCAGTGGAGGGCTAAAGCACGAAGGAGAGTAGGGGCAGCGAGCACAGGAAGACGAAGTAAAAAAACCTGCTCCCTGGCGACCCTATTTATCGGAAAAAGGGGACCTCGCCGGTTGCCCTCCCTCCGCGCCACGTGGCAAGCAACTTCCCCACTCCCTCCGGTCGCCGGTTCGGGGCCGATCGCGTGCGCCAGCGTCACGCGCACACAAGATCCCGCAGGGGTTACTGCGGGAGGCAAACCGCACCCACGATCTCCAAGAAACCACAATGATGAAAGCGTGCGCGTAGTTACCAAAAAACTATCGCAGCAGACTAAGAAGTCAAACTGACGTGACGTGTGCTACAAATGCAGGCTGAAAGGAATATGCCCGAGAGGCAATCATAAAGTTGTTATTATCTTATTCCTTGTTTATGATAAATGTTTATTTTGCATGCTATAATTGTATTAATTTGGAAACGTTAATACATGTGTGTTTAATAAACAAAAGGAAAGTTCCTAGTTATGCCTCTCTTATAAACTACCTCGTCGATTAACAAGATGATCAAGGTTTCCTGGTCATGGACATTGGATGTTGTTAATAACGAGGTCACAACATTAGTGGAATGATGTGATGAACATTCATCCGAAGTATATCATTGCGATCAAAGTCATTGTGTTTATATTGCTATAACATCATACGAAGTAATCCTAGTCTTTAGACCATGAGATCATGTCAATCACTAACACTGGAAGAGTATCTTGATAACATCAAACGTCACACCGTGAAAGGGTGATTATAAAGGTGGGTTCAGTGCTACAAAAGTGTTATGTAGAGGCTCATGGATCAAGAGTGGGATTTGTCCATGCCGATGACGGATAGATATACTCTGGGCCCTCTCGGTGATATCACATTGGTTAGCCTGCAAGCAAGTGATGAGATCACTAGAATGTTATATCACGGGAACGAGAAAAGAGTACATGTCGGTAATGAGATCAAACTAGGTATGGAGATACCAATGATCGAATCTCGGACATGTAATATATCGCAAGACAAAGGGATTTAGTTACTAGCGTTAAAGGTTCTCATGATCACAAAAGTCATCGTTGAATGTGTAGGAGTCAGTATGGGTCTCCAGGTCCTGCTTCTGATTTTGATATGAGAGGGGTCTCGATCATGCCTACATTATTCGCGAACCGTAGGGTGAGACACTTAAGGAATACCGACACCATCTGGAGAAAATATGTTTCAGATAAATATTTAAGAAAGCGCTAGAAATATTTCAATAGACACCGAAACTGTTTTGGGTGAAATTGCTGAAATTGGTTCTGCTTGTAATATTGAAATGTTGTAGGGGGTTTTATGTGAATGTTTGTTAATTAAAGTAATTAACAAAATTCTGAATAAAAATAATAAAAGAGTTTTATTAAATGAGAGAGCATTAAATTTGGAGAAATTTAATGCATTTAAAGTGGAGACTTTAAAAGAGAATGTGAAGGGGCATTTTAATGTGGAGGGGGTTACCACCACATGAATGGGGGAGGTGAAGGGACACCCTCCATGGGCGCCGGCCAAGGGAGGGTACCCTCCCCTCCTCCTATAAAAGGCCCCCCTCTCACACCTTCATACACACACCTCCTCGTGAAGGATCTCTCTCCCCCTCTAGTATTATTCCCCCATGGTCTCGGATTAGCGAGATACATGTTCCTAATGGCTTTATCTGGAAAGGAGTTGCTGCTTCCACTGCTTTTGCTGGAGCGAGGGATGGAGGTTGTCGGGGTACCGGACGTGTGTGCGATCACGGATGCACCGCTTCTTTGCGGTGCTGGACTTGCTGGAGCTAGATCTGAAGGACGTGCTAGAGCCAGACCTGCTGGACTTCATCACGATCTTGAGATCGGCAAGTGTACGACTACATCATCCACGAGTTCCATCTCATTAACAAAGCTTTGTTGTCTTCGAGGGTAAGTTCTCGATGGATGTATATCCACCCGTTGCTTGTATCTAGTAGATAGATCTTGTCATATAGTTCCCATCATAGGAAATTTTTTGTTTTCTATGCTGCGAACCCTTCAGTGGTATCAGAGCATGATCTATGCATAGGTGCTTTGCACGGGTATTACACATATGTTTATATGTGGGCGATGATGATTATGTTATTG
Organism: Avena eriantha; assembly: GCA_910589775.1. Classification (NCBI taxonomy): domain Eukaryota; kingdom Viridiplantae; phylum Streptophyta; class Magnoliopsida; order Poales; family Poaceae; genus Avena; species Avena eriantha. The sequence continues at coordinate 438,656,703 of OU342743.1, read as the reverse complement.
CATCTTCTATGTAATTTGGATATTTGTGGCATAGTGGGATGAAGCGGCCCGGACTAACCTTACATGTCATCGCACATGGGACCGGTTCCACGACTGACATGCAACTAGTTTTGCATAATTGGCTGGCGGGTGTCTATCTCTCCTACTATAGTCAATATCTGATTTACAACGAGTTGCTAATAACTTAGTTATCATCATTGTGGTTCCATGTTCATAGGTAAGACCGGTTCTATCTTCGAAATCCCTAAGCCACGTAAAACTTGAATTGGATAAATTAGAGGCGTCTAGTTTAGATTGTTGCTGGCCTAGTGTCATGATATGGTAATGTTGTAAGTATATGTATGATAGATACCCTTACAACACACCTAACGTGTAAGTTCCAGAGACCTTGGCCTTACACACAAAGGAATGATAGAGATCATACCACGATGCATATGATGGTGATCAAATGCATGGACTATATCATGCCACTTTACACATTAGATGTTTGCATCTTATATTGCTAGTTTGGCATTTTAGTAGCATTATAAGATGATCCCTCATTTAAATATCAAGATAAAATGTGTTCTTCCTTAAGTATGCACCGTTCTATGGATCGTGCTTCGAGACATCACATGATGATCGAGTGTACTCGACTCTACGCTTTCATACAACGGGTGTAAGACAGTTTTACACACGCGAATACTAAGGTCCTTACTTGGCGAGCCTAGCATGTACAGACATGGCCTCGTAACACGGATCAAAAGGTTAAGCATGAGTCACATAGTTGATGTGATGCTCGCCTTTGAAGCTACACCGACTCACGTGATGATCAGACTTGGTGTAGTGGATTTGGTTCATGTAATCACCAAAAAGGCACGAGGGATGTTGTTTTTGAGTGGGAGTTCATTTCTAATTTGGATTAGTCGAACTCAATTTGTCATAAACTAAATCGAAGTGAATTTGCATAATTTGTTGTAGTCATTGGCGTCTGTTCACTACCTTATGCTTAGTTTTAATTGAGATAATAGAACTATAGAATTCTGGATATTTACTTTACAAACTGGTATCGTATTATTTTGAATGTCAATTTAAAGTTTAGAAGTCTTATTGCAAACTTTCAGCAAACTCTATTTACTCCATGAAGTTTAATAAGTAGTATTAAATCAAGAGTAAGAATTCCAATGTTAGTATCTAAAGTATCATGTTTGCCTCCATGATTTTTGATATTCAAAAATTGTTTTAATATCAAGATTATCTAGGAGCTGAAAAATTGTTTCAGAAACCATCATGTGTGGAAGATATTGTGATATCCGAAACAATGTTTTTGGTTGCATTATGACAGAGTATAATTTAGCAAAATACATGTTCTCATATTATGAGAATTTGTGAAGGATGGAGATGCTAGGCATCCGGATCTCCCAAAAAGGTTTTTGGGAACTAACATTATACTCGCGATTCTTCCTTATAGGCTATAGTAGCTTGATCATGAAAGTTTTCATGATAAGGATGAATAGAAGATGTAAGTAAAATGTTTACTACACTAATAGATTACTAAAGAATGGATTTTTGAAAGAATACCCAAACATTTGACGATGGTGATCCACTTCAAAGTGCAAGTCCAAAGGTATTAGTATTTGACTATATACGCTTTGTACTATGTGTCATGTGAATGACACCACTATTGATGTTGATAGATTCTTTTAAAAGGAAAAGGAATTGCTAAAAGAGAATCTATAAAATATTTGGCAAAAAAGAAAAAGTTGGAAATGTCCAGCTTAGGTATATAGAAGATATACATGTTATGGTTGTATTCCTTGCTTGTTAAACAATGTGGTTCTTAGGTATTGGATATGGTATTGGATACCGAATTGGTTGGTATGAAGTGTCATACAGGACAACACAATTCATGAGCTACAATGGCCTAAGTAACTAGCAAGAGAATAAGTGATGATGTTGATCGAAAACAAATAAAGTGTTATTGTTTTTTCATTGTGGTCAAACCTAGCCTTAAAGATTTGTTTTAATAATTGTTTTGTTCCGGTATTATGAGAACAATGGTTGTTCAAATAATTACCGTATTCCATAAAGGATGGATGAACTTTTACACGTCTGGTGGGAGAAATCACATCCATAAACACTATTGCTAAAATGTCGCAAGACAAATGATTGAAAGATCACTTATGAAGTGACATCGCTGTTTAAATTATATTGGAAATAAAACATGAAGAAACTCCATGTTGATGGATTTTTGGAGTCTTTGATTTTGATCAATTGACGCTTGTGAAACTTTCCTCGAGATAATGGAAACTCTGTCCATAGGCCAGAGAGGAACGGATGACTAACTTATTGGATATTATACATATTGATGTATATAGTCCATTATATGTAGTCATATGTGATGGATATTTTTTTCTTCATATAGTTTCTCCAGAAATTTAAGTGAATATATCTACATATTTACTTAATAAGGAAGAAGTATGAAACATTTGAAAATTGTTCAAAGACTTTCAAGATGAAGTGAAAAATCATTGTAGCAAGAAAATAAAATAGTTTATGATTTGATCATAATGGAAGATATTTGAGTTACATGTTTAGCAAAACACTTAAGATTTGAAGAATTGTTCCATGATTTGTGTTTCCCGGTAAACCATAGGAGTATGGCATATTCGAGAGATGAAATCAAACCATGTTTCACATGGTAAGATCAAAGGTGTCATTTATAAAACTGCCATTATGTTTTAAGGATTGAAGCTTTAGAGACTACCGCTTGTACACTGAGAAGAGCACCATCGTGATCCGTTGAAATGACACTATATAAGTTATGGTTTGGGATAAAGCCCGAATTGTCTTTTCTTAAATTTTGATATGCCATGCATAAGTAAAAATTTTACAACCAAAGTCAGATAAGCACGTCTTTGTAGGTTATCCCAAAGAATTTGTTGGGAATTTCTCAATAACACCGAGGACAAAAGAGTTTGTTACTTGGAACGTCAAGTTTCTTGAGAAGGATTTTTTCGTGAAAAGTTAAGTGGGAGGACAATAGAACTTTGATAAGGTTGTTGAATCTTAGCTATATGTGCTAAGTAGCGCAGCGCCGGAAAGTGTCCCGGTGGCGGCCACAATGCTCATGGCTCCCGTGATTACAAAGGTTGTAATCTCGGAGATTAGAGTTCATATTGAACCATGTGGGTCGGTAAGAATCAAATAGAGATATTTGATAAACAAGTCGTTATTGTTTTGACAATGATGAACCGACTGCATGCAAAGAAGTGATGATGGGCCCTGACTCCATAAAATGACTAGAAGTCACAGAATCCGTGATAGTATCCATACACGAGAATCAAGTTTCTGAACTTGGAAGACCCTCTAAAAAGGCGTAAAGCCTATCGGTCGTGTTTGGATCTAGAAATAAATATACATGAATGTTTAACATCTATGAAATAGTCGACATGTCAGAAAGAAGTTTACAGCAATGTTCAAGGTGTTGACTATGACAAGATTTGATCTTTCATAGTGATATATAGTCTTGACGGATTAATGTAGCAACCACTACATATAATTTGGTATATGGTAGTTGAATAAACAAAACAAGGTTCTTATAATAGAACGGTTACCTAGGATGTGTACATGACATGGTCCGAAGGGTTTTGTTAATTCAAAGGGTGCTAAAAGGGCATGCAAACTTCAATAGTTGAAGTGAGCATAGCGGACTTGGAATCTTCACCATGATGAAAATGTTAAAGGAGTTTAATTTCATCGGAGATGATGAAGATGCTTGCATTTGCAAGAAATTAAGTGGGAGCGCTGAGACATATTTCTAATACATTATGTAGAGGACATGGTGTTGATTGGAAATGATGTATCTTTTATTGACATAAGTTAAGAATTTTATTAAAATAGGATTTCGATGAAAGACTTGGGCAAAACCGGAATATTTGGCATCAATATCTATATGGATAGATTGAGGCGCTAATATGGTTGTGCCAGACGTACATATATGAGATATCGAAAGGGTTCAATATGGAAACAACAAGAAAGGTTCTTGCTGCATGGAAATGATTGTATCAAGATTCAAGTGTTTCAACACTTGGTGAATAAAATCATATGAAGATTTTGATCGATTATACCGTGATATGTATATATCCAGATATGTCCTATGCTCTACATGTTATGAGCATATACTAGAATGATTCATAATATGATCATTGGACGATAGTAAAGATATTCTTATGAGGTTTGGAAGAACTAAGAATATATCATGTATAAGTGACAAATAGTTAAAGGTAGTTCATTGTAAAGTGTTACACTGATACTAGTTTTGTCACAAGATATAAATTAAATTTATCTCAATTTAGACTATGGGTGGCACAATGTAATGGAAAAGATGTTCCATGATGGATTTGGATGAGTTCCAAAGTTGAGACATTGTGACGGATACTACAACAAGAGGCTAAGCATATGACTGCTATAGTAGCAACAAAGGAGGGCATTTGTGTTAAGTGGTTTGTTATCAAACTAGGTGTGGTTCAAAGCGGGCTAATACTATGAAGATATATTGTATGACAATAATATCAACATATTTTAACCCGAACGAACTAAAGGTCTCACCAAAGGACCAAATTTGTACAATGCCATCTCATTAGAGAATGAGTGATGCGTATAGACGCAAAGACATGCAAATACACACGGACCTGAAACTGTCAGATCCAAAGATTATGTTAACCACTAGCAATCGCGTATATGCAACACCAGAAAGCCATAGGTGTTCAATACGCAAAGTTTTTCAAACTAGATTATTGACTCTAGTGCAAGTGGGAGACAGAAGGGAATATGCCCGAGAGGCAATAATAAAGTGGTTATTATCTTATTCCTTGTTTATGATAAATGTTTATTTTGCATGCTATAATTGTATTAATTTGGAAATGTTAATACATGTGTGTTTAATAAACAAAAGGAAAGTTCCTAGTTATGCCTCTCTTATAAACTAGCTCGTGGATTAACAAGATGATCAAGGTTTCCCGATCATGGACATTGGATGTTGTTAATAATGAGGTCACAACATTAGTGGAATGATGTGATGAACATTCATCCTAAGTATATCATTACTATCAAAGTCATTGTGTTTATATTGCTATAACATCATACGAAGTAATCCTAGTCCTTAGACCATGAGATCATGTCAATCACTAACACTGGAAGAGTATCTTGATAACATCAAACGTCACACCATGAAAGGGTGATTATAAAGGTGGGTTCAGTGCTACAAAAGTGTTATGTAGAGGCTCATGGATCAAGATTGGGATTTGTCCATCCCGATGACGGATAGATATACTCTAGGCCCTCTCGGTGATATCACATTGGTTAGCATGCAAGCAAGTGATGAGATCACTAGAATGTTATATCACTGGAACGAGAAAAGAGTACATGTCGGTAACAAGATCAAACTAGGTATGGAGATACCGATGATCAAATCTCAGACATGTAATATATCGCGAGACAAAGGGATTTAGTTACTAGCGTTAAAGGTTCTCATGATCATAGAAGTCATCGTTCAATGTGTGGGAGTCTGTATGGGTCTCCAGGTCCTGCTTCTGATTATTGATCTGAGAGGGGTCTTGATCATGTCTACATTATTCACAAACCATAGGGTGACACACTTAAGGGATACCGACACCATTTGGAGCAAATATTTTTCAGATAAAGATTTAAGAAAGTGCTGGAATTATTTCAATAGACACCGAAACTATTTCGGGTGAAATTGCTGAAACTGGTTCTGCATGTAATATTGAAATGTTGCGGGGGGTCTTATGTGAATGTTTGTTAATTAAAGTAATTAACAAAATTCTGAATAAAAATAATAAAAGAGTTTTATTAAATGAGAGAGCATTAAATTTGGAGAAATTTAATGCATTTAAAGTGGAGACTTTAAAAGAGAATGTGAAGGGGCATTTTAATGTGGATGGGGTTACCACCACATTAATGGCGGAGGTGAAGGGACACCCTCCATGGGCGCTGGCCTTGGGAGGGGTACCTCCCCTCCTCCTATAAAAGCCCCCCCTCTCACACCTTCATACACACACCTCCTCGTGAAGGATCTCTCTCCCCCTCTAGTATTATTCCCCCATGGTCTCGGATTAGCGAGATACATGTTCCTAATGGCTTTATCTGGAAAGGAGTTGCTGCTTCCGCTGCTTTTGCTAGAGCGAGGGACGGAGGTTGTCGGGGGTACCGGACGTGTGTGCGATCACGGATGCACCGCTGCTTTGTGGTGCTGGACTTGGTGGTGCTGGACTTGCTGGAGCTGGATCTGAAGGACGTGCTGGAGCCGGACCTGCTGGACTTCATCACGATCTTGAGATCAGCAAGTGTACGACTACATCATCCACGAGTTCCATCTTGTTAACAAAGCTTTGTTGTCTTCGAGGGTAAGTTCTCCATGGATGTATATCCATCCGTTGCTTGTATCTAGTAGATAGATCTTGGCATATAGTTCCCATCGTAGGAATTTTTTTGTTTTCTATGATGCGAACCCTTCACATGCGTGGCTGACGAAAGCAATGACGACAGCAAATTGGTGATCCCTCTCCCGACCGGGTGCAGCGGCTGGTCAAGAGGATCACCACTCATACCCCGTGGGTGGGGCCATCGGCCGCGCAGACGGTAAACCCCAGCCAGGAAACAACAAGAATCTCGAGCCGGTACAAGACAAAGACTACAAGACAAAAGAAAACGACAAAGCACCTGCACTATCAATCATTTAAAATGAGCACGCAAGAACTTCTCCACGAGGCCAAGTCCTAACATGCTCGGGGACTAGTCTCGGGAGGATAACCCCCAGGTAGGCCAAGACGGGACCAACAGGCCAGCTCCAAGGAGCTCACGCCATCTGGACCCAGACCAAGGAACCACAGCCAGGGGGAATCCTCCACCCGGTCCACATCCAAGTTTCCCCGGCTGGCCCATCTAGTCGGGTAGCCAGAAGAACCGGCTAGGAGGCCGCTCCTAGCCGACCGCCTTGGATCCGTTGGCGATAGTACGGTGGGAATGACGCTCCCCGTTGAGCGCACCTTTGACCGGACAGGCTGGCTAGCTTGGCCAGCACTACCGGACAACTGCGCCAAAGCTGGAGGCTGACGAGCAAAGCAAGGGTTGACAAGGAAAGCTCCAGCTTACGCATAAAGAGCCGGTTGACGGATAAAGAGTCGGCTGACGAGTAAATCAGGGGCGCTGGACACTGAAGCGTGGTCCTCCCCTGTACTGGACGCTTGACTGGACCCGAGCCTACCATTTGGCCCTACCTAGCTGGCCCACATTGTAAGGCCCAGATCCAAATGGTAAACCCTAGAACCCACCTTATAAACTTCCTCCTCCACCACTATATAAGATGGGGTAGTGCTAGGGTTCTAGGTAAGGAGTATACGATTACAAGTTAGAAGTTCTCCACATTGTACAAGTTCAGTAGCTAAGGAAACACCTCAAGGAGCACCTATATCGGGCATTCGCCCCCCTTCGATAGTAGATCCTTGCAGGAGTAGGAGCTTTACCTCGCCAAGAGGGCTCCGAACCTGGGTACATCGCTGTGTTTGCAGTATATGCACCCAACCTGTTTCGAGTAGCCACCTATAGCATCCTGATTGTCCCCTTCATTCCATCCCCGATGGTACTGCCGTGTTCCACACCACGACAGACGAGCATCTGATTTTCGTGGAACTAGTGGGAGTCGTTATGGATGTCTAGGTCCCGCTAATAATTATTGATCGGAGAAAGTCTCAATCATGTCTACATAGTTATCAAACCCGTAGGGAGACACACTTAAGGTTAACCGATGCGTTTGAGCTGATAGGGAACACAGGGGAAGTTAGTGGTCTGCTACAGAAAATTGTTCTGCCGAATCTGCCAAAATAGTTTTAGGGTATCGAATCAAAGCAAGGTACTCATTAAGTGAAGTGTTCATTAAATTGAGTTGCATTAAAATGGAATTAATGTGCTTTAATGGAAAGACCTTTAAGGGAATTAAAGTTCTTTAAATGGACTTAAAGTGCTTTAATGGGAAGACCTTTAAGGAAATTAAAGTGCTTTAATGGATATACCTTTAAGGTAATTAAAGTGCTTTAATGGATATTGAATGAGAGGAGGGGAGGGGCAGCCCCATGGCGCCTATAAAAGGAGGTGGCCTCCTCCTCCTCTCTGCACACTCTCTCACAAGCTCTGTCATATGCCCAAAGGTTTGCATCTTCTCCCCCTTGCTTGCCTTGTCCATTGCCACTAGAAAAGATGCTCGGTGAAGCCCTGCTCTAAACCTTCCCCTCCACCACCATTACCATGGCGTAGCACTGTTGGAGTTCCAGGGGGTCCGCTACTTCCGATGCCCGGCTGGAGAAGGGATCCGGAGTCGTCGGCAGACCAAACGTGTGACCGATTATGGAGGCGCTGCCCGTCAGTGGCGCTGATCATGTATATGTCCTTGAGGATGGTCATGTACCATCTACATCAACCATGTTTGTTTGCGGGGATGTTATCCTGCTTATGGTCTACGAGGGTGAGTCCATCTATAACTGTTACAAAGTATCGCCTAGATTCAATCTTGGCAGTTGCAAACCGTAGGAATTTTTGTTTTCTATGCAATGAACCCCATCAGTGGTATTAGAGCCATGTTTATGCATAGATGCTTTGTACGGTTAGAACACATGGAGATGTTGGCGTTGATCAGTCTTGTTATTGCAAATCTCTTGTATTTCGAATATTGGTGGCATAGTGGGATGAAGCGGCCTAGACAAACTTTACATGTCCTCGAACATGAGACATGTTCCATGCTTGACATGCAACTTGGTTTGCATAAGTGGCTAGCAGGTCTCTGTCTCTCCCCCTATAGTTGATATCTGATTTACAACGGTCTACTTAATAACTTGGTTATCACCATTGTGGCTGAAGTTAATAGGTGAATGGTTTTATCCTAGAAAGCCCACAACCGCGTAAAATATGCAAATATAAATTAGAGGCGTCTAACTTGTTTTTGCAGGGCATGTGGTGTGGTATGGTCTATGATACAAATGGTGTTGTATGCAATGTGTTCTATGGTAGAACAACCGGCAGGAGCCATATGGTTGTTATTTTATTTTATGGCTTGCGTGCCGGAAAATGGAAATCCATGTAATTAGATTAGTGGAGAACAACCTTGATGGTGGTGCCATGGACCTTGGTGACACGCTAGTGGAATGATGGAGATCATGCCATGATGCACGAGATGGAGATCGAATGTGAGAAGGACCATATCATATCACATTATATATGCATGTTATGTTTATCCTTTGATGCATCTTATTTTGCGTTGATTTGATCTCCTAGGTAGTATTTGATTGCCTTGGTAGCACTATAAGATGATCCCTCCCACTAAATATCAAGATAATAATATGCTCTTCCTTAGTATGCACCATTAAGAAAGTTCGTCGTCTCGAAGCACCACGTGATGATCGGGTGTGATAGATTCTACGGTCGCATACAATGGGTGTAAGAAAGTTTTACACACGCGAATACTAAGGTTCTTACTTGACGAGCCTAGCATGTACAGACATGGCCTCAGAACATGAACCGAATGGTAAAGCACGAGTCATATGGAGATATGATGACCCATACGATGTTTGCCATTTGAGCAGTGCCACCACTCATGATGATCGGTCGTGGCATAGTAAATTTGGTTCGTGTAATCACTAAAATGACTAGAGGGATGTCATTTTGAGTGCGAGTTCACATAAGTGATTTTGAATTATCTTGAACTCTATCTGTTATAAACCTAGTCTAAATAGTCTTTGTAAATACTCTGTAGATCATGGCCCCCTACATTCAATTTCAATGCATTCCTTGAGAAAGAAAAGCTGCTAGACAATGGGTCTAACTTCACCTACTCGCACCGCACTTTGAGGATTATCCTCGCGGGCAAAATGGTCCTATGTACTTGACGGTCCGTTAGGTGACGCCCCTGCAGAAACTGCGACTCAGGAAGAGAACAATGTGTATAATACAAATTTTGATGACTACACTCTTGTGCGGTGCGCAATGCTCCAATCATTGGATCCCGAGCTCTAAAAGCGTTTTGAACTTACTAATCCTGATGTCATGGTGGAGGAACTCAAAACTATGTTTGGGGACCAAATCCATACCGAGACATATGAGATCGTGGAAAAGTTCTTTCACACTAAAATGGAGGAGCACAACTCTGTGAACGAGCACGTCATAAATATGACGGGATACGCTCAACGTCTTGAGACACTAGGATGTGATATTCGAGATGATCTCACGATAGACAGGGCTCTGCAATCGCTACCACCGAGTTACGAAGTGTTTGTAATTAACTACAAGATGAATGGTGCTGATAAGTCGCTCACCGAACTCACAGCTATGCTTAAGACTGTCGAGGTAGAGATAAAAAAGGAACATCAAGTGTTGATGGTCAATAAAACCACTAGTTTCAAGAAAAAGGGCCGGACGGCAAGCCCAAGGGTAACTTCAAGAAGGACGGCAAGTCTGTTGCCGCACCTGAGAAGAAAACCAAGGAAGGCCCTAAGCCTGATACTGAGTACTTTTACTACAAGGAGGCTGGAGACTAGAGGCGGAACTGCCCGAAGTAATTGGTAGATGTAACACCTTCGAATCGGCCCTATGCAAGTTTTATCCCTTTCCGCCAAACCCGCATAGAAACGATTCAAGGACGCCCACCAGGCACTTTCGTGCGGGTGGAAAACAAATAATACCATTACACAATAGTCCTCGAAGGGACCCACAGAACAGATATATATATATATATAGCATGACTCCAAGAGTCAAGATTACAGATATACACTACAAAGATCCAAATCACCTTGAAAACGATACAGTGTCTGAGTACGGACAAGATGCAAATGGGGCTAAGAGCCCTGAAGAATAACCAATGGCGTCCATAACCCTGCCCAGGCCAAGCCGGAAGGGTAACCCTGCTAACGACGTCGATCTCAAACCTGCTAAAACAAAAGGGGTGCCGACAAAGGGGAAAGGAAAAAGAGGAGCGTCAGTACTGAGGCCAGTACACGGCGAGGCTAGAATTTGGCGGCTCTCGCCTACATAGGTATGGTGGACTGAAGCGGCAGCAAAGCATGCGCCAAACAACCTATAGAGACTCGATACAACTGTCGGCTATTAGAGAGGGATAAGAAAGACCTATTCGGATCCAACCTGATACTACCACCAAACATACCCATCCTGGTATTCCCCCTCGAGACCAAACGAGGAAGTCGAACCGAGGAACTCACAAGGTTGGCAGTTTTATTCATTCGATTATAGTCGAAGCACTTACTAGTCAGATATAGAGCTTGAGTCATCCTGATAGCATAAGTAGTGGGCAGTTTTAATTAACATTCTGTTGTAGTTGGAACATTTACTAGTCAGATATAATTGTCCTGGGGAATCCCCAAACCCAGCAGTTGTTGGCACTTTTATCACATTCCATTGGAGTTGCAATACTTACTAGGCATGACACAGATCACCACAGATCCACCAGTTGTTGGCATTTTTAATTTACATTCCGTTGTATTGGAATCTGATTACTAGTCACATATCAAGTCAAATTTATAGCACTACTTTAGTTATGCTTGTCTATGATCAAGATACTGTGCTCCAAGTCGTCCATAACCGCGGACACGGCTTTCAGAAAGTTTTACCCTGCATGGGTGCACAAATAGCAACACACACTCGATCAACCTCGGAAAAACCAACTCAAAACCCAACGAGGCTTTCACGACAAAGCAATCACAGGATTCATAAATATTTCAGGGGGCCACCCCATTAAGCTACCCGTAGCGAAGTTGGCCGACTCTGAGACGGACCCAAGGTTTGCGCCAATGGCTGTAAACGACTGGGAACCCGAAAGTGTGACTGGGCTTGTCGATACCGCGAAAACACTCCGCAATCCTAAACAGTACAGGTGCTCCATGCACAATCGTAAATAAAGCAGTAAAACATGGCATAAGTACAGGATAGTAATAAAGCCCTAAACTAGTTTGTGGCCCCAAGAAATAGAAATGAATCAAGCTCTGGCTCAGGGGGATCCCATAGGGTCTCCCGGATGTGGATAGTGCGAATAGTCAAGGAGAATGTATCAAGTACTCGGGGCCTACGGGACACAAGTGGGCATGAAAAACCAAATAACATATAATTGCCCACCAGTGCCACTTTCATTAGTTATCCCAACAATTTAATAGTTGTATATAAAGTCATGATCATCTCCACCATAAACATCTGCCAGCATACCAACAACTGTGATACTCGACAACACGAGATCGCACCTGAGTAAGCAACTACAACTCGCAAGGCCAGTTATCTACCAAACAACAGGTATTAGGAGGTGTCCATGGCAATATAGAGGCTGCACAGGATATAACTGGTGCACGGAAACTAAAGCATCGCGACACGGATAGCAATAGATCAACAGGAGGAAATAAAGACTATAAATGCAAAATAGGTAGAAGGGGGAGAGATGCTCGCCTAGGAAACACTGCCGGAGATCGCATCCGGAGAACTTGTCGGTACTCGCATCAACTCATCGGCCTAATCCACGAAGAAGCAAACACTAGAAGAAACACCGGATGCAATATTTAATACTACGGCAGAAGATCCGGCATGCTTATGATATGATGCATGGCATGGCACGGATGCAGTGCAATTAGGCAATATTAAGCGGAACCGGGGTCCCGACAATTAATTAGACGGTTCAAGTTATTTAGGTACCCCGCAATTTAAATGTTGGATTAGCAAGACAAAACATGGCATCGGTTCGCTACACCAATTTAAATGGAGTCCAGAATAAGACAACAATATCCCGCATATAGACTCCATATTTAATTATGAGGTGAATCGGCATAATGCCCCCAAACCACAGACATGTATGCATGTATGAACAATTTATATGCAACAGTTTTATATATAGCATTTATAAAATAGGGGCTCGGGAAAAGGTTCACACATATGGGTTCCAAAGATCTTGGGTTCCGGGGGTCCGACGGTTCGGGTCCGGGGCTCAGGGTTCGACGGGAACGGCGAGATCGGGCTTCGGATATGGGAACATTTCTTGGCGACTTCGGGTTCCGGGAGGAAGAGCTCGGCATTCCGCGGTCTTCGGTTTTCGTGAAGGAGCACTTTGCATCCCGGTTCAAATATCCTCAGCTTCGGTTCCATGTCGACGGTCTTGTCGTCCGCGATGGAGAACTTGAGGTATCGCGGTTCCGTGTAGAAGTCCTTGGCGTTCCAGGGTCTCCAGAAGATCTTGTTGGGATTCTCGGCTTTGAGATAGAGGGCGGACTTGGAGTCCGGGATGGAGGTCTTCAAGAACGGCAGCATCGTCTTAGGGTTCCTGTCGAAGTTCTTGAGGGTTCCAATCTTTATGTCGATGACGGACATGGTCGGGTGTTAGAATCTAGCAACACACAGGTACATGAATATACACTTGCGGCCACCAACAAGGAATATAGGCATCACTTCAGGTTGGAGAAAAACATCTGCAGGTGTGGGAATCAAAGTAGTGCCCGACTCGCACATACATGGAAACATTAGGACGCACAACTAGGAGCCGTGTTGCCTTGGAGGCGGTGTGAACTAGAAGGGGACGCCGGTGCAGGGCCAGCGCAGAGGTCGGCGAACTAGGTGAGGCCAGGGTTGTCAGAGAGCGGGGCGCTAGAGACGGACATGGGCGGAGCCACATGGCCGAGGAGGACGACGCCGGTGGCGGCGCTCGGACAGCAGCGGGCGGTGGTGCAGGTGCAGGCGAGGGAAGGCGAGGACAGAGGAGGCGGTCGATGGGGGCGGCTGATGGAGAAGCGGCCGGTGGGGAGGAGCTTGACGGGAGGGACCGCGGCTCTGCGAGCTTGGGGGCGTAGGGGGCGTGGATGCGCGGTCAGCGGGGTCCGGGACGGCGGTCGGAGGGGATGGAGGCGAGGGGAACCGCGGCGGCGGCGGTGGGATCTCGTGGCGGGGCAGGGCGCTCGCGGGAAGGAGGCCGGAGGGCGATCGAGGGCGAGGGGTTGGTGGAGAACCACGGCGGAGCGACCGGCGAGGCCAGAGGAGGTAGGCGGGTTGGGGACGCGGGGCTGACTGGGTCGCGAGGGAGGACAAGGGGAGAGAGAGAGGAGCGACGCGCCCTGGTGGGCCCGGGAGCGGTAGGTGGCGAGAGTGGGGATCGGTGCAGGTGGCTTCGCGTTGCGTGGTGGGCGGTTCTCGCATGTGCGTGTCTGCCTCTGGGGTGTGGGGCCGGAAGCAGGGAGGAGCGGGAGGAGGATTTTGGGCGGGCGCGCGCGGGATGGAAGGCAGCGGCTGGATGGATTAGGTGGGTGGCTCGGTTAGTGCGCGCTTGTGTGTGTGTGTGTGTTTGCGAGGCGGTGGCAGGGTAGGGAGTAGGCGGGGTAGGGCAGGTTTTGGGTAGGGCTGGTGGGATCTAGGGTTAGGGTTTGCTTTTGGGGTCGTAGGTGGCTACGGCTGGGCTTTTGTGCCTGGCCGGCAACTGCCTCCCCCACTAAAAATATTTATTTCTATTTAACTTTTAAAATATTTTTATAAATAGTTTTTAGACGAATAAAAGATCCAGATAAGATCGAGGTTTTTATTTAAAGTAAAGACGAGGGATGTTTAGAAAACATAACTAGGCTTTTAGAAAATAGTTTTAGGCAAACAAATGCATGATGACATGATGATGCTCAAATGCAATGTGTCATGAAGACATGAGAATGCGGTCATGTTGATGCGCAACACAAAAACACAGCGATTTCTAGTAGTGGTTTTTGCGGGATGCCACAGTAGATAAGAAGGCTAGGAAAGTGAACAAAGGTATATACGATATACTTTTTATTGATGTGTACCTTACTAGTAGTCGAAGTAGTACCTAGGTATTTGATACCGATTCAGTTGTTAATATATGTAACTCAAAACAGGGACTAAGGAATAGTCCAGCACTAGTTAAGGATGAAGTGACGATGTGCGTAGGCAACGAATCGAAGGTTTATGTCATCACCGTCGAGACGCTGCCACTTCATCTACCATCGGGGTTGACAATAAACTTTAATAATTGTTATTATGTGCCTGCGTTGAGCATGAACATCATGTCTGGATTATGTTTAATGTAAGACAGTTATTCATTTGTATCAGAGAACAATGGTCGTTCCTTTTATATGAATAACATCTTTTATGGTCACGCACCTTTGTTAAATGGTTTATTTGTCTTGAATCTTGATATTACTAGTAATCATATTGATAATGTGAATGCCAAAAGAATTAAGTTGAATGATGATATTGCTGCATATTTGTGGCATTGTCGTTTGGGTCATATTGGTATAAAGCGCATGAAGAAACACCATTCTGATGGACTGCTTGAATCATTTGAAACATGTGAACCATGCCTTATGGGTAAGATGGCTAGAACTCCGTTCTCCAGAACAACAGAATGTGCAATCGACTTGTTGGAAATAATACATACCAATGTATGTGGTTCGATGAGTGTGTCAGCACGTGGCGGATATCGTTATTTTGTAACCTTCACGGATAATTTACGTAGATATGGGTATATTTACTTAATTAAACACAAGTATTAAACATTTTAAAAGTTCAAAGAATTTCAGAGTGAAGTATAATTGTAACCGTAAGATCAACTTTCTATGATCCGATCATGGAGGAGAATATCTTAGTTACGAGTTTGGCACACACATGAGACAATGTAGAATTGTTTCACAACTCACCCCGCCGGAACACCATAGCGTAGTGGTGTATCCGAACGTTGTAATCGAAACTCAAGAAACTCCAAGAGAGAGTACTACCGAACCTCGCAGGTTGGGCAGGATACATACAGCTTCGGAACTGTACGGTGATCTAGTCCTCAATTTTATGATAGATGGAAGTGATGACCCCGCGATGTATGATGAAGCGATGATGGGCCCGTATTCTAACAAATGGCTAGAATCCATGCAATCCGAGATAGAATCCATGTATGTTAACCAAGTTTGGACTTTAGTAGACTTACCTCATGACCGAAAGGACGTTGAGAATAAATGGATTTTCAAAAATAAAATGGACGCTGACGGTAATGTGACCGTCTATAAAGATCGACTTGTCACGAAAGGGTTCCAAAAAATTCAAGGAATTTACTATGATGGGACTTTCTCACAGGTAGCAATGCTAAAGTCTGATAGGATTATGTTAGCAATTGCTGCATTTTTGGATTATGAAATCTGGCAGATGGATGTCAAGACAGCGTTCCTTGATGGAAACATTGAGGAAGAATTGTATATGATACAACCAAAAGGTTTTGTCGATCCTAAGGATGCTAACAAGGTATGCAAACTTCGGTGATCCATTTATGGATTGAAGCAAGCATCCCGAAGTTGCAATCTTCGATTTGACGAAGTAATCAAAGGTTTTGGATTTGTCCAAACCATCGGAGGAGCTTGTATTTACAAGAAAGTGAGTGGGAGCTCAATTGTATTTCTAATCTTGTATGTGGATGACATATTGTTGATTGGAAATGACATAGAAATTATGAAAAGCGTAAAGGATTACTTAAATAGTATGTTTTCCATGAAAGATCTTGGTGAAGCTGCATACATATTAGGCATCAAGATCTATAGAGATAGATCAAGACGCTTAATAGAATTGTCAAAGAGTACATACCTTGAAAAGATTTCCAAGAAGTTCAAAATGGACGGAAGTAAGAAGGGGTTCTTACCGATGTTGCAAGGAAAGGTTTTGAGTAAGACTCAAAGTCCAGCGACATCAACAATTAAAGAAATAATGGACCATGTCCCCTATGCCTCAGCCATAGATTCTCTTATGTATGTTATCTTATGTACAAGGCCAGATGTGGCACATGCTGTTAGTTTGACTAGCAGTTACCAATCTGATTCAGGTTCAGAAGACTGGAAGGCAACCAAGGATGTCTTTAAGTACTTAAGAAGAACTAAAGACATGTTTCTCGTATATGGAGGCGAAGAAGAGCTCGTCGTAAGGTGTTACGTCGATGCTAGCTTTGACACCGATCCAGATGACTCTAAGTCACAATCTGGATATGTATTTTTGATGAATGGTGCATCGGTGAGCTGGAGGAGCTCCAAGCAACTAGTGATTGCTAGATCTACAATGGAGGCGGAATATATCTCTTCTTCTGAAGCAGTGGCAAAAGCAGTTTGGATGAAGAAGTTCATTTCCGAACTGGGTGTGGTTCCAAGTGCTTTGGATCCTATGGTGATCTATTGTGACAACAATGGTGCCATAGCCAATGCTAAGGAACCAAGGTCTCACAAGAATTCCAAGCATATAAAGTGTTGTTTCACTCCATCTGGGTACATGTTCGGGAGGGCGATCTAGAGATTTGCAAAGTAGATACGGATCTGAATGTTGCAGATCTGTTGACTAAAGCTCTCCCAAGGGAAAAACATGATCAGCACTAGAACTCTATGGGTGTTAGATTCATGACTATGTAAACTAGATTATTGACTCTAGTGCAAGTGGGAGACTAAAATGAATATGCCCGAGAGACAATAATAAAGTGGTTATTATGCTATTCTAGGGTTTATAACAGATGTTTATTTTTCATTCTAGATATGTATTAATAAGTAAACATTAATACATGTGTGAATTATAAACAGATAAGGTTCCTAATAAAGCCTCTCTTTATAAGAACTTGTTGATTAACAGATGATCAAAGGTTTCCTCGTCATGAACATTGGATGTTGTTAATAATAGGGTCATATCATTAGAGAATGATATGATGGACAGTCACCCGTAGTAGATGTAGCAATACGATCATGTCATCAAGTTTAAATTGCTATTGCATTTGTAGTAACTCAAAGTCCTTAGACCATAAGATCACGTCAATCACTTTCACTAGAAGAGTACTTTGATTACATCAAACATCAAACCGTAACAAGGTGATTATAAAGGTGTCAGCAGGTATTTGGAAAGTGTCAGTTCAGGCTCGTGCATCAAGATTGGGATTTGTCCATCCATATGATGGAGAGATATACTCAGGGCCCTCTCGGTGCTATCACATTGACATAGCCTTGCAAGAAAGTGATTTGATTAGTAGAATGTCATATCACAAGAACGAGAAAAAGATTACTTGTCGAGAACAAGATTAAACAAGGTATAAATGATACCGAGTGATCAAATATCAGACAAGTAATATATCGCGAGACAAAAGGAATTTGAGTGCAGCGAAAGAGGTTCATACAATCATCTGATTTTCGTGGAACTTGTGGGAGTCATTATGGATCTCTAGGTACCGGTAATTATTATTGATGGGCGAAAGTCTCGATCATGTTTACATAGTTCTCGAACCCATAGGGAGACACACTTAAGGTTAACTGATGCGTTTGAGCAGATAGGAAACATAGGAGAAGTTAATGGTCTGTTACAGAAAAAATTTCTGTTGAATCTGCCGAAATAGTTTTGGGGTATCAAAACAAAGCAAGGGATCAAAATGTCAATGTGTTCATTAAATGAAGTGTTCATTAAATGAAGTACTCATTAAATTGAGTTGAATTAAAATAGAATTAAAGTGCTTTAATGGATAGACCTTTAAGGGAATTAAAGTGCTTTAGTGGAGATTGAATGAGAGGAGGGGAGGGGTTATCCCCATGGCGCCTATAAAAGGAGGTGGCCTCCTCCTCCTCTCCAAACACTCTCTCACAAGCTCTCTCATATGCCCGAAGGTTGGCATCTTCTCCCCTTGCTTGCCTTGTCCGTTGCCACTAGAAAAGGTGCTCAGCAAAGCCCTGCTCTAAACCTTCCCCCCCACCACCACTACCATGGCGTAGCACTATTGGAGTTCCCGGGGATCCGCTACTTCCGCTGCTCGGCTGGAGCAAGGGATCGGGAATCGTCGGCACACCGAACGTGTGACCGATTATGGAGGCGTTGTCTGTATGTGGCACTGATTGTCTGCACATCCTTGAGGACGGTCGTGTACCATTTACATCAACCATGTTTGTTTGTGGGAACATTGACGCGCTTACGGTCTATGAGGGTGAGTCCGTATGTAATCGTTACAAAGTATCTCCTAGATTTGATCTTGAAGTTGCAAACCGTAGGATTTTTTTCTAGGCAACAACCCCCATCAATATTGTGTGCAAACTGAGGCTGCTCCTTGCATAACAACAACAAACAGTTTGAGCCACATGTTAAGAGGGATCAAATTGACAGTACATAATGGTCAAATAGTATGACGTGTGTAAACGTGTAGTATAGGATAACTGGACAATAGCAGGATGGAAATACTTTAGTTCGTAAATAGGAAAATGAGAGAGATATCATATAATAATATCTCATGTGGAAAGGTACAACATAGAATGTAAACAAATATGTTAAGTGACTAATAATTCACAAAGAAATATACATAAAAATAGTTCAATGCATGGAGTTTAAGCCTAACCACAACGGGTTGATTTAGTACATAATAGGTATATCAAGTAAAGAACCAGTTAGTTAGGAAATTTAGAACGAATATAGTACATTGCCAACAAACAAATCGCATTGGGAGATCTGGTTTTACCTCAGTCGGGGCGGTGTCTAGGCCTCTTCTGTATCCTCATGGGTCACGTCGAGGTCACCGAAGGTGCTACGGTCGTAGTGGGTATCGACGATGGGGAAGCAGATCTTGGGCGGGCGAGGATACGAGCAGAGCGCTAGACTACAGCGTCCGTGGAGCTAATCCGGGGTGGTCGATGATGTGCTCAGGGCGTCGGACAAGAGGGTTCATTGAGCATATCAGGTGTGGTGGGTACGCCAGCTAAAGTGCAGCGGGGATGTTCCGCCAGGTGATGTATTCCTAGAGGAGAGAAGGGTGTAGGGTTTAGAGGTACTACTAGTACTATACTAGAAAAATACGAGTGAACCCCCACCCACCGAATTCACTAGGGGTCGAATGGAAATTTTGAAGTATCTAAAATTTTGGGGCACGAAGTATGTCTCGATACATGGGATATTTTACCGCTTTATTTTGGTTTTGAATTTGGTCATGGTCCATGTAATAATAGAAAATTGGTAGGTCGTACCCCCTCTCTGTTCAAAAATCTAAGGCCGTACTCCCTCAATTCAACACCTTAACTGATCATCCATGGCCGTACTCCCAATGTTCAGGATCTTGAAGAAGAATGGATCTCATTCTTTGGAGTTTCAAAAAATTATGAGATAAATTACATCATGATGGGAGGATGATGTTATAAAATCATGCAAATTTTCAAGTTCCAACTCATATTCATTTCACAGTCATGTTGGGAGCCATCTTATCAACAAGTTTTTTCACATACATAGGTGATGTCCTAAGGTCATCCGCAATGTGTAAAAAGGCACACCTTAAGGCCCATGTGGCATCCGCTAATTAAGGTTCACCTTATATAGTGTGGAGAAAATAAAGTTATCTTTAAGTCTAAGGTGCACCTCAATAGCTTGTGGGTTGCCCATAGAAAATAGAAAAATCATTTCCCTCTCTCCTTAACTCTCATGTGATTATTTTCAAAAGGGGTTCAAAATTTTCAAGATTCTAAATCTTAGCTAGAAGTAGAACTAGTCGTCAAAACTCTTTGTGGTTTCCGATATATTAACTGACCGCTCGATGGGTACCTCCAAAAGCTTTATCATAAAAATTCCAAAGCAACCTACAATTTATTACTGGTGGTTCAAATTCAGCCTTATTTCGATACATCGACATAAAGTTATTCAAGTGAGTGGAGTTATATAGCTAGGAATCTTGACAAATCCTAGAACATGCGAATCACAAGTACGACATGCTGTTGATCCAGTATATATGTCGGAAAACTTATCTTGTGGCATTAAAATCCAATATTATTTGCACTCGCATTATAGAAAAGAACGATCTCATCATCACTGAGAAAATTGAGAATGTTCTCTCCTGGTAGTTGGACACTCACACCCACAACACTTCTTACTACCTAATGATGCACCCATTTACCTCTGAAATGACATTTAATTCAAGAACAATCTATCGCGCTTACTTTTAGCTCAAGTTTGACCTAATTTTATTAAATGTCAAGATGCAAAATCTTAGCAAGAAGTTGAACCGTTCGTCAAAACTCTTGGTGGTATCTGATAAATTAATTGACCCCCCTCCGATGGGTACCTCCAAGAGCTTTTTCATAAAACTTTCAAAGCAGCCTATAGTTTACCTATAGTAGTTCAAATTTACCTACTTTCTATAAATCAGCATGAAGTCATTCAAGTGGGTCAAGTTAGCTAGGAAATTTTAGAACCCATAAAAAACTGTAAATCGTAAGTACACATGTTGGTTCACTATATATGTCTGAAAACTAGGCTTTTGGCATTCATATCCATATTCTTCAGACATTCTTTATGGGAAGTAACAATCTCTCATCATCACTTGGAAAATTGAGAATGTTCTTTCCTGAGATAGTTGGAAACTCACACTGACGGCATTGTTTACTACAAGAAAATGCACCTATCTACCTCCAAAAACACATTTAATTCAAGAGAAATCAATCGCGCTTACTTGCATTGTAGATCAAGTTTGACATAATTTGGTTAAACTATCAAGATGTAAAATATTAGCAAGAAGTTGAACATGTCGTCAAAACTCTTGGTGGTTTCTCATATATTAATTGTGACCCCCCTATGGGTACCTCCAAAAGCTTTTCATAAAACTTTTAGAGCAAAACCTACAATTTTACATTGGCAAAGTTAGCTAGGAAGTTTCAAAACTCATAAAACATGGGAATCATTGGTACAACATGTTGGTCTACTATATATGTCAGTAAACTTGGCTTCTGGCATTTAGATCAAATATTCTTCCCTGTCACTACGAGGCTAAGAGATAATGATACAAATTCAAATCTGCTATGCAATCTCCACACAATACTCCCATGTAATAAGATGCGCATAATCGCTGCGAGGCTATTACCCAACCCGTAGCCCTTGAGGACTACTCACTCATAATAAGACCAAGGATAGAGAAAAATGTATAATTACTTAGATCAATACCACATATCCTTACAAAGTCACTAACCACGAGAAAATCTTGAATACAAGTTATGGATATGGATGGAGATGGAGATGATGAACTATGGTGGTGGTGAATCAGTGGATCTTCCTCGGTGAGTTTCAGATGCAATATGAGAATGGTAGCTTTCTTTGTGGTGGCTAGGAGTCTTGAAATATATAGGGCCCTTCACGAAATTTGTTTGGTTCAACCTGGCAAAGCGGTCTTTGTGTGGTACGGGCGCATGGTACGGGCAAGCTCAGCTTGTACCAGTGCTCGTTAACACTCCAAAACATTGGCTTGTGACCCTAGTTGACTTGGTTTAGTTGGCAACGTGTGATTCTCTCTTGATTTCTCCGAATTTCGCCATAAAAGAGGGATTTCTGCACATCACAATTCAAAACAAGGATTTTCACATCTTTGCAATAATTATTCATTAGTAGCAAGACTAGAGAGATATTTATCAATTGCTTGACTTAATATAAGATTTAAACGCAAATAAAGATGGCTATTTTCATAGCCATCAACATCCCCAAGTTTAAACCATGATCATACTAAAGCAAGAAAGCAAAAATCATAAGTAATTGAGCTTTAAATTGAAACAATGAGAAAGCAAATTCACTTACAATTGGTAGTCTCATGCCTCCATCACTTCTTTCATCTAAAAACTTAGCGTATAGAGAGTAGTGGCGAGATACCATACAAGCTTTGTTAAATTAAGACAATCACAATAAATGTTTTATAAGCAGGAATAACTAGATATCAAGCAATTATTCTAATTCCTCTAGTTAACTCTCAGCTTGCCAAGGAACACTTGAAGATTTCATATTAGCATATTAAGAATGATAAATCATGTCAAAAGAAGCATACCATTGGATACTTGTAATCTTCATCAATTCAATCAAGAATAGATGAGGAGGAGTAGGTTTTTTCCCTCCGGGACCTGAACCTGGGTAAACTCGTGTCACCTTGTTATCTATTAGCCAACGAAGTCACCAGCATACATCTCCTTCCCAAAATCCTAAGTCCGTAAACCATGGGCATTACCGTGGAGACCCCATGTCACTGGTTGAGCCAAACTGGCTCGAGAGCTGGTTTTTACCCAGTGGGTCTGACTACTGGGCCCAACCCCAGAGGGGTATTTTATTAATTTCTTGAATAGGAAGAAATACTAGAAAATAGATAACACTCAAACTAAAACTCAGAAAAATAAAGTAATAATAGTGTTGTGTGTAGAAAAATTCAAGGAATCCAAAAAGTATTTTTGTGAAAAGTGCCAACACTTTGATTTGATTTGAAAAATGGAAATTGAAAATGGTATTTTTAAATAGGGATTTCTATTTTCGTACCCTCGGTTCGTTAGTTGTACTTAGTTTTCCTCAGCCGCTTAATTTTTCCTCCTTTTTGCCCATCTCCTTGAATGAAACTCTCACACGGTCTGAAAACTTGATGTATGTCAGTCTTGCCGTTATGTGCTGACAAGTGGGGCCACGTTCAATCGGGTTCCGTAGTGGACCCTCGCCGTTATGTGCTGACAAGTAGGGCCGCATTCTATCGGGTCCCATAGTGGACCCTTGCCGATACATGCTGACAAGTGGGGCCGTGTTCAGTCGGTTCCCGTAGTGGACACCCTCTCCACTTATCCAATTCAACATTAGACCCACAGCTTATCCACGTGAGCACTGGACCCACAGCTTACCTAGGTTGGCGTTGCAAGATGGGACCCCGAGCCAGCCCTGCGCTCGCGCCCCTGTCATTGCCTCCCCTTTCTTCTTCTTCTCCGGCGACGGCGGCCTTTTGTCTAGCTTCATTTTCATATAGTGAAATGTAATGCATATATGAAAATTATACACCTTTGAACTCTTTGGAATCACACTTAGGACATGATAATGTTTTGCTAATAAAATCTTAATCATCTATCATTTCCATGGACTAAAATATAATGCATAAACTTGCATATACAAAAATTATAAACCTTTGAACACTGTGCAATGGCACTTAATACGTGATAATGATGTGCTAACAAATTTTTGAGAGATTATCATTTTCTCCCCTATTTTCATAGAGTGGAATGTAATGCATAGACTTGCATATACGAAAATTAGACACCTTTGAACTCTTTAAAAATGCACTAAATATGTGATAATGCTGTGCTAAGAAAATCTTGAGAGATTATTATTTTCATAGTGTGGAATGTAATGCACAAACTTGCATATGCGAAAATTATAAACCTTTGAACACTTTAAAATCGCACCTAATACGTGATAATGATGTGCTAACAAATTTTTGAGAGATTATCATTTTCTTCCCCATTTTCATAGAGTGGCATGTAATGCATAAACTTGCATATACGAAAATTATACACATTTGAACTCTTTGAAATCGCACTTAATACGTGATTATGTTGTGCTAAGAAACTCTCGAGAGATTATCATTTTCGTATAGTGGAATGTCATGCATAAACTTGCATATACAAAAAATTATACACCTCTGAACTCTTTGAAATCGCACTTAGGACATGATAATGTTGTGCTAATAAAATCATGATCATTTATCATTTCCATGGAGTGAAATATAATGCATAAACTTGCATATACGAAAATTATTAACCTTTCAACACTTTCAAATCGCACTTAATAACGAGATAATAATCTACTAGCAAAATCTTGAGAGATTATCATTTTCTCCCCCATTTTCATAGAGTGGAATGTAATGTATAAACTTGCATATATGAAAATTATACACATTTGAACTCTTTAAAATCGCACTTAATACGTGATAATATTGTGCTAAGAAAATCTTGAGATATTATCATTTTCATAGAGTGGAATATAATGCACAAATTATACACCTTTGAACACTTTTCCTTCAAATTATATTCAAATTCATTTGTTTATGGAGTTAAAGTGCCAGAGGCAAACTCGTTATTTTGCATGGATTGAGGGGTTCCCCCGACAGATATAGGGGTTATCCTATCCGCTAGATCATAGAGGATCAACGGTTGGTGGGCACGATCCACGTGACAACTGTCTCAACCAATCAGAGCATAGCAGCCAAGACGAGCACATGTGTGAGAGATCGTGACTAAGAGAGGGGAAAATTGAGTATAATTTAAGAACCAAGGGCAATACTGAGTAGAACTTAAAAACCAGGGGCAAAACTGACAAAGGGATTCAAATAGAAAATAGAAAGAGATTAAAAAAATGGAAAGTGCGTCTTTTATACAATAAAATACATCTTGGCATACATCAAACTATTTGTAATTCAAATATATACCAGTTTGACAATTATTGCCTCATTCAGACAAACTATGTTTTGGGGAGGGATATTTTGGGAAGAGGCTTGAGTAGAAAGCCATGAACCTTCATAGATAGTACTGATTTGAGAAGTGGTGATTTAGGTTATAACTTGATTTAGATACATTTCTTATGGTGGCAGGTCACATAATAAGACTCCCTGGGTAGATGCCACTATGTTTTGATCTTTTTGAATTTGTTGTGCATAAAATGACTCAATTAGCTAGCTAAAACTCATTCATTGACTCTCTGTTGACTAGCCACCGGAGAGTAAAACTGAGTATATTGCACACACCAGTGTTAGTATTGGAGGGCAAAACTGAGTACAACCAAACTGCCAGTGTTACACTCGTGGGCAAAATCGAGCATAACTAAGTCGCCGGGGTTAGACACGAGGGAAAAACGTGAGTCACGGTACACGTGTGCGGTGCACGAGGCGGTAGCAGACACGTGTGGCCGTGCACGGCGTAGTAGCGTACACGGTTACACGCTGCACGGTGGTGCAACGAAACGTCGCTTCAATTCTCCTTTATAGAGGCCTCCGCACTCTCACTCATCACTCACTCGCTCACTCAACTGTCTCCACTGTCCCATCACCTTCTGCAAACCCCCGAGAAAACCCCAACCAGACCAGTGATGGAGAAGAACGACGCGGTGGCTATTGGCGCCTCCAAGGCCGCCGGCGAGGAGGCCCTCGTCCCTGTACAGGCCCCCGTCGAGGCATCGAAGGCAGCCGCCGTCCCCATCCCAGCTTCCACCGAGCCACCGGCGAGGAGGCCCCCGCCGGTCTCGGGCAGATCCCGCATAGTTGGGACCCCTACGAGGAGGTTGATTACATAAGGCCGGGGAACCCCTACGACACCAGCATCGCCGACCCATGCTAGATTGAATGTTATTAGTTTTGGCTGTTTGTATTTTTACAGTAGCTAATCCTCTGGTGTTAGATCTCGTATTTCGATGAATCCCCTTGTTCGTATTTCGATGAATCCTCATGTTCGTATTTGAATCCCCCTGTTCGTAGTTGGGATCAGTATTCGATTTGGTTTGAGATTTGGGGAATAATCAGGGGATCTCAATCGGTTAATTTATGAAAATAATCAATCCCGATAATCAATGTATCTCAATCATGTCCTTATTACACTCTACTGTTTTTCCAACAGAAGGATAGTAGCGACGTTTGCAGGGACGACGAGTCCAAGGACACCAAGACTCGTCATGTGCTGAGGAGGCTGAAGTCCGGCCAGTACGATAACTTCTTCCACGGCGACGTCTACAGGTGCCCCTTCTGCACCACCAGGAGGCTCCATGCCACCAACTTCAACTCCCTCGTGAAGCATGCCGAGGACATGAAGACCTGCGGTGAGTCCGTAAACATCCACGGCTTTAGAACCAAGCACCAAGCGCTCGGTCTTCACCTCCGCAACCACCAGAATGTGGCTATCGAGGAGGGTCGCATGCCCCCGTTCAAGGCCAAGGCGACCAAGGTCAAGGGACTGGACAGCAAGAAGTGGAGGAGGTGCTAGAGGGAGGAGGTGGAGGCCTTCCTAGCGGAGGCCATGAGGGGCATCTGATCTTGCGTTGCTTCTGTAAAACAACTTCTTTTGTCTTTTCTATGTTGAACTTGTCCGCTGTTGCTGCTGTTACTCTATTTACTGAATTTATTTATGTTGCTGGTTAGATTTGCTACCAGATTGGAGAAAACAAGGGCCAAAAGGAAAAATGAATAAAGAGAGAAGCTGCTCTAGATTCTGTACCTTTTTGGGTAAAAACACAACTGTTAGCGAGAGAGAGGGGAAAAGGCGGTCTTAAAAAGGCCAATCATAAAAAATAACAAAAAAGAAAAATTCCAATTTAGGCGACAGGGCGCACATAAAAGAGGCCGGGGTTTTCTCCTCTTTTCTGAAAAAACAATGAAAATCCTGTTTAATAGTTTGAGTAAAAACAAGTATATGCTAGATAATTAGTCACATAAACTTGGGTGCACATATTATAGGGATATCTAGCTACTTCATCTACACCTAGATACAATCCCCTTGAATACCATTTAATACTGGTGGCTATTTTGCACGAAAGATGATATTTACTACTAGTAGAAAATGGAGAAACAATATTAACATTATGTTGTCGATCTACTGGTCACGTAGTCGATATGATGTGTAGGCAGCTGTGATGAAGCAGATTTGATCTTTAGTTGGTCTCTCGCTGACGAGAGAAGAGAAGACAAGGCCATAAAGTGGAAAAGGACACAATGGCATGTGGGGTATTTTTATATCCATTCACCACTTTGTAGGTATGTCGAGCCATCACAAACGAATCCTGGATGTGCAAACATGTGCAATACTTGGGACTGTTTTGTCAAAGGTTGCACGCAATCAATTTAGTAAACTCTTTGGCATTGTGAGGATATGAATGATAGTCCTCCAAATTGATTTTGCAGTCATCGTCCAAGGAGGACCAGTCGACCGATTACAAGGGGGAGGAGCCTTCATCGTGGTAAGGCGATGGTATGGGGTTCTCCTCCTCCCTAACCTCTGGAGCTTTTCCTCCTCCTTCACAGCCAAAGAGTCTTGCTCAACATGGCGATGCTTCGCCTGCAGGCACTTCCAAACGCAAGTAAGGCGAACGGTCTTATTTCTGTGAGCCATATGAAACTCTATCTACCGTAGAAGCTGCATCCTTCCTATGACATAGCACACGGTGAAAGAAGAATAGGCTACGCACGCGTCTTACAGAATTCGAGAAAATCACACTATAATTTATAACTCACCTTGTGAGAAAGGGGCCAGAAAACAAATAGTGGAAACTAGAGAAAACATTGCAAATATGAGGCACATGTTTAATATGAAAACAATCATGGGGGATTCTTCGCTTATAAGCAAACTGTTTTAAGGAAGCAGACCATGTGTGTTTTACTTGTTATGGTTCAGGAAATCGTTCCATGTGTGCTAAGCCCACGAAGGAACCTGCCTCGGCCGCGAGTAGATGGTCGAATGTTTGCGGCATCACGATCTTCCGTGCCGCACACGGAGAGAGATTTCCGTGTGCGGCAGGGGTCCTTAATAGTCCCAATCTATACTAGTGGCTATGTTTTAACTCATGTGGTAACTTGTACTAGGTGCAAGATATGAGACATGACCTGTATAGGTTGGAGAAGGGGATCATGATCCGACGATGATGATTGATGGAGGGGGATCACAAAATGGTACTCCAAAAAATATCTTACTCCTACATCACACAGAAATCCCTACTGTAACACCAGGACCTGAGGCCCTAGCGTGACCCCCTCCTCCCTAGCTAGCGCCACCATTGTAGCTCACCTCCACCTTTCCCTCACCTCCCCCCGATCCTGAGTCGCCTCGTGCGGGGCGGCTCTAGAGTTTCCCCACCCATACCCTAAACTCCTGTGCTCGATCTCCTACCAAGACCACTATCAGATGCCACGCCCAACCGTCAAAGACAGAGGGTATAGGTCTGCCCCAGAAGGACCCCTACGAGTGGAGGAGGGACATCACTTGGGTGACATAGGTGGAAAGTGGAGGACTAGCCTCCGGTTGCGCTCCTTCAACGACACCATCCTGCTACTCAAGGCGGATCCTGGAGGTGAAGGATCTGATGGTGTGCCTATTGGCGTCGTTATGTTTTGGAGGCATTATTGTTGCGATCTCCCTCCCGAGGGCATCGTTTTTGGAACACGTTTCTGGTTGGACGGGTCTTGTCATGGAGCGGTGTTTATCTACCGCATCGATGACGATAAGTCTCGGTGGCGTGGCGCAACAAGGCCTCGATGATGGATGTGTGATGTTGGACGCTCGCATGGCGGTGGTACTGTCTACCGTCATGGTGGCATTGACGACAGACTTGGCAAGGTCAATGCATTGATCTCTTCCGAAGATGGGTTTGCGGAATACAGTGGTGCTGACTTCGAAATCGTGTGCATTGGTGCGTGCTGAGGGTATGCTCTGTTAGTTTTGCTCCTAGATCGGCAGTGAACATTTGGTTGAAGCCTTCGGTTTTATAGATGATATGTGTAGGTATGATGTCCGAGTGCATGGCTTGTTCATGGCCTCCGCTTCACTGGTCTTATAGGTGTAGCGAGTTGTGACTAGGATGGTGGCTTTAGGATAATCTTTGTATTTATTTTATAAGACTTCGGCGAATAATCTAAGAAAACTGTGTACATCATTTAGATGCACATGACCTCAATCTTCATTTTGAAATGAAAAAAAAACTCGCAATAAAGTAGTATCTGGGAGTAAGCTCTTATATTCCTCTTGGAGTAAAAAAGACAGTATAAATTTTGTAAAGAGTCTGCAAGTTTGGCCAAGTTTATATAAATACCTATTAACAACTATACAATTATTTATAAAAATACATTTTATGATTATCTAATAAGTTCGATTTAATATTCTACTCTTTCTGTCCAGAAAAGAATGTCGGGAATTTTTCTTGATTCACATGTATCATATATTAAAACGCGTCTAAATAAATGCGTATTTAGGGGGTTAGGAGGGTTGCGAAAACCGTGATGCAAAGAGAAACGCATCCACATTGGCCTGCCCCTTGAACGCGGGGATTCTGCCGGCGCCGGTATGCGCCAGCATCGAATCACCACATAACCTTGCTTTGAGATTAGCGACGCGTTCCCGCTGGATTCTTTCCCACTGTTTGGACGCACGGAGTGGGATTGAGGGATCTATGGGTACAGATACACGCGAGCTAGATACACGCACGCGGGCCCCTCCCCGACTTGGTTTCCTTCTCCTCCCCTTTTCTCCTCCAGATCTCCAGTTGAATCCATGAGTTCTTCACTCTGCCGTTCTGATTTCTCCGCCTCTCCAACTTAGGCACCCCAGATCTGCCCAAATATCGCCTCTCTCTTTGGCTTCATGCCCTAATTCTTTTTATCGACAACTATCGGCGGATTATTCATCGATTCAGTGCGCGGTATCTGATTCTCCCTCGATCTAATGATGGTAAATTAAGTGATCTCTGTTTCTATATAATTATGCTTGTGTCTTGCCCAGTAGTCTAAGATTATATTCTCTACTTCCCATAATCTGCAGAATTTCGTCCGGCCACCTCGTCTCCTTCCCATAATCTGCAGAATTTCGTCCATGTTCTTTTGCTAATGATGTTAATTGGTGAATCCCTGAAATTATCTACTTTGTCGTTGCCGTCGCCAGGAAGATATTTTCACGCTATCGCCGTTGTTCTTTTTAGCATTGCTCTTCAGAAGTAATAATCAGCACGGTAAATACTAGATAGGAGGTTCACTGTATATGGAGTACACCATTATTTTCAGCATATGGCCGAAGAAAATCTCCGTATACAAGTGCTTAATTAGTTCTCTTCCAAATTCTTTATCAGCTAGTGGCTAAATAACATATACTTTGCAGGCTGCAAAGACAACAGTAGTGCTGAATGAATAGAGCTGCACTCGATGGACTAAACGGTTAAATTTTCATATGATACAAGTATCAGGTCCATCTGCCTATCAATTTCGTTTTGTATTTCTATGTGATACTCATTAAATAAATGTGTGTTGATTCTCCAAATTATTTGCCACGTTATGGCTAAACAATAGCTTCTTTGTAGGAGATGCAATGGTTGAATTTGCTTTTGATACAATGGACTAGGAGCCTAGGAGGTATACGGGGACTCGATGGTTGATTTTGTTCTTGATTCAATGGATAAGGAGGTACAAGGGGACAACGTGATGTTGTTTCTGCCCCACTGTCTAGTAATCTATTTCGTAATTATGGCTATGTTGTAACTTCAGTACTGCATTGCATTTTTGTAAAATACCAAGTAGTGTGTGCAACACAGATCGACATGAAAAAGCCTGCGTTCACTTCTTGGTTTCATGTAAGGCATGTCAATGAGGAGTTAGAAGCAAAGAAAGTTTCCACCTTGCCGCTCTTTTGGATTCGTCATGAAAGGCAACATGATCCAGTAAGTTGTTCTCACAAAATAATTGTATCTTGTGCCAATTTATTCACATATACAAACTCTTATAAATTATTCATGCTTTTGTAGGCCTGATGATCTACCATAAAATGTAGAAGACTCGAGGGGCATTGTAATTGCTGATGAATAATGATATGGATCAATCATCAATGATTTTGGGTGTCCCGCGACTGCTCATTTATTAATTTCATTTCTAGTTGATTTGATTTCCCGGAGTGCTCATTTATTAATTTCATTTCTAGTTGATTTGATTTCCCGGTTAGAGATGACGAAAAGTTCTTGTGATGCATATTTGTTGAATGGTATATTAATACATGAATTATATGTGGGGATTTTCTCAATCTATGTGGTTTTTATAAATAAAAAGAGGTCGTGTGTTGTCCAGGCTACTTGTTTCTAAGTTACTCTATTTGGTGAACTTGAAATGTTGCATGCCCACATAAAAGGGCCGTTGGTTGATATTTCAGTAAATGTTGTGGTCGTTATGCAAATTGTTATTGATATTTCAGTAACCACGGGAATTTTATTTGCGACAACAATAGAGGTTGTTAATAGTATAGTTGTGGTAGTTATGGTCTCACAATTATCGACTAGGTTCTGTATGGTCGTTAGAAAATTAATGAAGGAAAAAATATTGTGGTTGCTACACTTTTAACAACGGAGCCTATAACGACAACTAACGACCACCCAATTGTGGTTGTTAATGACGTTTTACGACCAAAATATGATTTTTAACGACCACATATTTTGTCGTTAAAAATATTTTTCCTAGTAGTGTGAAGCAGCTGGGCATTTGGCTGTTTGTCAAATACAAGACGACGGTTATCGGAAAGCAATGTCTCCATTTGAAATACCAATCAATCATCGGTATTCTCCTTTCCATAAGTGGTATCGTTTCTTCGAGTTATTGCAGGAAGGAAATGTATACATGCTAGAATGGTACATTCTCGTACACTCCGCAATTTTGAAGTGGTGTTTTCAATTGTTTCAAACATGGTTTTGTGGTTTCAATTAAATCAAACTTGATCTTCTAGTTTCGGTTCTTTTTATGTGGTGGTTTCAATTGTTTCAAACATGTATTAGTAGTTTTAAATGTTTGAAACATGTTTTAGTGGTTTTATATTTTTTAATTGGTGGTTTCAATTGTTTCAAACATGGTTTTTGTGGTTTTAATTAAAAGAAACTTGGCCTTGTGTTTCCGGTTGTTCTTATGTGCTGGTTTCAATTGATTGAAACATGTCTTAATGGTTTTAAATATTTCAAACATGTTTTACTGGTTTTAAATGTTTCAAGTGGTGATTTTAATTGTTTGAAATATGGTTTTGTGGTTTCAATTAAATGAAACTTGGTCTTATGGTTCCGGTTCTTCTTATGTGATGGTTTCAATTATTGTAAACATGTATTAGTGATTTCACATGTTTTAGTGGTTTCAAATGTTCGAAGTGGTGGTTTCAATTGTTTCAAGCATGGTTTTGTGGTTTCAATTAAACAAAACTTGGTCTTTTGGTTCCAGTTTTTCTTATGTGCTGGTTTCAATTGTTTGAATCAAGTATTGGTGGTTTCAAATGTTTGAAACATGTTTAGTGGTTTCAAATGTTTCGATGGAGGTTTCAATTGTTTCAAAGATGGTTCTGTGGTTTCAATTAAATCAAACTTTGTCTTGTGGTTCCGGTTCTTCTTATGTGGTGGTTTCAATATTTTCAAACATGTTTGAGTGGTTTAAATTTTTTGGAGTGGTCGTTTCAATTGTTTCGAACATGGTTTTGTGGTTTCAATAAAATGAAATTTGTTCTTGTGGTTCTAGTTCTTCTTATGGGGTGGTTCCGGTTCTTCTTATGGGGTGGGTTCAATTGTTTCAAACATGCATTAGTGGTTTCAAATGTTTTAAACATTTTTAATGGTTTCAAATGTTTGGAGTGGTGGTTTCAATTGTTTCAAAGATGGTTATGTGGTTTCAATTAAATCAAACTTTGTCTTATGGTTCCGGTTCTTCTTATGTGGTTGTTTCAAACATGCATTAGTGGTTTGAAATGTTTCAAACATGTTTTAGTGGTTTTAAATGTTTGAAGTGGTGGTTTCAATTGTTTCAAATATGGTTTTGTAATTTTAGTTAAATAAAACTTGGTCTTGTGGTTCCGGTTCTTCTTATGGGGTGTTTTCAATTGTTTAGTGGTTTCAACTATTTCAAAATGTTTTAGTGGTTTCAAATGTTTGGAGTGGTGGTTTCAATTGTTTCAAACATGGTTTTGTGATTTCAATAAAATGAAACTTGGTCTTGTGGTTCCGGTTCTTTTTATGTGGTGGTTTTAATTATTTTAAACATGTATTAGTGGTTTCAAATGTTTCAAACATGTTTTAGTGGTTTCAATTGTTTTAAACATGTTTTAGTAGTTTCAAATGTTTTAAGTGGTGGTTTCAATTATTTCAAACATGGTTTTGTGGTTTCAATTAAATGAAACTTAGTCCTGTGATTGCGGTTCTTTCTATGTGGTGGTTTAAATAGTTTCAAACATGTATTTGTGGTTTCAAATGTTTCAAACATGTTTTAGTGGTTTTAAATGCTTGGAGTGGTGGTTTCAACTGTTTCAAATATGGTTCTGTGGTTTCAATGAAATAACACTTTGTCTTGTGGTTCCGATTCTTTTTATGTGGCGGTTTCAAGTCTTTAACACATGTATTAGTGATTTCAAATATTTCAAACATGTTTCAGTGGTTTCAAATGGTTGGAGTGGTGGTTTCAATTGTTTCAAACATGGTTTTGTGGTTTCAATCAAATGAAACTTGGTCTTGTGGTTCCGGTTCTTTTTATGTGGTGGTTTCAATTGTTTCAAACATGTATTAGTGATTTCAAATGTTTCAAACATGTTTTAGTGGTTTCAAATGTTTTAAACATGTTTTAGTGGTTTCAAATGTTTGAAGTGGTGGTTTCAATTGTTTCAAACATGGTTCTATGGTTCTAATTAAATAAAACTTGGTTTTGTGGTTCCGGTTCTTTGTATGTGGTGGTTTTAATTGTTTCAAACATGTATTAGTGGTTTCAAATGTTTGAAACATGTTTTAGTGATTTCAAATGTTTGGAGTGGTGGATTCAATTTTTTCAAACATGTTTTGTGGTTTTAATGAAATGAAACTTAGTATTGTGGTTCTGGTTCTTCTTATGTGGTTGTTTCAATTGTTTCAAACATGTATTAGTGGTTTCAATGTTTCAAATATGTTTTAGTGGTTTCATGTGTGTTATTTTCATGAACCACAACTAGATCCATTAAATGTGTGTTCTTTTCATAAAACACAACTAGAGTCATTACATGTGTGTTCTTTTCATAAACCACATATGGATCCACTAGGGTCATTGCATGTGTGTTTTCTCCTAAACCACCACTAGAGTCATTGCATGTGTGTTCTTTTCCTAAACCACATATGGATCCACTAGAGTCATTGCATGTGTGTTCTTTTCATAAACCACATGGATCCACCAGTTTTATTGCATGTGTGTTATTTTCATAAACCACAACTAGAGTCATTGCATGTGTGTTCTTTTCATAAACCACATTGATCCACCAATATCATTGCATGTGTGTTCTTTTCATAAACCACAACTAGAGTCATTGCATGTGTTTTTTTCATAAACCACATTGATCCACTAGTGTCATTGCATGTGTGTTCTTTTCATAAATCACAACAAGAGTCATTACATGTGTGTTCTTTTTATAAACCACATGGATCCACCAGAGTCATTGCATGTCTATTCTTTTCATAAACCACATGGATCCACTAGTGTCATTGCATGTGTGTTCTTTTCATAAACCACAACTAGAGTCATTACATGTGTGTTTTTTCGTAAAACACAACTAAAGTTATAGCATGTGTGTTCTTTTCATGAACCACATGGATCCACCAAAGCTATTGCATGTTTTTTCTTTTCATAAACCACATGGATACACTAGTGTCAGTGCATCTGTGTTCTTTTCATAAACCACATATGGATCCACTAGAATCATTGCATGTGTCTTCTTCTCCTAAACTAGCACAAGAGTCATTGCATGTGTGTTCTTTTCCTATACCACGTCTGGATCCACAGGATTCATTGCATGTGTGTTCTTTTCATAAACCAATAGATCCACTAGAGTCATTGCATGTGTGTTCTTTTCAGAAACCACATGGATCCACCGGAGTCATTCATGTTTTTTCTTTTCATAAACACACATGGATCCACTAGTGTCATTGCATGTGTGTTCTTTTCATGAACCACATATGGATCCGCTAGAGTCATTGCATTTGTGTTCTTCTCCTAAACCAGCACTAGAGTCATTGCATGTGTGTTCGTTTTCTAAACCACGTATGGATTCACTAGATTCATTGCATGTGTGTTCTTTTCATAAACCAATGGATCCACTAGAGTCGTTGCATGTGTTCTTTTCATAAACCACATGGATCCACTACCGTCATTGGATGTGTGTTCTTTTGCTAAACCATATATGGATCCACTAGTGTCATGGCATGTGTGTTCTTTTCATAAACCACAACTAGAGTTATTGCCTGTGTGTTCTTTTCATAAACCAAAAAACCACATTGATCCACCAGTGTCATTGCATGTGTTTTTTCATAAACCACATGGATCCACCAGTGTCATTGCATGTGTGTTCTTTTCATAAACCACAACTAGAGTCTTTAAATGTGTGTTCTTTTCGTCAACCACAACTAGAGTCATTGCATGTGTTTTATTTTCATAAACCACATATGGATTCACTAGAGTCATTGCATGTGTGTTCTTCTTCTAAACCGGCACTATAATCATTGCATGTGTGTTCTTTTCGTAAACCACATGGATCCACCAGTGTCATTGAATGTGTGTTTATCATTGTGCATCATTGTGATTTTGGAAAAGAACACATGCAGTGATGCCACTCCAGCCTGTGGTGTCCAACCATGTCCAGGAACCCTGGCAGCATGCTAGGATTAACTGAAGCATGCATTCTACCACCAGCTTGAAAGAAGCTGCATCACCACACCTCATTGGATGTGTGTGTGTATCAGTGCGCATCATTGTGGTTTTAGGAAAAGAACACATGAACTGATGCCACCACATCATGTGGTGTCCAACCATGTCCAGGAACCCTGGCAGCATGCTGGGATTCAACTGCAACATGCATTCTATCACCAGCTTGAAAGATGCTGTATAACCACACCTCATTGGATGTGTGTGTGTATCAATGTGCATCATTGTGGTTTTAGGAAAAGAAAACAAGCAGTGATGCCACCACAGCATGTGGTGTCCAACCATTAAATGGGTGTTCGTTTCATAAATCACAGCAAGAGTTATTGCATGTGTGTTCTTTTCATAAACCACATGGATCCACCAGAGTGATTGCATGTTTTTTCTTTTCATACAGCACACGGATCCACTAGTGTGATTGCATCTGTGTTCTTTTCATAAACCACGTATGGATCCACTAGAGTTATTGCATGTGTGTTCTTCTCCTTAACCAGCTGTAAAGTCATTGCATGTGTGTTTTTTCCTAAACCGCGTATGGATCCACCAGATTCAATGCATGTGTGTTCTTTTCATAAACCAATGGAACCACTAGAGTCATTGCATGTGTGTTCTTTTCATAAATCACAACTAGAGTTGTTGCATGTGTGTTCTTTTCATAAACCACATGGATCCACCAAAGTCGTTGCATGTTTTTTCTTTTCATAAACCACATGTATCCACTAGTGTCATTGCATGTGTGTTCTTTTCATAAACCACATATGGATCCACTAGAGTCATTGCATGTGTGTTTTTCTCCTAAACCAGCACTCGAGTCATTAAATGTGTGTTCTTTTCATAAACTACGTATGGATCCACCAGATTCATTGCATGTGTGTACTATTAATAAACCAATGGATCCACTAGAGTCATTGCATGTGTGTTCTTTTCATAAACCACACGGATCCACAATTGTCATTGCATGTGTGTTATTTTCATAAACCACAACTAGATCCATTAAATGTGTGTTCTTTTCATAAAACACAACTAGAGTCATCGCATGTGTGTTCTTTTCATAAACCACATATGGATCCACTAGGGTCATATCATGTGTGTTCTTCTCCTAAACCAGCACTAGAGTCATTGCATGTTTGTTCTTTTCCTAAACCACATATGGATCCACCAGAGTCATTGCATGTGTGTTCTTTGCATAAAGCACATGGATCCACCAGTGTTATTGCATGTGTGTTCTTTTCATAAACTACAACTAGAGTCATTGCATGTTTGTTCTTTTCATAAACCACATTGATCCACCAGTATCATTGCATGTGTGATCTTTTCATAAACCA
Organism: Avena eriantha; assembly: GCA_910589775.1. NCBI lineage: Eukaryota > Viridiplantae > Streptophyta > Magnoliopsida > Poales > Poaceae > Avena > Avena eriantha. Next base: position 438,619,125 of record OU342743.1, on the reverse strand, counting down.
CAGCTAGAGTCATTGCATGTGTGTTATTTTCATAAACCACATGGATCCACCCGAGTCATTGCATGTGTGTTCTTTTTATAAACCACATGGATCCACTCTTGTCATTGCATGTATGTTCTTTTCGTAAACCACAACTAGAGTCATTAAATGTGTTCTTTTCATAAAGCACAACTTGATTTATCGCATGTGTGTTCTTTTCATGAACCACATGGATACACTAGTGTCATTGCATGTGTGTTCTTTTCATAAACCACATATGGATCCACTAAAATCATTGCATGTGTCTTCTTGTCCTAAACTAGCACTAGAGTCATTGCATGTGTGTTCTTTTCCTATACCACGTATTGATCCACCAGATTCATTGCATGTGTGTTCTTTTCATAAACCAATGGATCCACTAGAGTCATTGCATGTGTGTTCTTTTCATAAACCAAATGGATCCACCGGAGTCATTCATGTTTTTTCTTTTCATAAACCACATGGACCACTAGTGTCATTGCTGTTTTTTCTTTTCATAAACCACATATGGATCCACTAGAGTCATTGCATGTGTGTTCTTCTCCTAACCCAACACTAGAGTCATTGTATGTGTGTTCTATTCCTAAACCACGTATGAATTCACCAGATTTGTTGCATGTGTGTTCTTTTCAAAAACCAATGGATCCACTAGAGTCATTGCATGTGTGTTCTTTTCATAAACCACATGGATCGACCAGTGTCATTGAATATGTGTTCTTTTGCTAAACCACATATGGATCCACTAGTGTCATGGCATGTGCGTTCTTTTTATAAACCACAACTAGAGTTATTGCCTATGAGTTCTTTTCATAAACCACAAAACCACATTGATCCACCAGTGTCATTGCATGTGTTTTTTTATAAACCACATGGATCCACCAGTGTCATTGCATGTGTGTTCTTTTCATAAACCACAACTAGAGTCATTAAATGTGTGTTGTTTTTGTCAACCACAACTAGATTCATTGTATTTGTGTTATTTTCATAAACCACATATGGATCCACTAGAGTCATTGCATGTGTGTTCTTCTCCCAAACCAGCACTATAGTCATTGCATGTGTGTTCTTTTCGTAAACTACAAGGATCCACCGGTGTTAGTGAATGTGTGTGTGTGTATTAGTGTGAATCATTGTGGTTTTGGAAAAGAACACATGCAGTGATGCCACTCCAGCATGTGGTGTCCAACCATGTCTAGGAACCTTGGCAGCATGCTAGGAATCAACTGCAGCATGCATTCTACCACCAGCTTGAAAGAAGCTGCATCACCACACCTCATTGGATGTGTGTGTGTATCAGTGTGCAGCATTGTGGTTTTAGGAAAAGAACACATGCAGTGATGCCACCACATCATGTGGTGTCCAACCATGTCCAGGAACCCTGGCAGTATGCTGGGATTCAACTACAACATGCATTCTACCACCAGCTTGAAAGATGCTGCATAACCACACCTCATTGGATGTGTGTGTGTATCAGTGTGCATCATTATGGTTTTAGGAAAAGAACACAAGCAGTGATGCCACCACAACATGTGGTGTCCAACCATTAAATGTGTGTTCGTTTCATAAACCACAACCAGAGTTATTGCATGTGTGCTCTTTTCATAAACCACATAGATCCACCAGAGTGATTGCGTGTTTTTTATTTTCATAAACCACATGGGTCCAATAGTGTGATTGCATGTGTGTTCTTTTCATAAACCACGTATGGATCCACTAGAGTTATTGCATGTGTGTTCTTCTCCTAAACCAGCAGTAGAGTCATTGCATGTGTGATTTTCCTAAACCAGGTATGGATCCACTAGATTCAATGCATGTCTGTTCTTTTCATAAACCAATGGATCCACTAGAGTCATTGGATGTGTGTTCTTTTGGAGTTATTGCATGTGTGTTCTTTTCATAAACCAGATGGATCTACCAGAGTCGTTGCATGTTTTTTCTTTTCATAAACCACATGTATCCACTAGTGTCATTGCATGTGTGTTCTTTTCATAAACCACATATGGATCCACTAGAGTCATTGCATGTGTGTTCTTCTCATAAACCAGCACTAGAGTCATTGCATGTGTGTTCTTTTCCTAAACCACGTATGGATCCACTAGATTCATTGCATGTGTGTTATTTTCATAAACCAATGGATCCACTAGAGTCATTGCATGTGTGTTCTTTTCATAAACCAAATGGATCCACCGGAGTCATTCATGTTTTTTCTTTTCATAAACCACATGGACCCACTAGTGTCATTCATGTTTTTTCTTGTCATAAACCACATATGGATCCACTAGAGTCATTGTATGTGTGTTCTTCTCCTAAACCAGCACTAGAGTCATTCCGTGTGTGTTCTTTTCCTAAACCACGTATGGATTCACTAGATTCATTGTAGGTGTGTTCTTTTCATAAACCAATGGATCCACTAGAGTCATTGCACGTGTGTTCTTTTCATAAACCACAACTAGAGTCATTAAATGTGTGTTCTTTTCACAAACCACAACTAGAGTTATCGCATGTGTGTTCTTTTCATGAACCACATGGATCCAGCAGAGTCATTGCATGTTTTTTCTTTTCATAAACCACATGGATACTCTAGTGTCATTGCATGTGTGTTCTTTTGATAAACCACATATGGATCCACTAAAGTCAATGCCTGTGTCTTGTTCTCCTAAACCATCACTAGAGTCATTGCATGTGTGTTCTTTTCCCAAACCACGTATGGATCCACCAGATTCATTGCATGTGTGTTCTTTTCATAAACCAATGGATCCACTAGAGTCATTGCATGTGTGTTCTTTTCATAAACCAAATGGATCCACCGGAGTCATTCATGTTTTTTCTTTTCATAAACCACATGGACCGACTAGTCTCATTCATGTTTTTCTTTTCATAAACCACATATGGATCCACTAGAGTCATCGCATGTGTGTTCATCTCCTAAACTAGCACTAGAGTCATTGCATGTGTGTTCATTTCCTAAACCCAGTATGGATTCACCAGATTCATTGCATGTGTGTTCTTTTCATAAACCACATTGATCCACTAGTGTCATTGCATGTGTGTTCTTTTCACAAATCACAACTAGAGTCATTTCATGTGTGTTCTTTTCATAAAACACATGGATCCACCAGAGTCATTGCATGTGTGTTCTGTGCATAAACCACATGGATCCACCAGTGTCAAACCACAACTAGAGTTATCGTATGTGTGTTATTTTCATGGACAACATGGATCCACCAAAGTCATTGCATGTTGTTTCATTTTCATAAACCACATGGATACTCTAGTGTCATTGCATCAGTATTCTTTTCATAAACCACATATGGATCCACTAGAGTCATTGCATGTGTCTTCTTCTCCTAAACCAGCACTAGAGTCATTGCATGTGTGTTCTTTTCCTAAACCACGTATGGATCCACCAGATTCATTGCATGTGTGTTATTTTCAGAAACCAATGGATCCACTAGAGTCATTGCATGTGTGTTCTTTTCATAAACCAAATGGATCCACCGGAGTCATTCATGTTTTTCTTTTCATAAACCACATGGACCCACTAGTGTCATTCATGTTTTTTCTTATCATAAACCACATATGGATCCACTAGAGTCATTGTATGTGTGTTCTTCTCCTAAACCAGCACTAGAGTCATTGCGTGTGTGTTCTTTTCCTAAACCACGTATGGATTCACTAGATTCATTGCATGTGTGTTCTTTTCATAAACCAATGGATCCGCTAGAGTCATTGCATGTGTGTTCTTTTCATAAACGACAACTAGGGTCATTAAATGTGTGTTCTTTTCACAAACCACAACTAGAATTATCGCATGTGTGTTCTTTTCATGAACCACATGGATCCAGCAGAGTCATTGCATGTTTTTTCTTTTCATAAACCACATGGATACTCTAGTGTCATTGCATGTGTGTTCTTTTCATAAACCACATATGGATCCACTAAAGTCAATGCCTGTGTCTTGTTCTCCTAAACCATCACTAGAGTCATTGCATGTGTGTTCTTTTCCCAAACCACGTATGGATCCACCAGATTCATTGCATGTGTGTTCTTTTTATAAACCAATGGATCCACTAGAGTCATTGGATGTGTGTTCTTTTCATAAACCAAATGGATCCACCGGAGTCATTCATGTTTTTATTTTCATAAACCACATGGACCGACTAGTGTCATTCATGTTTTTCTTTTCATAAACCACATATGGATCCACTAGAGTCATTGCATGTGTGTTCATCTCCTAAACTAGCACTAGAGTCATTGCATGTGTGTTCATTTCCTAAACCAAGTATGGATTCACCAGATTCATTGCATGTGTGTTCTTTTCATAAACCACATTGATCCACTAGTGTCATTGCATGCGTGTTCTTTTCACAAATCACAACTAGAGTCATTGCATGTGTGTTCTTTTCATAAAACACATGGATCCACCAGAGTCATTGCATGTGTGTTCTGTTCATAAACCACATGGATCCACCAGTGTCAAACCACAACTAGAGTTATCGCATGTGTGTTATTTTCATGGACAACATGGATCCACCAAAGTCATTGCATGTTGTTTCATTTTCATAAACCACATGGATACTCTAGTGTCATTGCATCAGTGTTCTTTTCATAAACCACATATGGATCCACTAGAGTCATTGCATGTGTCTTCTTCTCCAAAACCAGCACTAGAGTCATTGCATGTGTGTTCTTTTCCTAAACCACGTATGGATCCACCAGATTCATTGCATGTGTGTTATTTTCATAAACCAATGGGTCCACTAGAGTCATTGCATGTGTGTTCTTTTCATAAACCAAATGGATCCACCGAAGTCATTCATGTTTTTTCTTTTCATAAACCACATGGACCCACTAGTGTCATTCATGTTTTTTCTTTTCATAAACCACATATGGATCCACTAGAGTCATTGCATGTGTGTTCTTCTCCTAAACCAGCACTAGAGTCATTGCATGTGTGTTCTTTTCCTAAACCACGTATGGATTCACTAGATTCATTGCATGTGTGTTCTTTTCATAAACCAATGGATCCACTAGAGTCATTGCATGTGTGTTCTTTTCATAAACCACAACTAGAGTCATTAAATGTGTGTTCTTTTCATAAACCACAACTAGAGTTATCGCATGTGTGTTCTTTTCATGAACCACATGGATCCAACAGAGTCATTGCATGTTTTTTCTTTTCATAAACCACATGGATACTCTAGTGTCATTGCATGTGTGTTCTTTTCATAAACCATATATGGATCCACTAAAGTCAATGCATGTGTCTTATTCTCCTAAACCATCACTAGAGTCATTGTATGTGTGTTCTTTTCCTAAACCACGTATGGATCCACCAGATTCATTGCATGTGTGTTCTTTTCATAAACCAATGGATCCACTAGAGTCATTGCATGTGTGTTCTTTTCATAAACCAAATGGATCCACCGGAGTCATTCATGTTTTTTCTTTTCATAAACCACATGGACCCACTAGTGTCATTCATGTTTTTTCTTTTCATAAACCACATATGGATCCACTAGAGTCATTGCATGTGTGTTCATCTCCTAAACCAACACTAGAGTCGTTGCATGTGTGTTCATTTCCTAAACCCCGTATGGGTTCACCAGATTCATTGCATGTGTGTTCTTTTCATAAACCAATGGATCCACTAGAGTCATTGCATGTGTGTTCTTTTCATAAACCACATGGATCCACCAGTGTCATTGAATGTGTGTTGTTTTGCTAAACCACATATGGATCCACTAGTGTCATGGCATGGTTGTTCTTTTCATAAACCACAACTAGAGTTATTGCCTTTGTGTTATTTTCGTAAACCACAATACCACATTGATCCACCAGTGTCATTGCATGTGTTTTTTCATAAACCACATGGATCCACCAGTGTCATTGCATGTGTGTTCTTTTCATAAACCACAACTAGAGTCATTAAATATGTGTTATTTTCGTCAACCACAACTAGAGTCATTGCATGTGTGTTATTTTCATAAACCACATATGGATCCACTAGAGTCATTGCATATGTGTTCTTCTCCTAAACCAACACTATAGTCATTGCATGTGTGTTCTTTTCGCAAACCACATGGATCCACCAGTGTCATTCAATGTGTGTGTGTGTATTAGTGTGCATCATTGTGGTTTTGGAAAAGAACACATGTAGTGATTCCACTCCAGCATGTGGTGTCCAACCATGTCTAGGAACCCTAGCAGCATGCTGGGATTCAACTGCAGAATGCATTTTACCACTAGCTTTAAAGAAGCCGCATCACCACACCTCATTGGATTGTGTATCAGTGTGCATCATTGTGGTTTTAGGAAAAGGACACATGCAGTGATGCCACCACAACATGTGGTGTCCAACCATGTCCAGGAACCCTGGCAGCATGCTAGGATTCAACTACAACATGCATTCTATCACCATATTGAAAGATGCTGCATAACCACACCTCATTGGATGTGTGTGTGTATCAGTGTGCATCTTTGTGGTTTTAGGAAAAGAACACATGCAATGATGCCACCACATCATGTGGTGTCCAACCATTAAATGTGTGTTCTTTTCATAAACCACAACTAGAGTCATTGCATGTGTGTTATTTTAAAAAACCACAACTAGAATCATTGCATGTGTGTTCTTTTCATAAACCACATGGATCCACCTGGGTCATTTGCATGTGTGTTCTTTTCATAAACCACATGGATCTTAACCTTAGGAGAGCTCTAACCTTATCCCCAATGGTATCCGTTAGATCGAGTCTTCTAGAAGGAACGCCCCAAGACACTTGTTCTGCATCACTATTGTTACATACCATTCGATCGGGGCGCTTGGACGATTGTGATGGTTCTTTGTAAGAGAGATCTGCGAGTAGGCTATTCTGTGACATGATTGGCCATGCTCACCGTCCGCTTGATGTGGACAAACTGGCAATACCACGCGATCCCAGTTGCCAGTGTCACGTGTTCCTTGGTGTAACATCCCAACTTCAGCAACCCTGATTAGTTATCTAGAATGCAAAAATCAGGGGGAACAAAAACTTTTTCTTATTTTGTGCAGTGCTTGTTTGTTGTTGTCTGTGCTTATGCTTCTGATGGTATAGCTTATTATATACTCCTTACCTCACCATCAGTGTGAAAAGCTATTTAACAAAACTATCCTAGCTCATTTTACATATTCTCAAATGTTTTGGCATTTCAAACATGAGCCACGATGCTTCTGTAACCACAACTATTTTAGTAGCTTATATTGACAAAACTATGGAGAGCTATAATCTCCTTATGTTTTCAAGACAAAACCTTCAACTACTCTTACCTCTAGATTTCCAAAACCTTGTATTAAACTTTTGAATTCTACTCTTGGTAGGGATACCAAGGACTCTTACCTTATTCAAACTCCAACTTTTCAAAATTGCCCATCCTTACCTCAAGCTAAGCTTGATGGTAACCCTAGTAGTAGTTGATTTGTTTGTAAGATGAGTTGCCTTGATCTGCTGCTTGACTTGATTGCTTAGAAATAGTATGAGCTACTCTAGGAGCTCATCCTCAAGGATCAAGATACTTTAAAATACCCAAACATTAAGCAAGAATACAAGATGGATCTGATCTCTAGCCACTAGGTGATCATCTAAAACCCTTAACCAGATCAATTCTAAAGTGATCCATTCTAGAAGTTTCCAACTCAATGAAGACCAATATCAAGCATGGATCTATTATATCCAATCTACACTTAAACATCATCCACTTGATGATTCTTTGATACCTTGCCAACCCTCAAAAACATCCCCACTCATATTCTAGTCAAAAACCCTAAATCTGCTAAATTTTGACCAAGTCTGGAAACTATTTCAACATAACTTCTTTGAGTGCCTCTCTTTCTCAACCCTTGTGACTTATTGCTAATGCACTTGAACCATCTTGTAGACCATCATAAGGAATACTAAGGACCACTCTTGCCCTTGGTTAGACCATCCTCTACCCCCCTCGTTCTTGATAGTTTTGCAGGCAAGAAAATAATAATTCCTACAAATCTTATCAACATGCCTACGTTGGAAGAAGCTCACACCTACATGTTATCTTATTTTCACCAACTTCTTGCATGATTGTGTTATACTCATAAAGGTCTAGCGATACTTACTTCACTTGTTCCAAATGGATCCTTGTGCTTCAAAAACCCACAAGGTTTTGAAGGCTATTTGGTAATCTGCTTTGGTAGTCTTATTTTATTCAAAGTTTGGAATCAATCCTTGGAGAGATCAAGAATGATCAAGCACAAACTTCTGTACCATGGTGATCTACATAACTTGGTCTATATATCCATATAGCCCTTGAACCAAGGGGAGCCTTGACCTCCAAGGTCCATCAAGGTTTTAATGGTATGAAAACAACATCACCCTAGATCCTTTATTCCTGGTTTTCTACCAAAATCAGCTTTGAATCTCAACACCCAAGGTTAAAAATGCTATATATACCTTGTGGAAATCATCTACCTTCATTATAAGGATTTATAAAATATTATCCCTAATTATTATGGACCAAAACCTAGTTAAGCTCCTAAATTGACAAAAACTCCAAAACCTAATATATAAAAGAAAGTTTGATTTTCTACAAAACACATCCCTATCCTTAGATTCATTTGATGTCTAATTATCATATCCCATCCTCCAACTTCAAAAATAAATATTTTTTGAAGAGTTTCATTATTTCTTTTTGCCCATTTTCTTAAATGGTTGAATTGGAATAATAATTGTTTTAAATTATTTTAACCTTCAATAAATCTTGGGAAAATTCTCCTAAGTGTCAATTCAAATTTGGGACTATCCCAACCCAAAACCTCGCCTTGTCTAGTTCAAAATTTTCAAATCCAATCAATAAAGCACATTCTGCACTTTTTGGAAAATGATAATAAAGATGATCTAGAAATTTCAGAAAAATGTCAAATAATTCGTGGAAGTGTAAACTAACCATATATACCTACTAGTACACTTGAACCATCTAGCCAAGATCAAAAATCAAGAAATCCCTCATGATCTTCCCTTTGGCTAGAAATTGAAAGTTTTCAAAACTATGACCAAGACCAAATCAAATCCTTCCCAAACTTGTCTAACGATTCACCATAGTACCCCCAACTCTCCTCTGGCCGTGTGTTACTGTAGCACCCCCACCACACCTTTGTTCCCTTGTGTTTACAAGGAAAGAGACATGGCATTTAAAGCAAAAGCATAGAAAGAAGGGAGCAGCAGCTCACCCACCATCCCTCCACCACCCTTGAGGCCCAACCAATGAGTAGCACCCCTACCCTTGCCCCTCCGTAGACAATGTTCACCATACACCCAACCCCCTTCAGATATAAGGCTAGAGGCCAGCCAACACCCTCTATGCCACTCATTCGCTTCCCCCACCTCCCTTCCTTGACCCTCTCTCGCTGTAGAGGAGGAGAGTTTCTTCTCTCGGGTTAGAATGGAAGAAGGAAGGTAATCCCCAAACCATACCCCCTCCTGCTCCTCTATCTGTATCTCTGTGCTCCTCTCACTCATATATTCTCGTACCTGCCCTCCTTTCTTTGTAGGGACGCCGGAGACGCCACCGGCGGTGCATGCCTGAGCTGAAGCTCCTCCAGTGGACCCTTCTACTCCGAACGTCCGTCGCCTGTGTCAGCACCCCTCCTGCTTCCCCTAGAACCTCTGAATCCGCTATGTCACCCCGCCATCTGCATGCAGCCCCTCCCAGGAGTGCCCCAGCGAGCACCCGATTGTGCTCCGTCTAGGCCATCCTTGATGCACAAGATCGGCACCAAACCGCGCCTTTCCGCACCTCGCCGGGGTCGTCGTAGCCGACCGCGTCGACCTGGCACCTCCCGACGCCTCTCCATGCCCCCAAGGTGAGCCCCTTACCCTACTCTATGTCGCTAGGGTTTCATCTCCGTCAGGTCGTGTTAGAGGAGGAAGACGACGGCGAACCGTCAGATCTTCTTAAGCCGAACGACCTAGATCCGCATACACCTGTTCACCAGCAGCCATCACCGACGGGCGGGCCCCGCTTGCCAGGCCATTCAAAACTCCCTCCCACGCGCAACTTTCCCCTAGTGGGCCGAATCCCCCTCCAAGGCCCATCTTCCCCAGATCTGGTCCAGACAGCCGACCTCCTCTCCTTTTTAATTAAATTTCAAAACCAGATGAAATAGCTGCTTGGTTTAATTATTTTTGAAAATGGAAACTGCTGGGAATTGCCCAGATATGATTTTTGGTATATACCTACTTGTTTTCTTCAACATGCAGAACAATAATATCTTAGAAACAATATATATATCGTTCCCAGTAAAAACAATACTAACAGTTGTTCTTTCTAGTAAATAAATCCCTCCATGAGTTTCATAAGTCCAAATGGAGTAAACCCAATTGCCTCTGGTAGGTATTCCATATACCTATCTCATGTCTTTGTCCTTCTGCCAAGTGGAACTCTATTTTTACTGTAGTAAAAATAACAAAAACAACCCTTTTATGGTTTTGGGAATTTCCCTAGGTTAAACCAAAATGGTTATTGACCTAATTCTAACTCTCAGTGCACATGAATACCAATTTATATCAAAAACCTGGAGCTCACTATTTATTGAGTTTTTGTTGAATTTGAATGAATTAAACACTTCTGTATATGGTAATAGCACTAAATAAATAATTCCAGAAGCTCTACAACTCCAAACATAGTGATTCAAATTTCTACTGAAGGTATTTGTAATACCTATCAACTGTCCTTGGTCTCATATCATTTGTACTAGTATAATAAATCGGGGTAAAAAGACAAATATACCATAGAACTGACTTCGGGAATTTCCCAAGGGCATTCTGTTAATTATTTTGAAGTGATTCCCACTCTCAGTGAACCCTCACTCAAAATACACCTTAACTGTCAAAGGAAATACTTTTTGGACTTACAGATCCTTTATGGTGAATTATTCCTTAAAACTAGGGTTTGTTTCACTAGAAAATTCATAACTAATTAAAGAAAAGTGCTAAAATCATGAAACCACTTTTGTTCGCCTTGTTATTTCATTATCTAGCTGATGATATCATTTTTGTATATTGAGATCATAAAGGATCAAGCCTTAGTTCCAAACCTCTTTATTAAGTGGTTTTGGCAAATAGATCCTAAAGGAAATTCCACAAAGGCAATTATAGTAATTCCAAGTGCTATGATCTCAATCTATCAAAACCTAATGAAGTGATTAGTGTGTTGAATGTTTGTTTGCTGTATTGTAATAATGCTTGTATGCCTTGTATTGATTGTGGCTTTGTTTGCTTGCATGTATCCTCTTTAACAACGATAGTTGCGACTATATCGAAGGCCAAAAGAAGATTATTATTATTTGTTATTATGGTATTATAAGAAGATGTCCATGGACATATATTGCCAAATTGCTGATTACAGGCAAGCCACCTTCTTGCTCATAAGCCCTGTCCTACTGTTTTACTTATGCATGTTTTATCTTCTAGTAGCTATAATGATTATTGATGTAGCTATAATGGCATGTAAGGTATGACATGTATCCCCTTAAGTAGTGGATTTACTTTGATACTTGTCGGTTATGTGCCACGACTAACTGATCATGGGATCGTGGTGTATGCATAACAGGGATTCTTGGAGGATTAACCCGGGGGCCCCACACTTGGGCTCACCTGCTAGTGTCACGTCCAATTTACTTCTCTTCTTTCCCCTTGAAGCATGTTTCCCCACGTGCATGCAAATGGCACAGACACAATTTTTTCTCCGCACATCCTCCCTTCCACCGCCAGCATGCTGCCTTCCCCGGCCAGCATGCGGGATATCTATGAATAAATAAATGGATCTTGCAAGTATGAATAATGGTGTATAAACATTGATATTCTCTCTTATTCATCTTGTTAAGTTAAGCAGTTCATTTCGGCCAGGTGCAAAAATTTAAGCCACAAACTGTGTTTTTGTGTTTTGTGCATCAAATGCCACGAATGTTGGTGTTACCTACAATTTTATCTTCACATTCTACACATTCGTGTGCTCCTAGGGATAATTAAATACAATGAGGTTATGATTCTACTACTAGTATCATCCTACACATTCGCGTGCTCCTAGGGGTCCTACGCTGGTGTGCATGTCCGTTGTCCGTAATTAGTGCACGTGCGCAGGCGTAGGCGCGTGCCTGTGCGAGTTTGATGAAATGCGGTTGCGGTGGCTGTGTGCATGTCGTCATCTCGTTTCCGGACGCTTCGCTAGGCTCTCACATGCGTTTTTTAAATGCATGTCTCTAGAACCGCTTCCTCTACCAATTAAGGGGACCAAGGCCACACGAACGCCATCATCCATGGCCGGCAAGAAGTAGCTGGACTCACCCTGGGCTACTCTCCCTGAGGGACTCGTCCAGAAGATAGGTGAGATCTTCCTTTCGACGGACAACTTCCACTACTACGCCACCTTCCGGGTAGTATGCAACGCCTAGCACGGCTGCACGGAGGAGCACTTTAGGCCAGCCAACTGGATTGTTCTGGAGCACTAGTTGTCGGAGGAGTATCCGATAGACGACACTGCCATCACGTTGCCGAACGTGAGAACTGGCCATCACCTTGAGAAGAAGATTAGCCGGGTTATTCGCGGGTGCTTTGTTGATATTCATCTGTATATATGTGATCCTTTTTTGCATTCACCTCCTATACTATCTGATTTGCAAGTTCAGTTTCTTCGTCTACTAGTTGGTTTACTTTGATTGAATCTTAGTCTGTTTATCTTTAATGAATCTCCGTTTCTCCTCTTGAAGGTACTTTTATGTGGGTAGCTCATCCATCAGCCTCCTGGTGCTTGGGTAGAGGGTGTAGCCGTACAAGACCCGGTTGTGGGCAGAGATACCGACCGAGCTGGTGGATTCTGTTGTTGTGACGATGTTCCCATCATTGATGGTGTTTACATCAAACAATCATAACACCACTATTAGGTGGGTGGATGAGGACCCGAGGAAGGGAGTCACCCGGTCTTTGGTGAAGGGTTGTATTCGCCATATGACTTCATGGAACTCCGGAGCATGACTTCTTAGGCCTGTGATGTTTTCGTCACAGACAGATACGTGTCTATCCTCTCGACTATGTGTGGTGATGCTCATGGAGATGTCCAGCTGCAGCGCTCCGCATGGACCCTGGAGATGCATCACACCATGTCCTTCAGCCGGTCAGAGGCATCGGAAGTCATGATCTCTTCGTTGCTGACAATCGGTGCGTCTGCGTTGACAGCGCCAGGGTACCCACAATGTAGGTAGGCAGCATATACTATGCGGACATGTTCGAGATTAGATCTTACAACTTTCAGGCTCTTGCACGGGAAGAGGAGCCAAGGTTTGTACATGGGTATGGAATAGGAGGATTATGGATCAATGACCATCCTTTCAAACTCAACCGATTGCTGGCGGAGTATTGCAGAATTATCAAGCATTCTGAGCTACAGATGGTGCTGCCTTATGGCGAGGATGGTACCACCCACTACGATTACTATGAAGGCTATCCATAAGATTGATGGATCGTGTGGGTCTGCTCCTAATGTATTCTCTTTAGGTCAGCTATTTATGTGTTTAGTTTGTTGAGTCAACGTCTATTAATTATGCAATTTCTATGGTGCCCATGTAATACAATCGATGTTCTCCCTGTTTCTAGAAGATCGTGTGTTGTACCTCTTAAATTTTCACTATTTTTTTCATGTACATGTAGTAATTCTGATGGATGCTCGGTTTGTAGCTATCCTCACATAACTAACAACTACGAATTACAGTAGATTATTACAATCCTCAGTAAACATGACAGTAATAAATTGAAGCATAGAATTTGCAGTCGCACTAAACACAACCGAAATTGCAACCAGACTAAACAATATCTAAACCCAGATAACACCTACTGTAAACAACGGTAACTCACCTACAATTAGCCAGAATTACTTCTTCGTCGGTAGTAGGATCTGCCATCCTCCGTGCCGCTCAGCTCGTCGGTGGCGGAGGCGGGCTAGAGCCTGGCAACGGTGGCTACGGCATACGACATTAGATCTCGGGATCAGCGAATGGGCACAATAACTTGGCGGCGGAAGTTGATGTCTGCAAGTGCACATATCGTTTGTAGCTAGTTTCAAAGTATAGATATCAATCCCATAGGGAGCCCAAAGGTAAGTGCTTATGAATGAAGTCTCTATCACACTCAAAGTTGTCACAGGTATTCGAGTGAATTGACTGCAAGTGTGGAAATAAGAATGAAATTTGGATTAAGCTGGATGTATTTAAATAAAACTAAAATGTAAACTTCAGGAATAAAAAGGATAAAAGTAAAGAACAATTCGATTGTTTGTGGTTTTCTACAGATGACAACGAAGGCACGGGGAGATACAGTTCATGATCATAGTGACTATGCCAGGTGGACGAATGATGAGTGTAACAATTATAATCTTATAAGTATATGTGTGTAGGTGAGCAACCCATAATTAGCCGGAACTCCTCTTGGTAGATTTCATCCCAATTTCAATAATCCTACTAGTCTGTTAACAAAACCATGGTCAGTCACTAGACGATTAAGATCCTTCAGGTTGCTTAGCAATTAAGCTCCTTGGATCAGACTAATGCAATAAGCACAATGGTTCCTTGTGATCCTCGAGTCAAACTAGTTTCCCATTGACATCCCTGTTTCACTCGGGGGTCGCTGGTATGCTAGCAAATGGGATCCTATCTATGTAGAACAAAGCATCATGTTGTCTAGGACCTTAATTGGACAACAAGTATTAGGCATTCCACAGATAGTCAAGCACACATAATATAGTAATTAAAATCAATCACAAACTAAAGGAAAATATTTGGAGGCATATCACATCTCACCAATCCCTTACATCTCCCACGCCCAAGGAACTTACTCACACAAGAGAGAACAAAGCATCATCGATATAATTAAATAAAGGGAGTTCTTCTCGATATTACTATGGAGAACAACAATAAGAATAGAAAAGTAATCCAACACAATTCAAGATAGGAAGAAACAATCTCAAACCCTAATCTTGCAAAGTGAAGATCTCTCTCTCTCTCAGGTACAAGTAATGGCTATGAGGGTGTGATGGCTAGGATGTCGAAGATCGTGGAGCGAGAAGAAGAATGTCTTCTCCTTCTTCTCCAGATCTCTTCTTTCTCCTTTATGGATGGGATAGCGGCTGATGTATTATGATTTCACGTCCCACCTGTTGTCCGTTTTGACAAGACAAAGGCGGCAGAAACTATACGACTGGAACTATACGGCCGGAAAAATATTCCTTCCGTATAGTTGCTCGTTAAAGCTTCTATATGCCTCCCTTGATTGCTTCGAAAATATACTTGCTTGTTTTCACCTGAATATTGTGTTTCTCTTGTTAAAACCTTCCGTTGATGTTCAGAACCTGAAACACACATTAAAAACCAAGTTTTCTTCACTACCGAAGTATTAGAGCTAGGTAAAGCTACAAAACAATCAAATCCAGAAGAAAACCATCAATAAAAACCATCTAAAATATGTGGAATATCACAGCTATCAACTCCCCCAAGCTTAGATGTTTCTCGCCCTCGAGTGACAAGAAAATGAGGAAGAATAGCGGAGATTCGAGACTAAAATAAAAGAATTTACAAGCTCGAATTGGTGTCAAATTCTTTTCTTCACAATTCCTGCAATCTTAAACATGACCATACAAGTATTCACAAGATTGCACTGAGTCCACTTCCTAACCACATATATCTTGCTAGCAAATAAATCATATGCCCGTGCAAGTGTCAAAAGTTTAGCTAAGAAAGTGAAACAATTTTTTTGGTGTCTCTCTTTATTGAGAGATGAAAACTTTTTGCTCTTGTTTCTTTAATAAATTAAGAGTACTCAAGTTGGCACCAAAAGCATTCAGTTTAAGAACAACTCATCTATTCCCACGTCAAAATTTCAAGACTCTCAAAGCACCTTTTTTCTTTCCTTGTTTTTCAAAAACTTTAGCCCTTTCATAGAGAAATCATCCCACTATTTTTAACATGTTAATTGGACTGTGTTGCGCACTCGTGACCATGAAAATAGATAACTATTGAGGAATAGTGGGTCAGAGGAGTACTACAACTTCAATTGGAACGTGAAACCATGAGGATACTAAAATTTTACCCATCATAGCATTGCAGCTATAGACGCTTACATAACTCAATAGCCGAAATCAAGTGGTTTCCCACATTTAGATTGTTCATTGGCCAACGGAGTTAATAGTTCCCCACGGAGCATGGCAGTGTTGTAATGACACGCATAAAGCAATATCTTACGGTAATTATTTGAAAAATCAGTGGCATATTCTCTACTACTTCGAAGCATCCATTTTATCAGACAATTTCATTCAAGAGTGCTACCGAGTATATTTACATTAAGCTCAGATGGGGTTGAGTAGTTCTAAAATCAAATCCTTTGGGCTAAACATGGACTCAAGTCATCTTTTAGATGCTTTTTCTTGTTTTAAAAATGTCAGATATATATTTTAACCAAGTTCATTGCTCATTGCTTCAAAGCTAAAAAGGAGACACTGGCAAAGGAATCAAATTTATAGGATAACAAGCCAAGTGGGGAGTGGCTCAAGTGCAAACGAGTAAATAATTGTAGGGCCAATTTAAAGCTGCAGAAAAGGTGATGAAAGGAATGTGATACCTCCTCTTGCTTGCTTCGTTCTCATACTTGAGTCGAACCCCCTCTATATTTCCCTATTGCCAAGTCACCTGAAATTGAGCAATCTCCGAGAGAAACAAAGAAACAAATTTGCAATAGTGGTTACAACTATTTTTTTGTGTTTTGGTTTAGGAATGTGAACTGAAAGTAAACCTGCAATTTTCAAGAAGTAAAATAAATCAAAAGAAGAAATAAAAATATGAATGCATGGTTTGGAGGTTTTCAAACCTCCCCCAACTTAGGTTGTTGCCAGACTCAGTTGTTGCCGTCGTTCGGCGGCGAGTGTGGATACTGCGGGTAGTAGTCGGGGAAGTGGATCATGAAGTGACTTAAGTTGTGAGTTAAGGCACTAACATCCTCATTCACTCCTTGTAGTGTGTGGTCAATCTCCCCAACGTGCTGGTTGAGATGCTGAAACTCTTGATACAGGACGTTGTTGAACCCCTACTGCTGATAATTGAGCCATGGGTCCCAGGATCCCTCCTAATGCTGCTGCTATCCCTCCCAAGCAGGTTTGTATTCCTGCTCCTGCTCGTTCTCATCCTCATCTTGATGCTCTCCTTCTTCATCTTCTTCTTGATCAGGTTGGAATTCAGCCATGATCTCCACCACTTGATCCTTGGTGTGGATCCAGTTGTCCTTCGCCACAATCAAGAAGGCTTGTGGACAGGGCAACAGAACCTGCTCAACCTGTGCATCACCAACATAACCAAACTGATATGCTTGGATCCACTTGGTATCTCGGTAAACACCAAGGAAACCACAAGCAGTTATATATTTGACATCCATTAGTTTGGTGCCATCAACAGGTTGCATAACAGGTAATGTAATGTTAAATTCTAGGGCAAGGTGGGTACCAATCCAACAATGCGAATATCACCTTTATTTTTGTTCCTTTGGTGGCGAAGGTGTTGGAGGAGTAGAGCCACAGGATTGGGGCTTTGCCGTGAATTGGGGAAGAGCGCCTTGGTGATCATGGCCATGTTCGCATTGCCATGGAACCGGTATCTCCTCTTCCCAACATAGTATTGGCGAGGAACAAGGCGAAGTAGCGAATTGTTTGGTTTTGAATGGTGGACATCTTCTTCTGGTAGAAGTCCCTGCCACCGTTAATAGAAAAAACCTCCCAAGTTTCTCCACTTGAGACGCTATATAAATTTGTAATAGTTTACTCCCCACCATGAGGGAAGCCAAAAGCATGGCAAAATTGTTGGAAAGTTATTTCGTATGGCTGCTAGTTTATGGTGAAGCTTATCATGCACACATTACCTTTCTCCTTGTGGTCATCATAGAAAGAGGCAATGAACTCATAGGTGAGCTTGGTGTAGGTATTGTGGCCTGCGTAGGCGAGTAGTGTCAGCCCTTCGTTTTCACACATGAGGTCGAAGTCCGCCCTCAACCCTGCTGCGATGGGAAAACTATCATCGACCCATCGTGTGGGCATCACCCTCCTTGAGGAAACCATGGCCAACTTGCTGTTGACCTCGGCCCGAAGCCCCGAGCTCTCGCCACGTTGGAGCTTGCTCTTGCAAAAAATGCTACCAATTTGGTTCATCTTGATGCACAGAAAAATTTCACCATGAAACCTTAGGCATATAGTTTCTACATGATATATGAATGATTCTACGTGGAAAAATTTAATCCTAACATGAGGAATCAAAAGGAAAAACAAAATAATCTTGAGTTCATCCACTAGATCAATGTGAGAGTTTCAACCATGGAATTCTAAAAATAAAGCATGGATAGGGAGAGAAACATACCGATTGTTTATTCCCCAACTCAAACGAATGAAATCCACAACAAATCAAGAATTCTATGTGGGTTTTGAGGGGTTTGGAGAGAGAATATGAGGAGGAGGAAGAACCCTAGCTGCCTTGGTGCGATTAAGTGGTCGTGCCGAACTATACGGCCGCTACTATATGGGCGGGAAAAGAAGTTCCCGCCATATAGTTGCGGTAGTGTCGACAATTAGGGTTTCTTTATGCCAGATCATAGCTATACGGGCGCAACTATACGGACGGATCAAAATGGTCCCACCGTATAGTGGGTCGTCAAACATTCTGTGTCCTCGAGATAAAATTTCAGAGACATGCATCGATAACTATATGGCCAGAATTTTTATTCCTGCCATATAGTTAGTCGTTAAACCTTCAGTATCCGGGAAAAGAAAAATTACAAAGGCAATGATAACTATACGGCCGGAACTATATGGCTCAAATTTTTATTCCCGCCGTATAGTTGGTCGTTAAACCTTCTGTGCCAAGGTTTTTCACCCAAATTTTTTAGAGATTCACTTTTTAATCTAGGAAAAATGATTAAGCTAGTTTTTGCAGATAAAACTCAAACTTTTATTTTTATACTTATTCTACACTTGTTCAATCAATATTTCTACTACTTTTTGATAGCTGTATCTTCACGGGCGCGCTTCCGCAAGAATGTCTGTGAAAAAGTTGTAGGAATGCGATGAACATTTTATTCTTTAATTTATTTATTAGTGTGATGGGTTGACTCCCATTAAGCATTTTATTAATAATGTTTGAATAATTCAACCCCTTCTCTGTTCTCCATTTCTTCTCTTGGGTTGCCCCTTATCAAAGGCACTTACCACATGAACTCGTTTTGTCGGTGGAATATATATTTCCCCTACTTCCAGCTTCTTTGGAAAATGCCGGATGATTTCAGCATCATAATCATTGAAGATTATTTTTCCCTCAACACAATCAACTGACGCTCCTGCAGTACTAAGGAAAGGTCTTCAAAGTATTATAGATAATTTTTCATCCTCTGGCATTTCAAGAATAATAAAATCTGTGGGAATAACATGCTTATCTATTCTAAGTAGAACATCCTCAATCATACTAATTAGTTGTTTAGTGGACTTGTTAGCCATCTGTAAAGTGATAGTAGTAGGGGAATACTCCCCTAATCCTAACCTTTTATAGAGGGAATATGGCATTACACTAACTCCTGCACCTAAATCACACAAGGCATTGTGAATATCTGTTTTGCCAATTGAGCATGAAATAGTTGGTATTCCGGGATCTCCCGATTTAGACAATAACTTCCCATTAGCAGGATATCTAGTCACCATGGCAACGGTTTCTGTTATTTCTTTCTTTCTACTAAGAATATCACAGAGGAATTTACAATAGGTAGGAACTTTTATTGCATCTTCAAACGGAATTTCCAGACGAAGATCACCAAGTGCCTTTTTGAAAGAATCATAGATTACCTGATCCGTTGCTTTCTTTTTTCAATCTAGGTAAGAAGATTTTGCTCACCTTTCGTATTCTTGTATTTTACCTTTTGTGGGTGATCAGGCTCTTTTGTTACTTTCTTTTGTTGCTACTTATCGCTCTTCTTCTTTTCTTCTACAACAACTTCATCTTCATTGCTCATCAATTTTTCTTCTCTTAGATCAACTGTCTCTGCATCAGAGTCATAACGGTCATCCTGTGCATCATTTTGGTCCTCGATGGTTTGATCTTGTGTTTCTTGAGCAGTTTCATCTTGAGGATCCACCAGTGTATCATATTCTTGGATTACTTTGACCATGGCGTTTTCCTTTCAATCTTTTTCAGCTTCATATTCTGGTGGTCCTAATGGTCCTGTAATAACTGCACCTCCCCTTGTAAGAACATTAGTAGAAATAAGAATAACTATATCATCTTGAAGAAAAATTTGATAACTAGATGCTATTTGTTCACATTGGGTTTCAATCATACTAAGGTACTTGTGAAACAATTTTATTTCTTCACTAATCTCATCATAATTTTCCGTGAGTTCCACCAAGACTTATGTCTTTGAAATTGCTTATGTAGGTTATTATGATATTTTGCTTGTTCATGTTTTAATTCTTGAAAAAAAATTCTAGTTTCATCTTCTTTAGGAAAAACTTGTAACAAGTCTAATTTGTTTTCCTTAACAAGTTTAGAAGGTATACCTTTTCTTTCATTGTTTTGCGTACTTCAGGCATAAGATCAGGAGTTATACGAAGTATACCTTTTTCTAGCTTTGTGCCGAAATCAGGATTATATAAAGAATCATTCTTAGCCCTAGTAGACATCAATTCCAAACATGCTTTAACAGTTAAAGTATTTATCGATCCTCCTGCTAAGAAGTCACGCAACTCTGTGCATTGAGTATTAAGACCGTGGTAAAATAAATGGCAAATAGTTGATTCAGAATAGCCATGATTAGGAATACTAATGATCATTCCAAAGAATCTATCCCAGGCTTGTGGGTAGTTTTCTCCCACGTTCTGACTAAAGTTGCCTATATTATTTCTAATTTCAGTTACCTTTTTAAAAGGACTAAACCTGTTTATGAATTTAACAATACATTTTCCCAACATTTAGTGTAATGACAAGGGAGAGAATATAACCAGTCTAGAGCCCTACCTTTAAGAGACCAATGAAAGAATTTTAGACGAGAGAAGTCTCTTGGAAAACCTTTTGGTCCAAGTGATCCTATCACATTGTCGTACTCTCTAAGATGTCTTCCTAGGTCTTCATCTTCCGTTCTACTGAAAGCTTTTTCCTGCAAAATTTTAATAATTCCACCATCAAATCGATATTCTCTAACTCCAGGATTAGGAAATTCTATTGGTTGTTCTAGAAAGGCAGAATTTGGAGCACTATATTCTCTAAGAGTTTGCTCAGGTTTCTTGGGAGTTGTCCTGTAAATGGACATGATTTCCATAAAATCACTCAGGTTTTGAACTTCAACCTTATTTGATCTTAATTTTTTTTCAATAATTTCCTCGCGCCTTTGAATAGGCACGTGCTCAATATAATCTGGTAAATAGGTCCTACTAGAGCATGTAGACCCTTTGTCTCCTAGGGAGACCATTTGTAGTAGTAACACCTGAAATGTCAAGAGAAAAACACTTAGCGCTTAGCTCCCCAGCAACAACGCCAGAAAATAGCTTGATGTCTGCAAGTGCACATATCGTTTGTAGCTAGTTTTGAAGTATAGATATCGATTCCACAGGGAGACGAAAGGTAAGTGTTTATGAATGAAGTCTCTATCACACACAAAGTTCTCATGTGTCTTGGAGTGAATTGACTGCAAGTGTGGAAATAAGAATGAAATTTGGATTAAGCTGGATATATTTAAATAAAACTAAATTGTAAACTTTAGGAATAAAAAGCATAAAAGTAAAGAACGATCCGATTGTTTGTGGTTTTCTTTAGATGACAAAGAAGGCACGGGGAGATACAGTTCATGGTGATAGTGACTGTGCCAGGTGGACTAATGATGAGTGTAACAGTTATAATCTTTTAATTATATGTGTAGGAAAGCAACCCATATTTAGCCGGAACTCCTCTTGGAATATTTCACCAACTTCAATAATCCTACTAGTCAATTACCAAAACCATGGTCAGTCACTAGACGATTAAGATCCTTCAGGTTTCTTAGCAATTAAGCTCCTTGGATCGGACTAATACAATAAGCATAGTGGTTACTCGTGATCCTCAAGTCAAACTAGTTTCCCATTGATATCCCTGTGTCACTTGGGGGTCGCCGGTCTACTAGCAAACAAGATCCTATCTATGTATAACAAAGTATCATGTTGTCTAGGCCCTTAATTGGACAACAAGCATTAGGCGTCCCACAGATAGTCAAGCACACATAATATAGTAATTAAAATCAATCACAAACTAATGGAAAATATATGGAGGCACATCACATCTCACCAAGCCCTTACATCTCCCACACCCAAGGAACTTACTCACACATGAGAGAATAAAGCATCATCGATATAATTAAATAAAGGGAGTTCTTCTCGATATTACCATGGAGATCCACAATAAGAATAGAAAAGTAATCCAACACAATTCAAGATAGGAAGAAACAATCTCAAACCCTAATCTTGCAAAGTGAAGATCTCTCTCTCTCTCTTAGGTACAAGTAATGGCTATGAGGGTGTGATGGCTAGGAGGTCGAAGATCGTGGAGCAAGATGAAGAACGTCTTCCCCCTCTTATCCGGGTCTTTTATTTCTCCCTTCTAGATGGGATGGCGGCTGATGTGTTATGATTTCGCGTCTCGCCTCTTCACGAGAGTTATCCCTTTTGACAAGACAGTGGCGGCGGAAACTATATGGCGGGAACTATACGGCCAAAAAAATATTCCCTCCATATAGTTGCTCGTTAAGGCTTCTGTATGTCTCCCTTGATTACTTCCGAAAAGAGACTTGCTTGTTTTCACTTGAATATTTTGTTTCTCTTATTAAAACCTTCAGTTGCTGTTCAGAACCTAAAACACACATTAAAAAACAAGTTTTCTTCACTATCGAAGTATTATCGTTAGTTAAAGCTAGAAAACGATCAAATCCAGAAGAAAACCATCAATAAAAACCATCAAAAATATGTTGAATCTCACAGCTATCAGAAGTCAAATGTCCGAAGGGATCGTTCTGCTTCGAGGATGGATTCCGATGCTGCCGGTGCTAGGGTTCATGTGAAAGGAGGGAGTGGATTTGTGAATTTGGTCAATGCACGAAGCCCCTTTAGTTCCTCGATTTTCCTAAGAGGTTGCCGCGTTGGCGCTTGCATCACAGACAAATTACTCTCATGGGGGTCCCAACAGTCTACTTCACGGGCAATCTAACGAAATGTTTGAATTTGGTAGGGCTGAGATGAGTTTGTCTCCAAATGGCCCCTCTCGGTAGTTGGTAACCCAACTTTGCGAAACGCGGAAAATACAGGCAAGTCGGGTACCATGATTCACTCACCCATGAACTTTGGGGCCGCAAATGAACAAGCCCCATGACATGGTCCAAAGGGTTTTGTTAATTCAAAGTATGATAAAAGGGCATGCAAACATCAATGGTTAAAGTAAGCATGTCGTCGGATTAATGACAAGTATGCCATGAGGGGGTCCTCGAGGCGTGTGGAAGAGAGGGGTGTGAGATGTACAATATTCTGGGATGGTGAGCACACAAGTTTACCTAGGATGGTTATGTAGTACTTGACGTACTGAACCACCCAGAGTTGGAATTGGGTCAAAACGATTACCAGAACAATCTCAGGAAATTCCTAAACACAGTTCTGTATGATTCTTCTTTTATTTACCAGATTAAAACTACAAGAGATATTGAGTTGGCTCCAAGGGCATGTGCTATGTATTTAGAATACCTTTCTGTAGAAATTGGATCCCTCTTTTTGGAGTTGCCAAACACCAGGAGTGATTTATTTAGTGAAAATACTCATCACATGAGTATTTAAATCACTAAAATTCCACCAGAGCTCAATAAATTATGAGCTACTGGTGTTTGGTACATATTGATAATAGGAAGTACTGGAAAATGGAATCAGGTCAACACCACACTTGGTTAGATCTGGGGAATTTATCTAAGACAGAGGTTGCTAGTTTTTGTTATTTTTACTAAAGGCAAAACACAGTTCACCTTGGGCTTAGGCCTGTGCTGGAAAAGAGGTATTTCAAATACCTTCCAGTAGGTCTTTGGTCCATCTCAAATGGATGTGCAAAACTCTCTGAGGAAATTAATTAGGGTTCGAGATACATGCTAGCAGATTAATTACTAGCAAATATAGGAAATTATTTTGGTCATGGGGTTGCCTCTGCATGTTTGAGAAAACATCAGAGAACCACCAAATTTTTATATCTAGGAAAATGGATTTGATTTACTATTTTAATTAGATTTAAACATAGAAGAAACATTTCTGGAATAATGGATCTGTAAAAATAAAAAGAAAAGGAGTTCCATGGGCTAGACTGGGGAGCTACTAGGCCGGCTAGGGGGGGTTTGGCCCACTGCGCTCAGCGGGACGCGCGGGAGCCGGCAGTCGAACCTGCCAAGTGGGGCCCGACCGTCAGTGAGAGGAGGAGGCCGAAGCGGTACCGAGCGACGACGATCATTGGATCTAGTCGTGATGGACGGCTCTGGGTCGTCATCTACGCGAACAGAGCGCCGGCGACGAAACCCTAGGCGGCAGTGGAGCAGGGAGGTGGGAGCTCACCAGAGGGCTCGGGGACGGTCGGGTAGGAGGCAGGGCGACGCGGTGGTCGACGACGAATCGAACGAGGGGCGGCACGAGGGAATCTGGCGCCAAGAGATAGCTCGTACGACGGCGGCCGAGGACGATCTCGTCGGTGCTCGACGGCGACGACGGAGGAGTTAGTCCTAGGCAAAAATAAAGGCACCATTAGATGCAGGAGAGCAAGGGGAGCTTGGGGGTTGACATGCAGAGAGAATGGGGGAGGGAGGAAAGAGCCTTGCTCGATTTCTTGAGGAGGCCGAAGCTCTCCTTTTCTTCTCTCGGGCTGCACAGAGCAGGGGAGAGGCACGGCGTGCTGGGTAAGGAGAGTGGAGGTGGGAGGAAGCAAATGGGGGGGGCAGAGGCGGGCTAGGGGGGGGTGCTGCTAGCTTTATACAAAGGGGGCGTGTTAGATGAGGCATTTTACCAAATTGGACATAGGGGACAGGGGGTGCTGGCCAGGGATTGGTCCAGGGGGAGGTGGAGAGGGGTATTGTGGGTATTGGGTCGTGCTGGACCAGAGAGAGGGGGTGGCATTAGTGGTAATTAAGTTGGGTTGATCCTTGTAAGAATTGGGGTTAAATCTCCTCTTACCACTAGTACAATGGCAATTGGGTAATTTGTTGGGGTAGAGCTACAGTGGTGGTCGACAAAGGATGTTTCCTAGTGCTGAGGATAAGCATTGATCAAGAATTGATGGAATTTAGAATTGGTTGGAGTGGTGGTTTTGCTTACATGGCATATTTGATCTAATTGATGGTTGCAAAGGGAGTCCAAAATGTTACATTGGGCCAGAGGAGAAAAAGGGTTCTGGTAGGTAGGTGAGGTCAAGGTGGACTTCTAGGAATTTATTTGGGATTTTTAGGTGGAGTTTAAGTCCACATAAATCCAAATACTCAAAAAGGACAGAAGTGCTTTCTAGGGGATCATTTGATAAATTTCCATTGGGCAAAGATGAATTTTGGTTTGAGAGGGTCCCAAATGTGAATACACACTTAGGGGAATTTTCCCAAGATTTATGGAGGCATAAAAGTAATTAAAACAATTATTATTCCAATTCAGCCATTTAAGAAAATGGGCAAAAATAAATAATAAAGCTTCTCAAAAATATTTATTTTTGACATGGAAAGATAGGATATGATTTGTGGGGCTCATATGAGTCAAAATATTGGGAAGTGGTTTGGTAAAAACCAAACTTTCCTTTATGGAGGGAGTTTTGGAGATTTTGACTTTTTAGGGAAATAAATAGCTTTGGGGCCTCAATAATTATGGATAATTATTGATAAATATTGAGGATCAAAGTAGATGAGGTAGACAAGGTGTAGCAAGAAGTTGCGACCTTGTGGAATGAAATTCCAACTAGAAAAGGATAGAAAACAAGGAGTTGATGATCTAGGGTGGTGTTATTTTTATATCACCAAAACATGCTTGCATCTTGGACCTTGGAGCTCACCTTGGTGCAAGGACGAGATGGATGAGTAGACCAAGTCATATAGATGATCATGGCAGAAAGAGTTTGTATTAACTGCATTTGAGGTGATCTAGAAGAGATGGCAAACTTTGTTGAAAATAAGGCTGCCATGCAGAAAGTGTCATGATGCCTTCTAAACCATGTGGGTTTAAAAAAGCTCAGAGGTCCACTTGGGACAAGTGAAGTAGGTTTAGATATACCTCAAAGAGTAGAACACAACCAAGCCTAGAGTTGGTCCATAGGGGTCTGGATGGTGGTGTGAGCTTCTAGCAAAGTAGGTATGATGACTAATTTTGCAGGAAATGTTATTTTCTTGTCTTCAAAACCATCATGGATCAGTGGGTTGGAAGAGTATCTAACCAGTGGCTAGTGTGGGTCTTGGTAGTCCTTAGGATGTTTAACCAGCTGGTTCAAGTGCATTTCCAAAAATGCACATGGTTTGAGAGAAGGAGGTATTCAAAAAGGTGATGCTGAAACTGTTTCTAGACTTAGCCAAATTTGGCAGTTTTGAGGAATTGTGACTAGAGGATGAGAGGGAATATTCTTTGAGGAGTTGCAGGGTATCAGAGCTTTACAAAAGGGGTGATATGGAAGTGTAGAGTGAGTAGAAGAGATCCTTGCTTGATGTTGGTCTTAAGCATTTGGAAACATCTTTTTCCTAGTTATGAGCTCCTAGAGTGGCTCATACTACTTCCTAGGCAAACACATCAATCAGCAGATCAAAGCAGACAACAGATCAAGGCAACTCATGAGACAACAGATCAAGGCAACTCATCAGACAACAGATCAAGGCAACTCACCAGACAGTAGATCAAGGCAACTCATCTTATACACTAATAAAGTACTACTAAGGGTCACCATCAAGCTTAGCTTGGAGGTAGGGTTGGGGGCATTTTGAAGAGGTTGAGTTTTGGATAAGATGAGGGTTCTTGGTATCTCTACCAAGAGTAGAATTCAAATGCCTTGAAAGGAGGCTTTGGTAAAGCTAGAGATAAGAGTATTTGAGTGTTCCATCTTGAGAACATAAGGAGATGTATTATATATCTCCCCGGAGTTTTGTCAATAGAAGCTACTAAAATAGTTTTTGTCACATAGGTATCTTGGCTCATGTTTTCAAATGCCAGAATGTTTGAGAATATGTAAAATAAGCCAAGAGAGTTTTTGGTAAATAGCTTTTGTCAATTGAGGTTGAGGTAAGGAGTATCCTAAGATACACTTCATAAGCACAAGTGCAAGCAAATAACAAGCAAGCACTTCACTAAGCACAAGAAAAAGTTTTTGTTTCCCCTGATTTTTGCATTCTAGACAACTAATCAGGGTTGCTGAAATTGGGATGTTACAGACCTTTCCCCCTTAAAAGAATGTCGTCCCGAGATTCCAGAGAGTTAGGTTAGGGGGTTCATCTCGGAGTAGTACCATGGGTTTCTTTTGGGCTATCATTGTCGACCGTGTCTTCGAGTAGAAACATCTCGACAGCGAGGTTGAACTTCAATCTTCTTGAAACTCGGAGGTCGATCTGGCTTCAACCTTGATCGCAGGGAGGCATCTCCCAGCTGCAAGGGCCTACGGTAATTCTCTTAAGTGGGTTGTTGCAGCCAAGTCTGTGACCAAGTCTGTAAAGTCAGGGATATGTCTGTCCTTTGAGATCTAGGTCTTCGGGTCACAAGGTCGGGCAAATAGGTTAGCTATCTTGCGGGAAAGATGCAATCTTTCCCCCTTAGGATTTGGCTTAGGCAGGTCGGAGAGTCACACTAGGGGACTTTCTTAATAGGGCGACGAAAGACGGTTCCTAAGGTAGTGGACATCAACTTAAGAGAGGGTAGCACATAGGTGGCGCTCCAGGGGGACATGGGCTAGTTTAAATACAAGGTGCACTTGCTGAAGTTCGGGAGTTCTAGAGTGGGTTAAGGGGCTTCTATCTTGATCTCTACTTCCACGGGGCGCTGTCATCTAGGGGCGAGGGACATCTCCAGTCTTGAGCTGCGCGGCAGTGAGCGGTAGGGTGACCATCTTTTCTGCGGAAGGGGACCTTGGATGTCTTCGAGCTTCTCTTTCGCGGAAGTGTTGCCGGGCTTACCCTCAGGGCATTCTCTGCTGAAGTGACTGGGTAGCCCACACGTGAAGCCGAGGTTCTTCTTCCGTCGTAGCTGAGTTGACGATGTTTCTAGGCTGACATCAGGAGGTTGACGGGCCTTGCCAATGAGGGGATAAATTGGGCATTTGATAGGGACATGGTCTTGGCCTTCACAGAGGAAACAAGTGATAGGTCGAGTTGGGCAAACTTTTTGGGAACGGGGTTCTCCACAGTTGGGGCAGTGACCGGAACATCTATTGGCTTGGTGTCCTTCATCTCCGCAGTGACTACATGCCTTCTTCGAGATTCCGGTCTTCAAGGCCATCCCGGGGGAGGTCTTATTGGTGGCAGACGATGCGGGTTGGGTCTGAGGTAACGACTTGGGTAAAACACACAAAAAGGACAATTCAAGCAAGCATAGCAATCAAGGAAGTCATTACATACCAACCAAATCTGCACCCGAGGGTGCTAATAGTACTTAAGCATTACAAAACGCGTTCTGGGACGATACAAGTCTCTACCCTATGGCTAGCTGGGCGAGTACAGCGACGCGGGTGATTATTCGAAGGGTGCATCTGTGGAGTCTTGCATAGCTTCGGGGTCTCCCACTACTGCAGATCCTCAGGGGTTTGCGGTATATTCAGCTCGTCTTCGGTGAAGGTGAGAGTAGTGCCTTCTCCTGGTGCAGGGTTGGAGGTTGACTCGGTCGGCGCGGGTTACTGGACGATAGGGTGGTACTCATTGAGGAAGGAGAGTTCGTCGTCAGTTTCGGGATTCTCGTCTTCAGGGGTTGGAGGTACTTCAGTGATTAGCTTCCTTGCTAAGCGGGCATTGGTGGCTTGGAGGCTTCTTTCGCGCTTACGGAGGAGGTTGATATCCATCTTTAGAAGCATATTCTCGCGTCTTGCCTTGTCAAGGTCTTCCTAGGAGCGTTGCAGTAGGTATTCCATATTCTCCAGCTGATTTCCAATGCAGCAGGTGAGGAAAGACTTAGTGGGGAGTCCGTCTTCGTCTCTCTTTCCGAACAAGTGGTAGGGAGTATCCTTGAACTCATCTTCATGGATCTTGTAGAGGCGCGCCATGATGTGCTGTATGGCTCGCACCACACCATCTACCCAGTTGCTATCGAGGAAAGTGAAGATTGTGGGCAAGGTGTCCTCATCGGGGGAAGGAATAACAGCCTTGATGACCCATTGCATCACATTGGTGTTACTACGAGGATGTTTGGTTCCTTCAATAGTTGGCGCCGGTCTCTTGACTATCTTCAGTAGGTTGTGAAGTTGCTCTTCAAAGGGCCAGAAACTTTCTCCAACGATGATGCGCTCTGAGCGGAAAGAGGCCATCTACAGCAGATTGGTGAGGTGAGTTTAGGTTAGTGACGGTGTGCAGGATTTTAAGCTTATGAAATCTTATTAATGCAAGTAGTTGTTCAAAATAGAGGGGGAGGAGACATAAGCACTTTTGCAAATAGTCATCTTTTCTCCTTTGCCTTTTTGGAAAATAGGTTTGTCGTTTGCTGTCTAGCGTCCATGCTAACTAAGGTCTCCTACAGTCAGGATGGCTCTGATACCAAGTCGGTTGGATCCCCCGGATTATTCATCCGAGAAATCCCTGTTATGCATACATCCACGTTCCCATGATCAGTGAGCCGTGGAACATAACCGACAGGTACCATTACAACATCCGAAACATAACGGAAGTACAAGACTTACATAACTGCCATTATGGCTACATCAATCTTAGCAGCGCAACAACGCCAAGCGCGGGGCCCCATCGTGCCTGAACCTACAGGCAATTGACTGGGAAGACGGCCTAGCTCGTTGGACGTCACCTTAATCTCCTGAAAGTCTGGCCAAGTAAATAGCCAGGGACACAACCATGAGTACTTTGAATGTACTTGCAAAACCACCGGGATATATGAACAAGGGAAATGCAATTATGGCTGTGGCGAGGTAGCTCTATCTGGGGTTGCTTTTGCAAAAGCCTAGACTAACTTTTGGAGTTGTGGCATCTCCATATCTTTGTTGAAAAAGATGTGTCAAAAACATGCTGCTGTTTTATAAATCCAGACATCCCCATGTCTTTGTTGAAAAGAGTTTTGAAAACAGTTTTGGAGCGAAAACTCTTTTTGAACACCTTCGACCCCACGGGTCAAAACAAAACCTTCGAACTCGGGTTCCCCCAGAACCTTCGTCCTCGAAGAACTTTTTTCCCAAACAAGCACAGCTTGAGTACTCCTAGCCAACACCTTTACAACCTTCCTTGACTATGGACACGGCTATTCGAATAGATTATACTCTGCAGAGTTTGCACACTTTACCCACAAGAATCAATACATCCGCCGGGATACAACCACGGCCCACTACCTCAGTAGATGGGGGTCCGGATAATCAAACCTAACTTTTCGCTTGTCTACACTAGCAAAGGCATGCTTTTCCTGTTGGATTTTATCTCCCCGGCAACGCATATGTGGATCCCATCCATAGTCCTTTCTTCCGTACACGCGCATACCCAAGCCGTAACTTGGTGTATACCTGAAATTTGGTGACTCCTCTTCCTTCCGTACTACCTAAATCATACCGTCCGCGGGAGACCCAATTGTTGCACCGGACTCCTGATTTCTCAGGCTCATTCTTGCCGAGGCAAGCGACAGGCTTCAGATCCTAGACCTAGGACGCCGGCCCGGGATTCCAGGGATTTCTCCCTATAAGCATGGTAGAATTTGCCTCGGCTAAAGCGGACAAACTACGAGTTAAGCCCCAACAACCTAGGGTAATGTGGTTGCGCGGATAAAAATTGTTCCAGTAAAGGCATAGAACATCCCATCACATCTTCTTGTTTCTCCTCATCACCATTTCTTTTGTTAAAACTTCCCCTGGGAATGATGCCTCTTCCCAGGGTTTTACAAAAAGGTTTTGAAACATTCTTGGTGGGGGTAAGCCCCAAAATAGTTTGTTTTTCTCAAAACCGAGGTTTCCAAGGAGGTAGGATACTAATCATCTTACTCTTGGTCTAAAGAGGGTAAAATAATAGGTTTATCGGGGTGGTGCCTCGAAGGACACGAATTCATAACTTGGAGGAGCCATGTTACTACCGCAGTATTTATAAAGCAAAACATGCAGGTAGAGTATGCAATTTATAAAGAGGATGTAAAACAGGTAAAAGAGAATAGGACGTATATAAGAGTTCAGGAATGGTGGCTTGCCTGTGATCAGAAATAAGTCCCTGGACTTCTTCAGATGACCAAGAATGCCCAATAAATTGTAGTAAGAAATCCCTTTCTTCTTGTCGTCAGACACTCACACTATCGTCGTCATAGGAAATACATGCAAACAGATAATACCACAATCAAAACAAGGCATACAATCATCAAATCATACAGCAAACAAGCAGGAGACTTGGGAGGTTTTGGAGAAGTGGGATTCAAAGGGGGGAATTTACGAGATTGCCATTGCGTGTTTTCTCCTGGAAGATAGTTGACAAGACTAGATACAAAGAGCTTGGCTTAGGGATCTGTGGGCAGTAGAATACCAATGTATAAAAATGATATCCTCTGATAGGTCTGGTCAAGACAAAACCATCACAAGTGGTTTCACTTTATTATTCATTTTATAAAATTAGTTATCCATTTTATAGTGGGAAAAACTCTAGTTTGAGGAAATAATTCACCAGAAAAGTTCTGGAACTTAAAAAATTATTTCCTTGGATGGTTATGTAGTACATGATGTACTGAACCACCCAGAGTTGGAATTGGGTCAAAAGTATTACCAGAATGCCCTCAAGAAAATCCTAAAGACAGTTCTGTATGATTTTTATTTTATTTACCAGGTTAAGACTACAGGAGATATTGAGTTGATTCCAAGGGCATGTGCTAGGCATTTAGAATAACTTTCTGTAGAAATTGGATTCGCTCTTTTTGGATTTGCCAAACTCCAAGAGTGATTTGTTTAGTGAAAATACCCATCACAGGAGTATTTAAATCACTAAAATTCTACCAGAGCTCAATAAATTATGAGCTGCTGGGATTTGGTACATATTGATAATAGGAAGTACTGCAAATTGGAATCAGGTCAACACCACACTTGGTTAGACCTGGGGAATTTATCTAAGAGATAGGTTGCTAGTTTTTGTTATTTCTACTAAAGGCAGAACACAGTTAACCTTAGGGTTAGGCCTGTGCTGGAAAAGAGGTATTTCAAATACCTTCTAGTAGGTCTTTGGTCCATCTCAAGTGGATGTGCAAAACTCTCTGAGGAAATTAATTAGGGTTCGAGATACATGCTAGCAGATTAATTACTAGCAAATATAGGAAATTATTTTGGTCATGGGGTTGCCTCTGCATGTTTGAGAAAACATCAGAGAACCACCACATTTTTAGATCTAGGCAAATGGATTTGATTTCCTATTTTAATTAGATTTAAACCTAGCAGAGACATTTCTGGAATAATGGATCTGTAAAAACCAAAAAAAGGAGTTCCATGGGCTGGATCTGGGGAGCTACTAGGCCGGCTATGGGGGTTCGGCCCACGGTGCTCAGCGGGATGCGCGGGAGCCAGCAGTCGAACCTGCCAGGCGGGGCCCAGCCGTCAGCGAGAGGAGGAGGCCGAAGCGGTACCGAGCGACGGCGACCGTTGGATCTAGTCGCGATGGACGGCTCTGGGTCGTCGTCTACGCGAACAGAGCGCCGGCGACGAAACCCTAGGCAGCGGCGGAGCGGGGAGGCGGGAGCTCACCAAAGGGCTCGGGGACGGTCAGGGAGGAGGCAGGGCGACGCGGTGGTCGACGACGAATCAAACGAGGGGCGGCACGAGGGAATCTCGTGCCGGGAGATAGCTCGTACGACGTTGGCCGAGGACGATCTCGTCGTTGCTCGACGGCGACGACGGAAGAGTTAGTCCTAGGCAAAAAGAAAAGCACCATTAGATGAAGGAGAGCAAGGGGAGCTTGGGGGTTGACATGCAGAGAGAATGGGGGAGGGAGGAAAGAGCCTTGCTCGATTTCTTGAGGAGGTCGAAGCTCTCCTCTTCTTCTTCACTCGGGCTGCACAGAGCAAAGGAGAGGCAGGGTGTGCTAGGGAAGGTGAGTGGAGGTGGGAGGAAGCAAATGCGGGGGCAGAGGTGGGCTAGGAGAGTGCTTCTAGCTTTATACCAAGGGGGAGTGTTAGATGAGGCATTTTACCAAATTGGACATAGGGAGAGGGGGTGCTGGCCAGGGATTGGTCCAGGGGGAGGTGGAGAGGGGTATTGTGGGTATTGGGTCGTGCTGGACCAGAGAGAGAGGGGGTGGCATTAGTGGTAATTAAGTTGGGTTGATCCTTGTAAGAATTGTGGTTAAATCTCCTCTTACCACTAGTACAATGGCAATTGGGTAATTTGTTGGGGTAGAGCTACAGTGGTGGTCGACAAAGGATGTGTCTTGGTGCTGAGGATAAGCATTGATCAAGAATTGATGGAATTTAGAATTGGTTGGAGTGGTGGTTTTGCTTACATGGCATATTTGATCTAATTGATGGTTGCGAAAGTAGTCCAAAATGTTACATTGGGCCAGAGGAGAAAAAGGGTTCTGGTAGGTAGGTGAGGTCAAAGTGGACTTGTAGGAATTTATTTGGGATTTTTAGGTGGAGTTTAAGTCCACATAAATCCAAATACTCAAAAAGGACAGAAGTGCTTTCTAGGGGATCATTTGATAAATTTCCATTGGGCAAAGATGGATTTTTGTTTGAGAGGGTCCCAAATGTGAATACACACTTAGGGGAATTTTCCCAAGATTTATGGAGGCATAAAAGTAATTAAAACAATTATTATTCCAATTCAGCCATTTAAGAAAATGGGCAAAAAGAAATAATAAAGCTTCTCAAAAATATTTATTTTTGACCTGGAAAGATAGGATATGATTTGTGGGGCTCATATGAGTCAAAATATTGGTAAGTGGTTTGGTAAAAACCAAACTTTCCTTTATGGAGGGAGTTTTGGAGATTTTGACTATTTAGGGAAATAAATATCTTTGGGGCCTCAATAATAATGGATAATTATTGATAAATATTGAGGATCAAAGTATATGAGGTAGACAAGGTGTAGCAAGCAGTTTCAACCTTGTGGAATGAAATTCCAACTAGAAAAGGATGGAAAACAAGGAGTTGATGATCTAGGGTGGTGTTATTTTTATACCACCAAAGCATGCTTGCATATTGGAGCTTGGAGCTCACCTTGGTGCAAGGACTAGATGGATGAGTAGACCAAGTCATATAGATGATCATGGCAGAAAGAGTTTGTGTTAACTGCATTTGAGGTGATCTAGAAGAGATGGCAAACTTTGTTGAAAATAAGGCTGCCATGCAGAAAGTGTCATGATGCCTTCTAAACCATGTGGGTTTAAAAAAGCTCAGAGGTCCACTTGGGACAAGTGAAGTAGGTTTAGATATACCTCAAAGAGTAGAACACAACCAAGCCTAGAGTTGGTCCATAGGGGTCTGGATGGTGGTGTGAGCTTCTAGCAAAGTAGGTATGATGACTAATTTTGCAGGAAATGTTATTTTCTTGTCTTCAAAACCATCATGGATCAGTGGGTTGGAAGAGTATCTAACCAGTGGCTAGTGTGGGTCTTGGTAGTCCTTAGGATGGTTAACCAGCTGGTTCAAGTGCATTTCCAAAAATGCACATGGTTTGAGAGAAGGAGGTATTCAAAAAGGTGATGCTGAAACTATTTCCAAGAGTTTATTGTTGGAGGAGGTATTCAAGAAACTGTTTCCAGGATGTATTCAAGAAGGAGGTATTCAAAAAGTATTGCAGAAGGAGGTATTCAAGAAGGAGGTATTCAAGAAACGGTTTCCAGGATGCTGAAACTGTTTCCAGGAGGTATTCAAAAAGTTTTGAGGAATTGTGACAAGAGGATGAGAGAGAATATTCTTGGAGGAGTTGCAGGGTATTAGAGCTTTACAAAAGGGGTGATATGGAAGTGTGGAGTGAGTAGAAGAGATCCTTGCTTGATGTTGGTCTTAAGGATTTGGAAACATCTTTTTCCTAGTTATGAGCTCCTAGAGTGGCTCATACTACTTCCTAGGCAAACACATCAATCAGCAGATCAAAGCAACTCATCAGACAACAGATCAAGGCAACTCATCAGACAATAGATCAAGGTAACTCATCAGACAACAGATCAAGGCAACTCATCAGACAACAGATCAAGGCAACTCATCTTATACACTAATCAACTACTACTAAGGTTCACCATCAAGCTTAGCTTGGAGGTAGGGTTGGGGCATTTTGAAGAGGTTGAGTTTTGAATAAGATGAGGGTTCTTGGTATCTCTACCAAGAGTAGAATTCAAATGCCTTGAAAGGAGGTTTTGGTAAAGCTAGAGATTAGAGTATTTGAGTGTTCCATCTTGAGAACATAAGGAGATGTATTATATATCTCCTAGAGTTTTGTCAATAGAAGCTACTAAAATAGTTTTGGTCATATAGGCATCTTGGATCATGTTTTGAAATGCCAGAACGTTTGAGAATATGTAAAATAAGCCAAGATAGTTTTTGGTAAATAGCTTTTGTCAACTGAGGTTGAGGTAAGGAGTATCCTAAGATACACTTCATAAGCACAAGTGCAAGCAAACAACACGAAAGCACTGGACTAAGCACAAGAAATTTTTTTTGTTTCCCCTGATTTTTGCATTCTGGACAACTAATCAGGGTTGCTGAAATTGGGATGTTACAGCTGTCTGACATGCCGATCACCCTGGAGCGCCGCGCCCGCCAGAGCAGCACCGACCGTGCCTAGCCCTAGCCTTGCGTGGAAGCACCCGCAGCGGGCCCAGCAACCGCCCAGACATCGTCGTTCGCCGCCTCGTGACCAGCAGCCCGGAGGAACCGCGTCGAACACCGTCGTCCGCACGTAGTTCGCTGCATGCTCCCGACCAGTAGAGACCTCGCCTTGCCACACCTTTAAGCCTAGAGGACCGCCGGGGAACAGAGAATCCATCGCCACCCTCGCTCATGCCGAGAGAGCCCCGCATCATCGTCACCGATGACTTCACCGGCGCTTGCTTTGCCCCCTCGTCGACACTATCTAAAGCGGCCACCCCAGCCCTAGTTCTGCACACTCACTCACTCCCCACCTCTCTCTGAACCTTACCCACCTCTAGCCGAAGCCGCTCGAGCTTTGTCTCGCCAGAATTGGAGCCAAAGCCGCTACAGCAGGAGGAGAAGGGCGTCTGCAATTTAGGGCACCCCAAGCTCCGCCGCAACCGCGCCTCACCTCGCTGTCTTCTACCAGCCCATTTGCCTGCCTCACCGACCTTGCTGGAGCCCTGGTATGCCCCCAATCGACCCCCACCGCCGCGTCTAGGTCAGGTTCTTGCCGGAGTGATCCGTCGTCGACGATGACTCACCACCGTTGGATCATCTTGAGATCGTGTGGCCCAGGATGCTAGATACCGTTTCGGTGACGTTCTGTCGCTGACTAGTGGAGCCCGCATGTCAGGCAGCCCGTTGCGTGCACTGTGCGTAGATGGGCCGGCCCAGTTAGTTCCCACGCGTGTTAAAGTTTCAAATTTAGTTTTTTCTAATTAGAGTTAATCTAGTTTCTATCCACTAGTTAAAAAATCAATTCTGGGAGTTTGACAAATCCAAATTGCATGAAATCAATTTTTCCTGAAAGGTATTGAAAAGTTCTATCCAAGCCCGTTGGATTTAATTCAATTAGAATTATAGATCTCTCCTAGTAAAAATAACAAAACAGAAGTATTTGCACCTTGCAACATTTTTATAAAATCAACTAAGATAGGTTTTGAGTTGATTCCAACTCTCAAAAATCACATTTCCTCATATCTATCTAAATCTGTAACAATATTAAGGTTTACATGCAGTGACTTTGGACTAGTACCAAAATAATGCTATATAGGCATTTCTAGTCGCTTTAAATCATTAAATATTGAATTTAAACCAAAGTAATTATGATCCAATCCTTAAATCACAATCCCACATGTTAGAATATGTGGTGATGACATGTGTCCACATGATCCCATATTTTAAGTGGTGAATATTAAATCTTAGTTAATTTTCAATGAGTACAAATTACTTTTCTAAAATAAAAAGAGTGAAACTATTGAATTAAACTTATGATACTTGTGATGATAATAGATCATCAAATGTGTGCCTTAGAATGCTAATCAACTAGTTAAGTATTGTTTGGTGATTGTGTACTCCGTATGTATTTATAGATGATAGTACCGACCAAGCTTTCGAGGAGGAGGAGTTCTACCAAGAAGAAGAAGAAGAAAACTTCAACCACTGCACCAACCAAGGCAAGCCACCATTAGCAATGCAAGCTATTGTAGCTAGCTAGAACTAAGCTAGTTAACTTGATCCAAGATGCTATAGGCATGCTTGATTCATACAACTTTGACTAGCATTTACCCCAAGTCTTATTTTTCAAGCTTTACTTCCTTTACTTTACCCAAAGTTCGTTACTTGTTTTGAAGGTAGCATAAAGAGTATAAAACTTGACCTATTTAGAACCCCTTTAGATGTCATTCTATGGCATGAGATTGAACCCATCTTTTCCACCTTAGTGAACACTCTTAACTTAGTAGTTTAGAGTAGATCAAAAACTTGAGTCACTTTAGAGGGGAACACTTGGTGAAAATGAATTGTGAAAACCTTGGAATGATGAGTCATTCTATTGAGATGTTTTGACATTTCTTAAGAAACACAAATGGTTTATGATGGTGAAATTGTTGAGGCATGAGCCTTAACCTTTTTAATAAAACTGATGGTTGGATTCGGATGCGATACCATTCCAAATTTACCGTACAACCACACTACAATTGGGTAAGGCTTAGCTAGAAATTTATATGCCTTAGTATTAGTTCCCTCTCGGGAGAGGTTTGAGCTGAGGCTACCTCTCAATGTTGTCCAGCTATGCAGTGCCCAATATGACTGATGGTCATGGTTGGGAGGCCATGCTCATAGGAGAGGTGCTTATACTAGGGTTTGTAAAGGGAAAGTTATGTTTGATTATCTGCATACTAAGTATGATGATTCAGGGTTTTCCCTGATAAATGTATCGAATCTTGTGGTGAAAGTGTACCACCTCTGCAGCGTGTCAAACTATTCGAAGTCGCGTCCGCGGTTATGGACAGTTGGAATGGCCATACTGTTTTGTTGTCAGATGTATTCCAAACCACTTATGAAATGAATGATGAATCTTGACTTGACCACAACAGGGTTGAGTTTATGACAATAGCTTCCCAACTTAAGTGATTCTAAAAATTTAGTTTATCTTTCGTTGCTTCAGAACTCAGCTTAGGTTTCAAACTTAATTTTATAGTTAAACTTGGATTTAGCACTTTAACTTAGAACTATATTACTTGTTAGTGGTAGTTTGCGAGTACTTAAAGAGACTCATGGATTTTGTCCTTGGCTATTCTCATGGCCAGACTATGAAGGAGACTATCAAGATGGTGGCCAACATGACGGCTATGATAACTACGACTATCTGCCTTTGTCAGTATTGCATGTGCCCCTGAAGATGGACCCCACCGCTACGCTTATCTTTTATTTCCGTTGCTTGTTGTATTAAGACTGGATCATGAGATCCTTATTTGTGTAATACCTTATGTATGGTTTGTAATGGATGATGTACTGTGATATCCAATCTGTTATGTCTCGCAAAAATGGTAATCCTAGGATTGCGAGGTATAGCATAACGGGCATCTGGGATTAAAAATCCGGGTGTTGACAAGTTGGTATCAGAGCCATCCTGACCATAGGAGACCCTAGTTAGAATGGACGTCCGAACAAAAACTTAGTTTCAAAAACCAAAGTGAATTTATGAAAAACTATCTCCTCTCTTATCCTTGTGAACTCATTCTTTATCAAAAATTCATGTTCCTCCAAAATTCTTACATTACTACTTAAAATTTGACACACTTGATCACTTCACTAATTTCCTCATCCTAAATTCTTGTAGATGGAGGCTCAGTTCAGCAAGTTTTACCAATTGGGAAACGGAGGTCAGCTGATCTTCGAGAGGGATCTGGATTCACTGTTGGAGTTACTGGGACACCCACATCTGGAGTTTCTTGGAGCTCAACTTCCAGGACCCCCAGGAGGAGACCTATAGTGGCTAGTCACCCCGGATCTTAGAGGAAGCATCGAAGCACCAACTTCTAGGAGAATTCAGTTCTCCGTGAGAGAGAACAACTGTCTAGATGGATTAGCCAGGGCAATGCATGAAGCTCTCGCACGTCTATGTGCCCTCAGCGTCAACAAAATCCAAGGAACCCGTTTTGCCTACTATGCAAGACATGACTTCATGGGAATGCCGATGGAGATGCCAAGTCACCCAGAGTTGAGGCGTCAAGTGGAAAATCTTGACTTCTTGCTGCATGACAGACAGCAGGAACTGGACAATGCCAGGGAGTTAGCCAACCAGAACCATGCCATTGCCGACCAGAAGGCCCAGACTTTCGCACTGCTCATCCAGGATCGCCAGTCTCTTCGCCGCCAGCATGCAAAGAAGGATCGCACCATCGCCCGTATTCGCAAGAAGGTGGCCGACCTCGAGAAGATAGTCAAGGAGCAGGAAGCTCAGCTTGCAGCAAAGGAAGAAGAAGAGGAGGGTGAAGACATCCAGGGAGACATGGACTCTTACCTCAGCAACGATGATGACTTTCTAGAGGAGGATGCCGTGGACTTCTACACTGATGATGAGGACTCCGACTTCATTGACGATGAGTAGATGCACTAGAGCATTATCGTAGCATGAGATGTATCAGTCCCACTGTATCGTAACTTGCAGAATGGTTCTTCAAACCATCTGTTTTCCTTTGATTTTTGTGGTGTGTGTTTGTATCATGTGTTGCTTGCATGAATGAAAATGAAGTTAGTTGAAAAACCCGAGTCTAACTCAAAGTTTTAGCTTTGAAAACCCAAAACCATGAACCTTAGAATTTCCCTCTTACCCCTATATCTATCTCAATCTTCAGATGACTCGTGGAAACCAAGGAGGGAGCAGCTTGTCGCAAGAACCAATGCTGCAGATCTTGCAGAACCTCATCACAGACCGTGAAGCAAGCAGGACAAAGCGCCAAGCCAACTTAGCAACACTTTAGCAGATCGCCCAGATGGCTCTCAACAACCAAGGGCATGGAAATCAGGATCAT
This sequence comes from Avena eriantha, assembly GCA_910589775.1. Classification (NCBI taxonomy): domain Eukaryota; kingdom Viridiplantae; phylum Streptophyta; class Magnoliopsida; order Poales; family Poaceae; genus Avena; species Avena eriantha. Next base: position 438,578,710 of record OU342743.1, on the reverse strand, counting down.
CAAGGATCCAAGCTGAAGAATTTTCAGAACACCAATCCCCCAATCTTCAACCAATTTGAAAACCCATTAGATGCTGATGACTGGTTGCAGACAATGGAAAACAACTTAGAAGTTGCAAGAGTTGATGAGAATGAGAAAGTTCTCTTCGCCACCCACTACCTGGCAAGAGATGCAAGATCTTGGTGGAATAGTATCCGCAATATGAACCATGGTCAAGTGATGACATGGGAAGCATTCAAAGTCAAGTTCAGCCGCACCCACGTGCCGCAAGGTCTAGTCAACAGAATGAGAGATGAGTTCCGCGAATTGAAGCAAGGAAGAATGACTGTGGTGGAGTACCATGATAGATTCCTGTCACTTGCCAGATATGCACCTGATGAAATCAACACAGAGGCCAAGAAGAAGGAGAGATTCTTGAACGGACTACATGATGAGATGCAGACTGTCCTCGTCAACATCCGTTTCGAGGATCTCGAAGAGCTAGTCGACTCTGCCATTCAGATGGAAGGGAAGATTAACCAGGCAAACGACAACCGCAAGCGTCGCATGATGCAGCAATCTAGATCCAACAGTCACCAGAAGTACCGTCCTAACCCCTCATCGGGATATGCACCAAGGAACAACCGAGCCCCAACGTCTCGCCCAAGCTACCCCAACCATAGCGGAGGCAATGGGAAGTCCGGAGGAAACAATCACAACTCCGGCAATGCCAACAATTTCAACCGTGCACCTCCCAAGAACAACAGCAACAACAACAACACTGCACCCAAAACTGGCAGCAATGTTGTGCTTGTCGCAGTTAAGGACAAGTCCTAGATCACTTGTTTCGAGTGTGGAGTGAAAGGTCACTACTCCAATGAGTGTCCGAAGAAGACTGCAGCCAATGCCAATGTGAATTCCCCAGCTCAGCAGCAGCGTTGTGTTCAACCAGGAAGAAGATTTGCCCCAGGAAACCCTCACAACCGCAACGGTCGTCTCTTCCACATGAACGCAGAAGAAGCCCAGGAAACACCAGATGTATTGCTGGGTATGTTTTCTGTCAACTCAGTTTTAGCAAGAGTATTGTTTGATTCGGGAGCATCGCATTCATTTATCACCGAAGAATTTGCATGCACTAGTAAGATTCACCCAAACAATTTGAAGCATGTCATGATAGTTCAAATCCCCGGTTCAACAACCAAATCTAGAAAAAATTGCAAAGTTGTGCCTATCATAATACATGGGATAGATTTTTATGCCAACCTAATTGTACTCGGAACCAAAGGATTGGAAGTAGTACTAGGTATGGACTGGAAATCAAGGCATAAAGGACTGATAGACTGTGCTAAGAAAGCCATCAAATGTGTGTCTTAGAATGCTACTTAGCCTAGTTAAGTATTGTTTGGTGATTGTGCACTCCCTATGTATTTATAGACGATAGTACCGACCAAGCTTTCGAGGAGGAGGAGTTCTACCAAGAAGAAGAAGAATAAAACTTCAACCACTGCACCAACCAAGGCAAGCCACCATTAGCAATGCAAGCTATTGTAGCTAGCTAGAACTAAGCTAGTTAACTTGATCCAAGATGCTATAGGCATGCTTGATTCATACCACTTTGACTAGCATTTACCCCAAGTCTTATTTTTCAAGCTTTACTTCCTTTAATTTACCCAAAGTTCGTTACTTGTTTTGAAGGTAGCATAAAGAGTATAAAACTTGACCTATTTAGAACCCCTTTAGATGTCATTCTATGGCATGATATTGAACCCATCTTTTCCACCTTAGTGAACACTCTTAACTTAGTAGTTTAGAGTAGATCAAAAACTTGAGTCACTTTAGATGGGAACACTTGGTGAAAATGAATTGTGAAAACCTTGGAACGATGAGTCATTCTATTGAGATGTTTTGACATGTGTTGAGAAACACAAATGGTTTATGATGGTGAAATTGTTGAGGCATGAGCCTTAACCTTTTTAATAAACTGATGGTTGGATTCGGATGCGATACCATTCCAAATTTACCGTACAACCACACTACCTGAATTGGGTAAGGCTTAGCTGGAAATTTATATGCCTTAGTATTAGTTCCCTCGCAGGAGAGGTTTCAGCTGAGGCTACCTCTCAATGTTGTCCACCTGTGCAGTGCCCAAGATGATTGATGGTCATGGTTGGGAGGCCATGCTCATAGGAGAGGTGCTTATACTAGGGTGTGTAAAGGGAAAGTTATGTTTGATTATCTACATACTAAGTATGATGATTCAAGGTTTTCCCTGACAGATGTATCGAATCTTGTGGTGAAAGTGTACCACCTCTATAGCATGTCAAACTATTCAAATAGCCGCGTTCGCGGTTATGGATAGTTTGAATGGCCATACTGTTTCGTTGTCAGATGTTTTCCAAACAACTTATGAAATGAATGATGAATCTTGACTTGACCACAACAAGGTTGTGTTTATGACAATAGCTTCCCAACTTAAGTGATTCTAAAACTTTAGTTTATCTTTATTTGCTTGAGAACTCAGCTTACATTTCAAACTTAATTTTATAGTTAAATTTGGATTTAGCACTTTAACTTAGAACTATATTACTTGTTAGTGGTAGTTTGCGAGTACTTAAAGAGTACTCATGGCTTTTGTCCCTGGCTATTCTCATGGCCAGACTATGAAGGAGACTATCCAGATGATGGCTAATAGGATGGCTATGATAACTAGGACTATCTGCCTTCGTCGGCTGCTTGTTGTATTAAGACTGGATCATGAGATCCTTATTTGTGTAATACCTTATGTATGGTTTGTAATGGATGATGTACTGTGATATCCAATCCGTTATGTCTCGCAAAAATGGTTATCCTGGGATTGCGAGGTATGGCATAACGGGCATCTGGGATTAAAAATCCGGGTGTTGACACTTTTCCAAACCAAACCAACTTATTTGAAAACTAATGTATGAATGAGGGGGTCCAACCAACTTATTCAAGCAAACTAAGCAAACTAAGAAAACAAAAACCAAAGACAAAAAACGAAGACGCTCCAAGAACTACACAACTGTGCACGAAACAATAAAAATGAAGTGTTTGGAAGAAACCTGAGATTTTTATTGATGAAGAAGGGGATTCCTTGGGCATCCCCAAGATTTGATGCTTGTACTTCTTGATATTTCTCGGGGTGACACGGGTGGCATCCCCAAGCTTGATCTTTAGTCCATTCTTTATCTCATTAAATCATTCTTTCCCTACACCTGAAAATTTCCTTCATACAAAACTTCACACAATCTTCATTAGCAACATTAGTGCACTCAAGATAATAAATCTTTGGTTCAGTTTCAAAACAAGTAAAACTTCCATTAAAACACAAGCTATTGTAGAACTTCCTTTAAAAAGTTCAAATGATCACAGAGAACTCAAAGAAACAGAGATTAAGAGGCAAGCACAAATAATGGCAGAAATCTATCAAAATAGACCAGCAAGTAAAAACCAATTTTTTCAAAGACCTCTGTTGCTCAAATCGAAAAGTGTTGAACTAATGTGAGTTGGATAACAACCTGGGGCAGAAGCACAAAATATTACAGCTCAAACCGACGTACAGAGATTTTTCTCGAATTTTTACAACGCAGCACAAAAATCTGTTTCGGGACAGCAACTTTCCCAAGCATTACTTCTCTCTCATTGGAGGTTACTCTTGGCACAAAAACCACACAAAAATGAATTCCAAGACTCAACTAAAACTTTTGGGTTATCTCCCAATAAGTACTTTTCTTTAACACCTTTAAGTTAGACATAAGAAGCAAGAAAAGAATCAAGTATTCTCAAATGAAGGAGCATTAAGATTGATACCAGAAATATCTTCATCAAGGCAAGGTATCTTATTCAAATAAGTTCTAGAGGATCCTCTCTCAATGCTCTTGGGTTCACTATTTTCATCAAACAGGTTTTTAGGAACAATCTAATCAAAATTCTTTTCTAAGGCTTCATGCATTCCTACAAGTTTAAAAGGTATTGGTATCTTAATTTCCTCCCCGTTAGGTTCAATTTTGTCCATATTTTCTTGTGTACCAATAACATCTACACATGAGCCTAGCATATTAAAACGATCAAAGACATTTCTAGCTTCCTTAGCAACATCATAGAATTCTTTAAGCAAGGTTTCTAGAATAAAATCTCTCTTTTCAAGGTCCTCAATTTCTTTAAGTTTAAGAAACATTACTTGCATTATGGGGCTAAGGTTAACAAACCTAGCTTCCAACATGTTAACTAAAGAAGCTGCAGCAATTTCATAATTTGGAGCAAGTTCTGCAAGGGATCTATCCTCAATATCCTCGTGCTTACTAACATGATTAAAGAATTCTTCAATATTATCTTTTCCAATTATAGAGCTACTACCTATTGAAAGTTCTTTCAGGGTGAACTTAAGGATCAACATGGCGAGCAAAGAACGAGGTAACAACTATAGAAGGACCTAATTTTTTTGTGATTTTGATAAAGGAAGCAAACTTAGTACAACTAATTTTTTTGTGTTTTTGATAAAGAACAAGCAAACAAAGCAGAAATAAACTAAGAAAAACAAATAAAAGAAAGTAAAGAGATTGGTTATGAGGTACTCCCCTTGTGAAGATGTCCTTGACTCCCCGGCAACGGAGCCAGAAAAAGTCTTGCTTACTCAATATGTTGAGCTTGTTGGGGAACCCTAAGAGGAAGGTATGATGAGTACAGCAACAAGTTTTTCCTCAGTTATGAAACCAAGGTCATCGAACCAGTAGGAGCTAGGAAACACCTCCAAGGTGTTGTTTCCAACTTGGAATCCTGCACAACACAATCACAGAACTTTGCCCCCAACTTACAGTGAGGTTGTCAATCTCACCGGTTTTGCTAAAAACAAAGGATTAAACGTATTGTGTGGAAGATAGTAATTGCTTTGTAGAATGTAAATAGAAAATAGTAAATAGATTGTAGATTGATGGTAAAATAATGGAATAGGGTCCATAGTTCACTAGTGGTGGTTCTCCTTAAGATAGATGACATGTTGGGTGAACAAATTACAGCGGGGCAATTGACAAACATCGGGAAAGCATACATGCATGCACTAATCATCTTGACTCCTATGAGATTTGATTGGGCATTACAACATTATACATAGACCGTAATCCAAATGCATCTATGACTAATAATCCACCTTCATGTTATCATCCGAACGCCCTCCAGTATTAAGTTGCAAGCAACAGATAATTGCATTAAGCAAAGTGTGTAAAGTAAACAATATGATTGTTCTATGAACAAAGGATTATTGTTTTCTCCCTAGTAGCAACAACACATCTAGTGCCTTAGAGATTTCTGTCACTTCCCCAAATTACTAGAGGCATGAACCCACTATCGAGCATAAATACTCCCTCTTGGAGTTGGTAGCATCTACTTGGCCAAGATAGCTACTAACAATGGAGATCATGCAAGATCACAAATAACAAAGACATGATAGAATCAATAATCAATCTGAAATAGCATCTCAATATCCATCGGATCCCCGCAAACAAAACATATAGGATTACAAATAGATGATCTTGATCATGAATGGAGCTCACAAGATCTAAACATGGTAGCACAAAGGAGAAGAACCAACCATCTAGCTACTACATGGACCCATAGTCCAGGGATGAACAACTTACGCATCACACCGAAGGCAGGCATTGGGATGAAGAAGGCCTCCAGGGTGAATTCTCCCCTCTGGCAGGGTGCCGGGAAGAGCTTCAGATCCCTCCCGATCTAGGGATGGAGATGGCGGAGGCTACAGACTCTTTCTTGGAACTTTGATCGGGTGCTTAGGGTTTCTATATCGGAGGCTTCATATAGGCGAAAGGGGAGGCTGAGGGGGTGCCCGAGGCGGCTGCACCCCCCCCAGGCGTAGGCCAAGCCTGGCCGTGTGGCCAGGGGCCCCCCTCGAGGCCCTTGTCCGTCTCGTCTTCTGGCTCCGTGTTCCCCTCGGTGAAATATTGGCTTTGGCTTTTGTCCCATCCAATTCTGAGAATATTCATTTTCTGGCTTTCCTGGAACCAAAAACAGCAGAAAACAGGCAACTTGCACTGTGGCATCTTGTTAATAGATTAGTTCCAGAAAATGTGTAAAAATACTCCAAAGTGTGGACAAAACATAAGAAATTAGATATAAAACAAGCATGTAATATCAAAAATTATAGATACATTGGCAACGTATCAGTACCATTGTTCTGAATCATTTCGGCTATCATGCCTTTCAAATATCTAGCCACGAGGCTTTCTCTCATTGTTATGACCATGATCCCCTACGTGGTATAGATCAAAACAACATGTAGAACGTGCACATACATGCATGCATGGTCGCCAGAAAAATTCGGCATGACCTTTCCTAAAAATAGTACATACACGTAGTGCAAAAAAAATGCCAAAACGGAAATGAATCAACATTTAGGCAAACATGCATACAACACCCAGAGCAACCACAAGCTTCATGACATACACAAGCATGCATACAACACGCAACAACATCTCGTCCACGTAACCACAAGCTTCATCACATACACAAACAAGCATACAACATGGGCCTGGTGGAACCATAAGCTTCATCACATACAGAAACATGCATGCCCTTCCATGCATCTACTCACCTAGTAAACAATGGAGGAGGAGGAAAGGGAATTAGTGGTTTAGTAGATCTACAAGTTGGAGAGCCTTCCTTTTACAAATCTACCATCCAAAATAGCTTTATCAAGCTAAAATGAGTGAACTCATGAGAGAAATGAGGTGGGGGAGGGGGACGACAAGATTTGGTTTTAGCTAGGGGAAGTGAGTGGAGGTAGGTGGGGAAAGGTGCACTACATGGCAGATATAGATGGTCCCTGCCTTATCAGTGTGCATGGTTGTGAGATGCGCCAATGATAATGGAGTTATTTGTGGCACAGCCCTAGGTCATGCTCCACGAATAAGGCAGGGTTCATCTATATCTGCCACTTATAGACGGCCCTGCCGTATCCGTGGCGCATTTATTTCAGGTGTGCCACTGATAACCCAAATATCAGCGGCACAACACAAATGTATGCTCCACGGATAAGGCGAGTGCCATCTATAAGTGGCAGATATGGATTCCCAATGCTTATCTTGGCGCATGGTGTTGGGTTCGCAGCATAGGAAACAAAAAATTCCTACGAAGTGAACAACTAAGCAGCAAGATCTATCTACCTAGATACATTCAATGGGTGGATATACATCCATAGTGAACATACCCTTGAAGAGCGACAAAGCATTGTTAAAAAAATATGATTTCATGGATGATGTAGCCGTACACTTGCCAATCTCAAGATCGTGATGAAGTTTAGCAAGTCCAGTAGCTCCAGCACTAGTAAGTCTAGCAGGTCTAGCACCAGCAAGTCCAGCACCGCAAATCAGTGGTGCATCCGTGATTGCACACACGTCTGGTACTCCGACAGTCTCCGCGTCTCGCTCCAGCGATGCAGCAACTCCTTTCCTGATAAATCCACCGGAAACGTGTATCTCGCTAATCCAAGACCATGAAGAATAATTCTAGAGGGGGAGAGAGATCCTTCACGAGGAGGTGTAGGATGAGAGGAGGAGTGGGAGGCCTTTTATAGGGGAGAGGGGGGCAGCCCCTCCCAAGGTGGTGCCCCCACCTCTTCCATTAATCATGTGGGTTGAGCTCCCACTCATATAAACATGCCTCCATTCAAAAGTCCACTCACCTCCATTAAATTTCCACCAAATTTAATGCAATCTCTCATTTAATAAAACTCTTTTATTTATTTTATTCAGAATTTTGTTAATTACTTTTATTAACAAACATTCACATAAAACCCATGCAACATTTCAATATTACATGCAGAACCAATTTCTGCAATTTCACCCTAAACAATTCTGGTGTCCATTGAAATAATTCCAGCGCTTTGCAATTCTTTTCTTTGTAACATACTTCCAAATGGTGTCGGTATCCCATAAGTGTGTCACCCTACGGTTCTCGAGTAATGCATACATGATCGAGACCCCTCTCCGATCAATAATCAGTAGCAGGACCTGGAGATCCGTACTAACTCCCATACATTCAACAATGACTCTAGTGATCGTGTGAACCTTTAATGTTTGTAACTAAATCCCTTTGTATCGCGATATATTACATGTACGATATTCGATCATTGGTATCCCCATACCTAATTTGATCTTGTTACCAACAAGTACTCTTTTCTCGTTCCCGTGATATAACATTCTAGTGATCTTATCACTTGATTGCAAGCTACATCAACGTGATATCACCGAGAGGGCCTAGAGTATATCTCTCCATCATCGGGATGGAAAAATCCCACTCTTGATCCATGAGCCTCTACATAACACTTTCGTAGTATTTGAACCCACCTTTATTGTCACCATGTTACGATGTGACGTTTGATGTTATCAAGTTACTCTTCTGGTGTTAGTGATTGACATGATCTCATGGTCTAAGAAATAAAATTACTTCTTATGATGTTATAGCAATTTGAACACAATAACTTTGATCATATTTCTATACTTTATATGAATGTTCATCACATCATTCCAACAATTTTGTGACCTCGTTATTAACAACATCCAATGTCCATGATCAGGAAACCTTGATCATCTTGTTAATCAACGAGCTAGTTTATATGAGAGGCTTTACTAGGAACTTTGTATTTTGTTTATGAAACACACATGTATTAACGTTTCCAATTAATACAATTATAGCATGCAAAACTAAACATTTATCATAAACAAGGAATAAGATAATAACCACTTTATTATTGCCTCTCGGGCATATTCCCTTCAGTCTCCCACTTGCACTAGAGTCAATAATCTAGTTTGGAAAAACTTGCGCATTCAACACATATGGCTTTCTGGTGTTTTATATACGCGGTTGCTAGTGGTTAACATAATCTTCGGATCTGACACTTTCAGTTCTGTGTATTTGCATGTCTTTGCATATCTACGCATCGCTCATTCTCAAATGAGATGGCATTGTATACATTTAGTCATTTGGTGAGACCTTTAGTTCCTTTGGGTTAAAATATGTTGATATAATTGTCGTATAATATATCTTCATAGTACTAGCCCACTGTGAACCACACCTAGTTTGATAACAAACTAATTAACACAAATGCCCTCCTTTGCTGCTACTATAGCAGTCATATACTTAGCCTTTTGTTGTAGTATCGGTCACAATGTATTAACTTTGGAACTCATCCAAATCCATCATGGAACCTCCTTTCCATTACATTGTTCCACCCATAGTTTCAATTGAGATAAACTTAAATTGTATTTTGTGACAAAACAATGTAATACTTTGCAACGAACTACTTTTAATTATTTGTCACCTAAACATAACATATTCTTAGTTCTTCCAAAGACCATAAGAATATCCTTACTATCGTCTAATGATCATCTTATGAGTCATCCTGGTATATGCACATAGCATTTAGAGCATATGATATATCTAGATATGTACATATCATGGTATATATGATTCATCAATATATTCACATGATTTCACTCACCAAGTGTCGATGCACTTGAATCTTGATACATCCTTTTCCATGTGGCAAGAACCTTCCTTCTTGTTTCCATATTGAATTCATTCAATATCACACATATGCATGTCTGGAGCAACCATATTAGCATTTCAATCTATCCATATAGAAATTGATGCCTAATATTCTGGTTTTGCCCATGTCTTTCATCAAAATCCAATTTTAATGAAATTCTTAACCTGAGTCAATAAAAGATACATCATTTCCAATAAACAATATGTCATCTACATAATGTATTAGAAATATGTCTCAGCGCTCCCACTTAATTTCTTGCAAATGCAAACATCTTCATTGTCTCTGATGAAATTAAACTCTTTTAACAGTTTTATCATGGTGAAGATTCCAACTCCGCTATGCTTTGCTGGGGATATACTTTCCGGGTATCCTCACTGTGCCTCACTAACCAGGGTGGCCCACTTCGGGTTAGAGCTTTGCTTCACGGGCGGCCCAGTCCGAGAGAAGAAACGGAGTCTAGTCCGACTACGGGAAGGCCCAGAAGACTTACCGACATAGGCATATAGTGTTACTTGTAGTTCAAGATGCACTCTGTAACCGACTCTTAGTCATAGCCGGATAGATCTCTCTTGTATACCCTAGGCCGGATATCTATGTAAGCCGTCCTAGGGAGAGCCTTTAGGCACCCTCACAATAGTCTACAATCTCAACTCGCACATGCAAAACCCTTGTAACCCATATTCCGGCTCTACCGTATTATTGGATTGCTAGCAGGAGTAGGATCCGTCCAAAGCCGGCAGATTCGAACCTAGGTAAACTTGTGTGCTCACCGTCCCGGAATACCGTACGTCTCACACCCCTCTCTTCGACAAGCCTTGAGGACCCCCTCATGGCGTACTTATCATCAATCAAATGACAGTTGGCGCCCACCGTGGGGGCAAGTGAGCTTCGGATCTGCGTTCCGAGCGGAATCTACAAAAATTGGAATCGGCAAGACTGTCGCCATCAGTCGCATCCTCTATGCCAGTGATGTCCCTCTCATCATTCTCGACGAGACCTGGAATCCGGCTAGGGAAGTCGTGACCAACTACACCATCATGTATTTTGGCGAGATCGATGTTTACATCGGTTTTGCTGAAGTTGCCCCACCCACCCTAGCGGTAATGATAGAGGCAGAAGAAAATTTTGGGTCCCCCTTGTCTACGCAGGCGGCAGAGTTCTGGATCTCACAAATCCCTCATCCCACCCAGCCCCCACCCATTGCGGAGATAGTGGAGAAAGTTGAACCTAAGGCAGATCTTGCAGTGCAAGTTGAATCTGGAGTGGATCTCCCTAGCGAGGTCGAATCCCAGATCGATCCACCTGCGGAGGTCGAAATCCAAGAAGAGCAAGAAAACAACTATGATTTCGACTATGATAATACCGGAACTGATAAGCCCTTCCTGAGATATACGTTGAGGCGCATGATGATGCAAGACGCAAGTGTGGATGATATTATTGAGACCATCAAGTGTTTCCAGGAAGCCGATCGCGAGAGCCGCAACTATCTCAGGAGGCACACGTCACACTTTGTTGGATATGTTGGATCCGGATCTGGATCTGCCGATGTTGGAGACAACAAAGACTTGGTGCTGGAGGCAATCGGAACAAGCGTCGACTTACTGGCATCTTTGGATGATTCCATGATGTCGGCAGATTTCCAGAAGTTCTCCGTGGAATACGAAGAGGAGCTTAACTCCACAGCTGTAGAAGAAGGAGAAGCCATGGATGAAGGATCTAGAGAAAACTCTCCCAAAACGCAGGATAACATGGATCTCGGAGATAATCCTGAGGACCAAATGGCCGAAAGTACCGATCAGAGTTTAACTCCTGGAAATGGGCCCAAAGCTGTCTTTGGTACCGGCGCTGCCAAGAAAGCAAAGAAGAAGAACAAGAAGAATAAGACCCTGGGAAAAGAACTTCTGACAGAGGAGGTGATTGCCGAGGAATACGAGGAAGACTCGGATGGAGCACTTATCCCAGACGAGCCCAAAGAAGAGTTGGTGGATGCACACGTGGTCACCGCAGGAGCGTGTAAACTCATCAATGCTACGTTAACTACACCTATCCCTATAGCCGCAGAACTTACTACTGAAGAACTAGAAGAAAGGGCTCAGGCCCTATAAGCGCGTCGCCAAGTACTCCTGAATGAAGCCAACAACATCCAGGAAGAAAAGAAGTGCATGGCAACTGCAGAGAAGTACATCTCTCGGCAGCATCAGAAGACCCAGAAATGTCACACGCATAACGATCAATTTCTGGAAGTTCCCAAGGTCCTCTTTCAAGAAGATCCAGGGATGCCTCGACTCGACAGCAAGGGAGATATGGTGTACCCAATGCTGGTGCAAAACACTATCGCTGCTCGAGACATCCTGGCAAATAATCCAGGCCCAGAACAGGTTCGATTGGGCATTAAGCTACTCACCAAGGGTCTAGAGGGGTAGAAGGCCGCGAAATCCGGAAGCGGAAAACTGGTCTCCCAATCCGACCAATGTCGCACGGATCTGGCCTGGAATGACATAAGACCCCAACGGGTTCCGGAATAGCATCACTGTTCCGACCGTCGAGAAGACAATTACTCAAGAACCAGATCTTCAGGACAGCACGACAGAGCTGCACGTGACTGGTGTAACGTTGCTCTAGTTGCCGAGCGAGAGGTGATTGTTGCACTGGATCCGAGAAATCCTCCCCGGCGAGAGTCGAACGATCGCAGGGAAGAAGACAAAGAGAAACTTCAGGAGGAGGACCGTCCAAAAATTCCACCTCCTAGGCCTACAAGCCGTCCGGCTGAGCCCCACCATGGTGGGAGTGATGGACGAAGGAACGACGAACACTGTGCCGAGACAAGCCGGCTGGGGGCTCGTCGTAATGAAGACCCTCCCTAGAACCGGAATAATGACGCTCCGGATGGAGGCTGATGATCAGCCGGAAATAATTCATCTGCCCCACCTTCTCCACCAAGTAGCCACCACAATGTTTCCCAAGGAGGCCAAGGAGGGCGTCATGGCGGAGGAGGTGGTGGTGGTAGAAGCCGAAGTCCGGCTCCAAGGCACCGCAGCCATAGCCGTCAATCGGGACGATGATCTCTGTCTCCAAGTGATGCGAGACACCGGATTAACTCCAACATAGAGGAGAGGCGCTTCGGACCACGCATAAGAGCAACAAAATGCCTAGAAGGATTTGCTATCTCAAGACATATCCAGCCCTACGACGGTGTAGCTCCGCCAGATACTTGGCTTCAGGATTTTTTCCAGGCTTGCTACATCGCCAAAGGTGGAAACAGCCTGGTCACGACCCGTTATCTCCCACTCATGTTGCGGAAGACGGCATGATCATGGCTCAATGAACTTTCGGAGAACACCATCCATAACTGGTATGACATGCAAAGCGCATTCTTTCGGAATTTCGAAGGCGCATACCGGAGGCCCTGTACGGTAGGAGACCTACAACGTTGCACTCAGAAAGCTGGAGAAAGTTGCCGAGATTATCTCGGGCGATGGATCGACACTAAGAACTCCTACGAAGGAGTAAATGACCAAACTACGATTGAAGCCTTCATTGCAGGTCTCCCAATTGGTTTACTACGTCATCACTTGAAGTGTGACATGGTCACTGATCTAGGAGAAATGATAGAAACAGCGAGCAAGTATCCAGATGCTAGCAACAACACAGAGGGTTTACTGAATGCCCTGGCTGTGCCACAGTCGGCAAAACAACCAAAGCAGCAAGCTCAGAAGTGCAAGAACACCTCGGAAGAAAAACCCAACACGGAAACAATAGCGGTTACTGTTACTTTTGGGTCTGGAGGACAAGGAGGGAGTGGCGGAGGCCGTGGGCGCAGCCCTAGGACATCAAGTGTCCAGGGTAGAGGCGACCAGCAACCTGGCAAAACCTACTCTTCGGCCGAGATTGCCAATAACCCATGTGTGCTTCACTTAGATGACAATGGGGGCTCGTCTCACACAAACGCCGAGTGTCGTTTTAATGATGACATCAAGAAAGACGATAGCACTGGTTACAGGGCTAAGCGGAAGAAGGGAAAGAAGAATCCTGAAAAAGATAAAGAGACCAAGGAAGATTCCGACATGGAGGAAGCTGATCCTTCAAATCCCAAGCCGAAATGGAAGAAAAACTTCCCAACAAAGAAAGACACTTACGTCACCTTCCTCGGATCTCAATCAGCTAAGGTCAAGAAAGCAGTTCTTCATGAGCTCAACACAACAGTTCCGGCTGTCCCCCAATTCCAGTACTGGTCGGATGTGGCAATCACCGTGCTGATCATCCGCCTAAGTTGCACATGCGAGGAAAATACGCCTTAGTCATCAATCCACTTATTAATGGCTATGGTTTCTCCAAGACTCTAATGGACGGCAGCAACAGCATTAACATCCTGTATATCAAAACGCTACGCTGGATGCGAATCTTGGAGACCCAGCTGAATTATAGCTCTGTGATCTTTCACAGAGTTGTCCCAGGAAGACAAGGAAATTCCCTAGGAGAAATTACTTTGGATGTTACCTTTGGAACTCCAAAGAACTATCGGACAGAAGCACTTTCCTTCGAAGTGGTCCCGTTCAAGAGTGCGTACCACGCTATATTTGGATGTCCGGCTTACTGGGATTTTATGGCTCGTCCGTGTTACATTTACAATATGATGAAAATTCTAGGTCCCAACAGCATGATCACCATCAGGGGAGACCCGAAGAAGGCGTGAGAGTGTGAAGACAGAAATGCTGCCTTTGCTGAAGTCGTGCTGCATGCCCAGGAGTACCAGGAGATCAAGAAGACCATAGATCCGTCCGAGATGCCCGCAACAAAGGAGGTGACAAAGCCGAATCTGGAGTTCAAGGCATCAGAAGAGACGAAGAAGATGCCGTTGAAGGATGATGACCCCTCCAATGTGACCCAGATAGGCGTAGGCCTAGATAGCGCATAGGAAAGCACGCTCGTCAAGTTCCTCCAAGCAAATCAAGATATCTTCACATGGAAACCATCTGGCATGACCGGAGTACCTAGGGAACTTGCCGAGCACTCTCTAAATATACACCCAAACGTTAAACTCGTCAACAGTCCCTATGACGTTTTGGCGATGAAAAGCGTAAGGCAATAGCTAAGGAACTAGCTCGGCTAGAGTTAGCCGGATTCATAGAAGACGTCATCCATACTGATTGGTCGGCCAACCCTGTAATGGTCCCTAAAAAGGACACCACTGATTTAAGGATGTGTGTTGATTATACTCCCTTTAACAAGGCTTGTCCCAAAGATCCGTTCACTCTGCCTAGAATTGATCAAATTATCAATTCTACAGCAGGCTTGGAACTCCTATGTTTTCTCGATGCATATTCCAGCTATCACAAAATTCGGATGAAGGAATCGGATAAAATCAAAATAGTCATTCATAACCCCCTTCAGAACCTTATGTTTTGTTACGATGCCGTTTGGGCTCAAGAACACAGGAGCTACGTACCTACGCACTATGTAGTGTTGCCTCCACGACCAAATCGGATGCAACGAACATGCATATGTGGACGATATTGCGGTGATGTCCAAAAAGAAGGAAACTTTAATTTCCGACTTGGAGGAAACATTCGCCAATCTATGAAAATACAACATAATGCTCAACCAGAAGAAGTGTTTCTTTGGAATTCCAGCCAGAAAATTGTTAGGTTTCATCGTGTCTCAAAGAGGCATACAGGTGAACTGAGACAAGATCAAGGCTATACTCAATATTTCCAGGCCGACACGCCTGAAGGATGTTCAAATACTAACTGGTTGCATTACTGCAGTCAGTCGGTTTGTAAGCCGGCTCGGAGAAAGAGCCTCACCACTCTACAAGCTCCTGAAAAAGACAAAATAATTCTTTTGGACTGATGAAGCTGAAGCTGCACTACAAGACCTGAAAGAAGTACTCTCGTTTGCTCCTATCCATGTAGCACCGGAACCAACGGAACCGATGTTGCTCTATCTCGCTGCGACAAACATGGTCGTCAGTGTCGTCATGGTAGTGGAGAGACCAGAGGAAAATCAGGAATACCTAATGCAGCGTCCGACTTACTACCTCACAATCAGAAGTCCTAACTGAATCAAAGCAGCGATATCCGCACAATCAAAAGCTGGCACTATTTTCAGGAACACCCGATTACCATGGTGAGCATAGCTCCGATGAGAGATATAATCAACAACAGCGAGGCTACAGGACGCGTCGCAAAATGGGGAATAGAGCTGTCAGCTTTTGACATTGAGTATAAACGTCGTACAACAATCAAATCCCAAATCCTTGCTGACTTTGTCGTTGATTGGACAGAGACAACAGAGAATATGATCCTCCTAGAGTCAGAATATTGGACCTTACATTTTGACGGTTCCAAGGCTCGAGGGGACTCGGGGGCTGGCGTGGTGCTCAAATCACCCTAAGGAGATAAACTTTTCTATGTGTTGCAGATTCACTTCACAGCGACAAACAACATTGCCGAGTATGAAGAACTGCTGCATGGAATCTGGATTGCTAAGGATATTGGCATCCGACGTTTGATGTGTTATGGAGATTCGGATCTTGTTGCCCAGCAAGTGTCGGATATTTTTAATGCAAATAAACACATGGCAGCATATAAAGTTGTCGTCGATGATCTATCTAAATTGTTCGAAGGGTTTGAGGTTCAACACATCCCTCGAGCAGAATATGAGGAAGCAGATGCATTACCTCGAATAGGCTCTGCACGGAAAAAGGTCCCGGATGGCGCTTTTTTGGAGCACCTCAAAGTTACCTCTATAAAAGGAGTGGACGAGGAATATCCAACCAAATCCGACTAACCTTTAGTAGCAGTTCTGGCTGTAATTCCCAGATGGACTCAACCCTACCTTGATTAGTTGGTAGATGGCAAATTACCCGAAGATGAGGTTCTGAGCTGGCAGATCGTCGGACGAGCAAAAGCCTATACTATAATTAGTGGTGACCTCTATAAGCAGAGTGCGTCTGGGGTCTTTCAACATTGCGTGTCTCCGGAAGAAGGAGTGGAAATTTTACGAGAAATCTAGAAAGGCGACTGTGGTCACCACGCTGCAGCCAAATCTTTAGTGGCAAAAGCTTTTTGACACGGTTTTTTATGGCTTACAGCCAAGGTAGATGCCAAACGGCTGGTTAAGACGTGCAAAGGCTGCCAAAAATACGCCAAACAAGCTCATGTTCTGGCTGATCAGCTGTGAACAATACCTATAACATGGCCTTTCGCGGTCTGGGGCTTGACATGGTAGGACCATTTAAATGGGATCCAAGTGGATTTACTCACCTCTTAGTGATGGTGGATAAATTCACCAAATGGATTGAGGCTAAACCCGTCACTAGTTGTGATGGAGCAACAGCAAGAAGATTTGGTGAGGATGTTATAATCCGATATGGTTATCCGCATAGCATTATCACGGACAATGGGAGTAACTTCTCTATGGGAGAGATTGCCAAATTTTGCAACAAACAAAATATCGGCTTGACATGGCATCAGCCGCACATCCGCGGGCTAATGGACAAGTCAAAAGAGCAAATGGTTTAATCCTACAAGGCCTAAAACCAAAACTCGAAGCACCACTAAGACGTGATGCGGGGGCTTGGGCAGAGGAATTACCCTCTGTAATATGGAGCTTGCGAACAACTCCGAACAGGTCAACCGGATACACACCTTTCTTCTTGGTCTGTGGTGCTGAAGTAGTTCTTCCTAGTGATTTGATTCATACTTCTCCTAGAGTTGCCACGTATATCGAAGAGGATGCCGACATTTCTCTACAAAATGATCTCGACTTAGTCGAAGAAGTTCGTGTTGTTGCTGAGATGAGATCAACAGCCTATCAGCAGAAGTTATGCAAGTATCATAGCCAGAGAGTCAGAAACCGGTCTTTCAATAAGGGCGATTCGGTTCTCCGGCTTGTGCAACAAAGAAAGCACAAACTTTCCCCAATATGGGAAGGGCCTTTTTTAGTTAGTCGAGTATTGCACAATGGTTCTTACTACCTAATTGATATGCGGCCAGTCAAAGAAAGACCTACTACTAAGAAAAGAAAGAGAGTTGGAGGCAATGCAAACACGCAAGAATTAGACAGATCATGGAATATTGCTCAGCTACGTCCCTTTTGTGAGGTCCCCGGGATTTAAGCATTTGGGAAATCCCTGTAATGTAAATATCCATGTTCCCATGATCAGTGAGTCGTGGAACATAACCGACAAGTATCATTACAGCATCTGAAACATAATGAATACAATACTTACATAGTTACCATTACAGCTACACAGTTTTCAGTAGCGGAGCTTCATCACACGCAGGGCCCAATCATGCCTCAACCTACAGGCAACTGACTGGGAAGACGGCCTAGCTTGCTGGACGTCACCTTAATCTTCCGATGTCGAACATCTAGAAGCCTGACCAAGTAAATAGCTAGGGACAATGCCATGAGTACTTTTGAATGTACTCGCAAACCACCAAGATAAGTAGAATAAGGAAATGCAATTCTGGCTGTGGCGAGATAGCTCTATCTAGGGTTGTTTTTGAAAAGACGAGACTATCTCTTGTAGTTACGACATTTCCATATCTTTGTTGAAAAAGGAGTTTTGAAACATGCCTCTATTTTATAAATCCAGATATCCCCATATCCTTGTTGAAAACCTTTTTGAAAATAGTTTTGGAGTAAAAACCCTTTTTAAACCTCTTTGACCACCCCTGGTCAAAACAAAATTTTAAACTCAGGTTCCCTCGGAACCTCCATACTTTCATCCATTTTTGCAAACACCACCATTTGGGTACTCCTAGACAACACCTCTCCAACCGTCCTTGACCATGGACACGGCTATTCGAATAGATTATACTCTGCAGAGTTTGCGCACTTTCCCCACAAGAATCAATACATCCGCCAGGATACAACCACGACCCGTTAGACACGGTATATGGGGGTCTGGATAATCAAACCTAACCTTTCGCTTGTCGATCCTAGCAAAGGCTGCTTTTCCTTTTGGGTTTGTTCTCCCCAGCAACGAGTATGTGGCTCCCAGCCATAGTCATGCCTTCCGTACATGTGTATACCCAAACTGCAGCTTGGCGTATACCATAACTTGGTGACTCCACTTTCTTCCATACCACCTAAGTCATACCGTCCGCGGGGGACCCAATTGTTGCACCGGCACTCCTGCCAAGACTGGCTCACTCTTGCCAAATAAAGCTACAGGCTCCAGATCCGAAGAACTGTTAGCGCCTGCCCGGAATTCAAGGGATTTCTCCCTATAAGAATTGTACAATCTTCCTCGGATAATGAATACAAACTACGAGCTAAGCCCCAGCACCTAGGTAATGTGGTTGCACGGAACAAAATTGTTCTGGTAAAGGCATAGAACATCACTTCTCTTTCTGTTGTTCATTTTCTCATTTCTCATCAACAACACTTCTTCAGTTAAAACATCCGCTTGGAATGATGCCTCTTCCCAAGGGTTTTTCCGAAACATTATTAGAATAGTTTTAGTCGGTAAATCCCCAAAACAGTTGTTTTCTCAAAACCGGGGTTTCCAACAAGGTAGGATGCTAACCATCGTACTCTCGGTCTAAAGGAATAAAATGGTAGGTCCATCAGGTTGGTGCCACGAGGTACACCAAGTCATAACTTGGAGGAGCCAAGTCATCAGCGCAATATTTATAAAACAAGACATGCAGGTAATAGTGCAATTTATAAAGGAGATACAAAGCAGGTAATAAAAGGAATAGGACAATTATCGGAATTCGGGAATGGTGGCTTGCCTGAGATCAGTGATATGGCAATAAGTCCCTGGACTTCCTTAGATAACCAATAATACCCAACAATTAATAATAAGAAATCCCTTTCTTCTTGTCGTCAAGCAATCACTCTATCGCTGTCATCGAGTATACATGCAAGTAGACAATACCACAATCAATACAAGGCATACAGGCATCAAACCATACAGCAAACAAACATAAGGAATCCTACTTAACTTAGTAGGTTTTGGAGAAGTTGGGTCCTAGTAGTGGAATTACTAGATTGCCATAGAGGTGTTTTCCTTTGGAAGGTAGTTGTCTAGGCTATTTACCAAGGACTTGGGGTGGAGACTTGGGGTCAGTAGGATACCAATGTGCAGTGATGATATCCTCAGATAGGTCTTGACAAAACAAGACCAACACAAGTGGTTTCACTTGATTATCAATTACCTAGATTTAGTTATGCTTTTTATGGTGGAATAAACTCTAGTTTGAGGAAATAATTCACCAGAATTTATCTGGAGGCCCAAAAATTATTTCCTTGGGTGGTTAGATAGTATTTGGTGTCCTAAACCACACAGAAGTGGAATTTTGTCAAAATAATTACTAGAATGCCCTTAATAAATCATCAAAGGCACTTTATGGTTTTGTCTTTTTTCACCAGATTTCTTTTACAGAAGTTTTTAGTGTGATTACAACTTTGCATGGTAGGTATTGGAATTACCTTTCTATAGAATTTGGAATTACCCAATTTGGATATCCAGAACTAGTGGAGGGATTTAACTATTGAAAAATGGGTACACAGAATAGTTTAATTCGCTACAATTCAACCAGAGCTAACTAAAATATGATATGCTGGGGTTTGATAGACTTTGATAAGACCCACCCATGGGAGTTGGAATTAGATCAATAACTCATTTGGTTTGACCTAGAGAAATTTCCTAAAGCAGATAATGGTTGTTTTTGTTATTTTTTCTAAGGGCACACTACTGTTCACCTTGACCTGAGATAAAAGCTAGATGGTAGGTCTATGGATATACTTTCAATAGAGCTTGGTTTCATCCATTTTGGAGATGTGTAGGTCAATGAGGAATTTATTTAGTGTAAAGTATACCTTGCTGCAAATTAATTTCCAGTAATTAATGGAAATTATTTTTGATCAGGTGTTACCTCTACATGTTTAAGAAAACATGTGAGGACTATCAGAAATTTAGATCTTGGCATTTGGGTCTTATTTATATTTTCAAAAGGATTTAATTTAACTCGAACATTTCTGGATCTGAAATTTAAAAGAAAAAGAAAAAGGGCAAACGGGTAACTAGGCTGGTTCTGGGGGTGTGCTGGGCCACGCAGAGGCAGGACGGAGGAGCTGGGCCAGACCACCTGGCGAGGCGACACGCGGGAGACCGCGCTTGAACCTGCCAAGCGGGGCCCGGCGGTCAGCGGCTGTAGGTGGCAAAGGGGTATCGAGCAACGACGACCATCAAATTGGAGGGGAGATCGACGATGCAGCATCGTCTCCTAGCTCTCGACTCGGCGGTGGGGCGCAAACCCTAGCAGAGGGTCATGCGGGGCGGGGAGCTCACCTGGGGGCTCGGGAAAGGATGTGGAGGCGACTGTGCGACGCAGTCGATGGTGGGGAGGTCGGGGATGGGCGGTACGGTGGCGTTTGGCTTCGAGAGGCAGCTCGCGCGACGGTGACTGAACGGAGCTCATCGGGACTGGCTAGAGATCCTCCAGGGGTTGCTGCATGTCGACAAAAAGAGGAGGGTTAGATGTAGGAGAGAGAGGAGGTGTCGGGAGAGTGACATGCGGGAGGATAAGAGCTGAGGAGAGAGCACCTAGCTCGATTTCTTGAGGAAGTCGAGAGCTCCTCTTTCTCTTTCTCTCGGGCAGAACAGGGCAGTGGAGGGGGAGTGGAGCTCGGGTGAAGTGAGTGGAGGGGAGAGGAGTGAAATGAGCCAGGGAGGAGTAGGGGTGGTGGTCTCCTAGCCTTAAATCCGAAGGGAGAGGTCCAAGGTGAGCTAGGCTCATGCGTGAGCTTGGACCTGGTCCATGGCCTTGCCATTGGCTGGGCTGGGTGGTGGAGAGGTGGTGGGGCTCTAGGTCGTGTAGGAGCAGAGAGAAACAGTGCGTGGCTGTTGCAACTTTTAATGTGCAAGATCTTTTGCAAGATATGCCTCTCCTTCTCTCATACAAGCACATGGGACCCAAAAGGGCAGTGCTACAGTGCTCATGACCAGGGGAGTATGGGTTGCTAGAGAGGAGTGCTTGACAAGCTTTGGGGATGGCTTGCTCTTGGTTTAGCTCAAGTTTGTTTGGTTTGCAAATTTTGATCACAAGAGAGCTTGTGAAGAAGTTCAAAGATTTGCATTGGTAAAGATGGGTGAGATAGCACTGGTAGCTGGATATGGTTAAGGTACCTTCCTAGGATCTATTTGGGATTTTTATAAGGGGTTTTAGTCCTCTTGAATCCATTTACTCAAAAAGGGAAGAAGTAGATTCTAGAAGATCATTTGAGATTTTTGAATTGGCAAGGTTGGTTTTTGCTGTGAGAGGGTTCCAAATGTGAATACACACTTAGGGGAATTTTCCCAAGATTTATGGGGGTTTAAAAGTATTTAAAACAATTATTATTCCATTTCTGCCATTTAAGAGAAAGTGCAAAAAGAATTATTGCAACTATTCAAAAATATTTATTTTTTAAGTGGGAAGATGGGGTATGACATGTGGACCTCAATTGAGCCAAAATTTAGGAAAGTGTTTTGGCAAAAACCAAACTTTCCTTCATGGAAGATGTTTTGGAGATTTTGTCTATTAAAGGGATTAAATAGATTTGGGGCCATAATAATTTTGGATAATATTTGATAAATCTTGATGATCAAGGTAGATGATGTGTACAAGGTGTTTCAAGCATTTTCAACCTTGGGAGATGCAAATCCAACTTGAATTAGATGAAAAACAAGGAGTTGTGGATCTAGGGTGATGTTATTTTTATACCACCAAAACCTTGTTAGATCTTGGAGCTCAGAGTTCACCTTGATGCAAGGGATATATGGACA
The DNA here is from genome assembly GCA_910589775.1 of Avena eriantha. Classification (NCBI taxonomy): domain Eukaryota; kingdom Viridiplantae; phylum Streptophyta; class Magnoliopsida; order Poales; family Poaceae; genus Avena; species Avena eriantha. Next base: position 438,556,364 of record OU342743.1, on the reverse strand, counting down.
GTTATACCAAGTCATATATATGATCATGGCAGAAGGAGTTTGGATTGGTTGCAGTTGGGGTGCTCTGGAAGTGATGGCAAACTTTGTTGAAAATAACGCTGCCATACTAGATGGGTCATGATGCCTTATAAACCATGTGGGTTTAAGAAGCACAGAGATCCACTTAGAACAAGTGAAGTATTTGTTGATAGACCTATATGAGTAGAACACAACCATGCAAGGAGTTGGTCCATAGAAGGTTGGATGATGGTGTGAGCTTCTGTCAAAGTAGGCATGATGACCAGATTTGCAGGAAAAGTTATTTTCTTGCCTGCAAAACCATCAAGAACAAGTGGGTTTAAGGATGATATAACTAAGGACAAGAGTGGGGCTTGGTATTCCTTAGGAGGGTTAACAGGATGGTTCAAGTTCATTTCCAAAAATGCACATGGTTTGAGAATGGGAGGCATTCAAAAAGGTGATGTTGAAACAACTTCCAGACTTAGTCAAATTTGGCAGTTTAGAGGATTTTGACTAGAGTATGAGAGGGGATGTTTTTGATGGGTTGCAAGGTACCCAAGCATCATCAAGGGGATGATGTTGAAGAGTAGATTTAGTAGAAAGGATCCACGCTAGATATTGGTCTTCATTGACTTGGAAGCTTCTAGAAGGGATCACTGCATAATTGATCTGGTTAAGGGTTTTAGATGACCACCTAGTAGCTAGAGATTAGATCCTGATTGTACTCTTGCTTAGGGTTTGGTGATTTGGAAACCTTGATCCTCGTGGATGAGCTCCTAGAGGGGCTCATACTACTTCCTAAGAAAACAAGTCAAACAGCAGATCAAGACAACTCATCTTACAAACAAATCAACTACTACTAGGTTACCATCAAGCTTAGCTTGAGGTATGGATGGGTAGTTTTGAAAGGTTGGATTTTGGATAAGATGAGATTCCTAGGTATCTCTACCAAGGTTGGAATTCAACAGCTTAAAGAAAGGTTTTGGAAAAACCTAGGGGTAAGAGTAGTTAAAGGTTCTGTCTTGATAACATAAGGAGATAACATTCTATAGCTCTCCATAGTTTGATCTATAGGAGCTACTAAAACAGTTGGTTTGCAAAGGCTTCTTGGCTCAGGTTTTGAGATGCCAGAACATTTGAGAATATGTAAAATGAGCCAGGATAGTTTTGTTAAATAGCTTTTGTCAACAGCTGGTGAGGTAAGGAGTATCATATGGTAAACACTCACATGGACAAGTACAAACAAACAACAAGCAAACACTACACCAATGAGCAAGAAAAAGTTCTTGTTCCCCTAATTTTTGCATTCTGGACAACTAATCAGGGTTGCAGAAATTGGGATGTTACACCTTTTATTCTTAGTTTATCCTTCTTTGTAATCATATATGTATACATTTTCAATAAGAAATAAAGAATTGGCTGCCTCAAATTTTTCTGAGAAGTTTTTGACCATCTTATTTCTGAATGATCGTGTCGCAATCAAAAATCCTAGAATACTTGAAAGTACTTTATGCTCATGTTTGTTCTGGTTTATATTTCCGATTCTAAAATTGCTACCCTCGGGTATAAATCTAAATTTTATAGTCTGTGCTTTGGTTATTTGTGTGATTGCCAGATGCGGGCATTTTCTGAGTAGTGAATTGTTAGTTCTAGAAGTCGGCTTTGTTTCCGAGTTTAAACTGCTTTAGCAATTCAGCTCAGTTGTTCGGCAAAGTTTTCATGCTAAAGGTTGGCCGGCTCACGAAAGGAACATGGCAGAAAGCCAGACAAACAATAAGTATAGACAAAAAAGCATAAGTGCTTATGTAAACATTTCAGGCACGAAAATTATAAAACCAAAATTGCTGAATAGATAAAATAAAACTTGGCACAAGCAAAAGGATCATACTACTTATTTACACACCCAAATTGTTTTCAGAATAACACATTGTTCTTTCTGATACTCTATGATGCAGGAGAAGAAAAAGGAGCTGCCGGCTCACTAGAGCCTCGCCTCGTTATCTTTCCGAGACGTTCAAATCCAAGATGGTTTGCTCGTCGTCGGAAGCTTCACAAGTTTCTTCGGTGGGCGGAAGCAGCATCTCTATGCGAGTGAAGAAGGGCGTATCATAGTTGGTCAAGTCATCTACGTGGCACCCATATCCGGCACAGGAGTCCATAATGGCTTTGATGTCCTGCTCCTGACCATCTTCATCCACTTTATTGTACGCTCTGGTTACTTTCCAGATTTCCATGTTTCCATAGTGGCTCATAACCATGGTGAGAGCGTTCTATGCTGCGATCCGCGCATAGGACATGTTCCAGTCCCGGATGAGCTAGGGAATCTCCTTTGCTTGTCTCGCACTTCAAAGCCGGACATGCTATGCATGTCCGGAACCTCGCCAATATCTTCAATGGATTGGCAGAAGTGATGAAGCAAATCACCAACTTGTGTAAGCCGGCTAGTGTAAGATTCGGCGGAGGCTGAGTCCAGTAAGTTCAGAGGACCTGCGCATGTAATACAAAAAGGTTAATAAAATAAACTCGGACTCTAAGGAGCCGAAAGATGCGGAAAATTCAGAAAGAGGGAAACATACTGAAGATGACATCATCTACTTAGGTTTTCTCCTCCTGAAGACTCTGGAGTTCAGCCCGGAATGCTTTGATGATATCCTTCTCTCTGAATAATTCATTCCTGATATCCGAGATTTTCTTATGCTGGAGAAAAATCTTACGATCACGCTCCTCGGTGGCCATGGAGGAGGATTCGAGAACTTGAGCAATTCTCTTCTCATCATCCGCCTTAAGCTTATCCAGCTCTTGGCGGAGGTCTTTGTTTTCCACCTCCATGGTTCTCAGATTCTCGTCCTCCTCGATCATAGCACATGACTGCTTTACCAGTGTTGTAGTCAAAACAAACAACAGTTGAACAAAAAATTCGACTATGAAATAAAAGGCAAGGTTTGAGTACTGAAATGGTTACCTTCAGCCTCATCCCTGGAAACTTTCAGTTGAGCATTTTCAAGTCAGAGAGCTTTGATTTCTCTCTGCTTGTTACAGATATTCTTCAATAGTTCCTGGTTATATGAATTAACTTTCTGTAAGTCAGAATACCCATAGTCAAAAGTCTACTAAAGACTCAGGCTAATATTTTTTACTAATATCAGCACGAGCCTTAGGGCTACACTAGTTCATTCTTTGGCATCCTAAGGAAGCATAAATCTAGATTTGTCTGTCAAGCTTCATGCTTGGGGGCTAGAGGATATGATATGAAATAAAGTAAAACGTGAGTTGGAATTCCGACTTACATGTTGTTCATGAGTGGGTTTGCTCAAACTCATGTTTACTTCTGTGGTAACCTTCAAGGCGAGAGTGAGCAGGATCACTGGCGGTTTTGGAAGCTCGCCGGTTCTCAGCCTCTCGAAACAAAGGCGGACTTGTTCAAGAAGTTCAGAGTACTTGACATCCTTTACTTCTTGTGTTTATTCTTCGGTAGAGATAGTCCGGCTCTCTAGGCATTGCCGGGCCAGCCATTGGATCTCCTCTGCAGATTTGCGAGAAAGGCCAAGTTTGGCAAGACCCGTATTGCTGAGGAGATTGTCAGCAAAGACCTCTGCCGAGGGATCATTACCCGAAGAGGGTTCACCCTTATCAAAACCTGAGTCACCCATGGTGACGTCAGTCTATGATCCAAGGATCACTGGCTCTGTTGATTGAGCCGGATCTTCTGCAACGGTCGGAGATGGAGTAATCTCCGGCGCTGCAGAAGGTTGAGGGGTAGGAGTTGGAGGAGCTACAACAGGAGAAGCCAAGTTCATCTTCAACTAGCATAGGGCTTCGAGGTAACTCCTTTCCCTTTGCCCTCGGTGAGTTGTTTAGCTCTGACAAGGTAATAGAACAAAAAAATTACATCTCGGAAAGAATTAGGATATACTCCCTCCGTTCCAAGGCTTAAGGCATATAATTTTTTTGAAAAGTCAAGCTAAGGCAAGTTTGACCAAACTTTTTGAAAAAACTATCAAGAACTGTGATATTATATAGATACCACGTGAAAATATGTTTCATGATGTATCAAAGGGTATATATTTTATATTATAAATACTAATATTTGTTCCTAAAAACTTGGTCAAACTTTACATAGTTTGACTTTTTCAAAAAATTATATGCCTTAAGTCTTGGGACAGAGGTAGTATAATATAAAGACCTTGTGAGGAAAGATTACCTCTTCACAACAGGGACCTCCTTTGTGGCAATAGCCACTATCGGAGCTTTACGCTTCCGAGGAACAATGTCTGGTAGTGGAACCAACTCTCCCTCATCTTGAGAAAACTCAGGAGGATATCCCTCGATAGGAGCAATCTCCGACTCGAGGAGGTCGGCAAGTTGGAAATAAGAAATACCTCAGTATTGCAAAATAATGTGAAGATGAGCATGTAATACGAGTTGCTGATGGAAACTTACCGACACCATGGGATCTTTTGCCATATGCATGTCTAGAGGCAGCTCCAGAATCTTCCTCTCAATCTGCTCTCTTATCAGCCACTTGATTTGACATACATAATCTTTTGCCGAGTAGGCCTCGGGGCTGATGCGGAGGGAATCTTTTTTGGATGACGTGATGGAGTGCATCGGTCGATCTCCATGATGTTGGAGAGGCTGGATCTGGCGTGCCACCCAGCAGTAAACTAAGTCGGACCCTTTCAGGCCCTTGTGCTTCATCAAATACTCTATCCGCCTCTTGGCAAGAAGCAGATCGTCCCTAAGAGCCAGCGCATCTGTGTCCTAGGACTCTTGGGGCGTGGCGGCACCGTCAACAAAAGACGGCAAAGCAGTAGCTTTGCTGGGGCGAGAATATCCTTATGATAAATGAAAGTGGACGGCCATTGTTTGACCGACTCGCTGGCCATAATCCAAGGATAGTCGTGCTCTCTTCTAACATAGAAACTAATAGTACCGGTAATATAAGGATTACCGGCAGTGATGGAATTTCTCCGGACATGAAAATAGAACTAGAAAAGAGTAAGGCTCGGCCTAATGCTGAGATACCCCTCGCACAAAGATGCATACGCGCTCATCTCTAAGAGAGAGTTCGGGAGAAGATGATGGAGCTGAACTTCGTAGTGATCTATAACCTCAAAAAAGAAATCTAAGGGAGGGAAGCTCAAACCTCTATCGAGGTGGGTGCTGAAGTGCACTCGCTTGCCGTCACGGGGGTTGTGGATGGTTTCGCCGAAGCCACTCCTCCAGTCCCCGGACCGGAGGAGCCCCTCCTCCTCCATGACGCGGAGCTTGGCATGGTCGAAGACGCATGGGACCCAAACCCCGTGGCTGCTGTCCTTCTCCGCCACTGCTGCCATCGCCGCCGCGCTGGAAGATGATGCTGAAGCCATTTTTTCGGTGTACTGGTGACCTTGGATGGGCGGCGCTGGAGGTTTCTGGGGAGCAGAGGATCTCTGAGTTCGTGGGGAGGTGTTGGGGAGAAGGAAATGGCGCAAGTGCTGGTGAAGGAGATGGGGAAAAGGATCCTCACCATAAATATCCACTGGCCGTGTCAAGGTTCGTGTAAACGCTATAGTGAATGTGCCACGCGTCATGGAAATAACTAGGTAACCCCCCACGCGATGATTACGCCGCCTCGATCTCCACGCGCGCATTGAAACAGCGCCTCGATTCCGCGAAAGGCGGACCCACCAACGGTCATGCTGATAGGAATGTCTATCAGTGACGTGACTTGACCATGACTGGTGCCAAATGACGTCGGAGACCAAGTTTCGGCTTAGTTTGAATTTCGATCTAGAAACCCGAACAACGTATTCATAGGTCCGACTCATTTTTGAGACACGGATCGTATCTTTTATTTTGAAGTTTCAGGAACCCTTCAAGATTCTGCAAGCCGAAGATCAAGCTAGACGATGATGAATCCGAATTTGGATCTTGGAGGCTTCCGGGGGCTTCTGTTGGGGATATACTTTCCGGGTATCCTCACTATGCCTCACTGACCAGGGTGGCCCACTTCAGGTTAGAGCTTTGCTTCACGGGCGGCCCAGTCAGAGAGAAGAGACGGAGTCCAGTCTAGCTACGGGAATGCCTAGAAGACTGATCGACATAGGCCTATAGTGTTACTTATAGTTCAGGATGTACTCTGTAACCGACTCTTAGTCGTAGCCAGATAGATCTCTCATGTAAACCCTAGGCTGGATATCTATATAAGTCATCCTAGGGAGGGCCTTTAGGGTCTACTTCCCACAGATCCCTAAGCTAAGCTCTTTGTATCTAGTCTTGTCAACTATCTTCCAAGAGAAAACACCCCAGTGGAAATCTCGTAAATTCCCCCCTTTGAATCGCACTTCTCCAAAACCTCCCAAGTCTCCTACTTGTTTGCTGTATGATTTGATGATTGTATGCCTTGTTTTGATTGTGGTATTGTCTATTTGCATGTATTTCCTATGACGATGATAGTGTGAGTGTCTGACGACAAGAAGAAAGGGATTTCTTACTACTATTTATGGGGCTTTCTTGGTCATCTGAAGAAGTCCAGGGACTTATTTCTGACCACAGGCAAGCCACCATTCCCGAACTCTTATATACGTCCTATTCTATTTTACCTGTTTTACATCCTCTTTATAAATTGCATACTCTACCTGCATGTTTTGCTTTATAAATACTGCGGTAGTAACTTGGCTCCTCCAAGTTATGAATTCGTGTCCTTTGAGGCACCACCCCGATAAACCTATCATTTTACCCTCTTTAGACCAAAAGTAAGATGATTAGCATCCTACCTCCTTGGAAACCCCGGTTTTGAGAAAAACAAAATATTTTGGGGCTTACCCCCACCAAAAATGTTTCAAAACCTTTTTGTAAAACCCTGGGAAGAGGCATCATTCCCAGGGGAAGTTTTAACAAAAGAAATGGTGATGAGGAGAAACAAGAAGATGTGATGGGATGTTCTACGACTTTACTGGAACAATTTTATCCGTGCAACCACATTACCCTAGGTTGCTGGGGCTTAACTCGTAGTTTGTCCGCTTTAGCCGAGGCAACTTCTACCATGCTTATAGGGAGAAATCCCTGGAATCCCGGGCCGGCGTCCTAGGTCTAGGATCTGAAGCCTGTCTCTTGCCTCGGCAAGAATGAGCCTGAGAAATCAGGAGTCCGGTGCAACAATTGGGTCTCCCGCGGACGGTATGATTTAGGTAGTACGAAAGGAAGAGGAGTCACCAAATTTCAGGTATACGCCAAGTTACGTCTTGGGTATGCGCGTGTACGGAAGGAAGGACTATGGATGGGATCCACATACGCGTTGCCGGGGAGATGAAACCCAACAGGAAAAGCATGCCTTTGCTAGTGTAGACAAGCGAAAAGTTAGGTTTGATTATCCGGACCCCCATCTACTGAGGTAGTGGGCCGCGGTTGTATCCCGACGGATGTATTGATTCTTGTGGGTAAAGTGTGCAGACTCTGTAGAGTATAATCTATTCGAATAGCCGTGTCCACAGTCAAGGAAGGTTGTAAAGGTGTTGGCTAGGAGTACCCAAGCTATGCTTGTTTGGGAAACAAGTACTTCGAGGACGAAGGTTCCGGGGGAACCCGAGTTCGAAGGTTTTGTTTTAACCCATGGGGTCGAAGGTGTTCAATAAGAGTTTTCGCTCCAAAACTGTTTTCAAAACTCTTTTCGACAAAGACATGGGGATGTCTGGATTTATAAAACAGCAACATGTTTTCGACACATCTTTTTCAACAAAGATATGGAGATGCCACAAGTCCAAAAGTTAGTCTAGGCTTTTGCAAAAGCAACCCCAGATAGAGCTACCTCGCCACAGCCATAATTGCATTTCCCCTTGTTCATATATCCCGGTGGTTTTGCGAGTACATTCAAAGTACTCACGGCTGTGTCCCTGGCTATTTACTTGGCCAGACTTTTAGGAGATTAAGGTGACGTCCAACGAGCTAGGCTGTCTTCCTAGTCAGCTGCCTGTAGGTTGAGGCACGATGGGGCCCCACGCTTGGCGTTGTTTCGCTGCTAAGATTGATGTAGCCATAATGGCAGTTATGTAAGTCTTGTACTTCCGTTATGTTTCGGATGTTGTAATGGTACCTATCGGTTATGTTCCACGGCTCATTGATCATGGGAACATGGATGTATGCATAACAGGGATTTCTCGGATGAATAATCTGGGGGGTCCCACAATAGCGGCATGGGCTCGAGCAAATGAGGCTTGTCCTCCGCTCGATTTTGGTCGGGGGCTGGTCGAGGTGAAGCGGTGTGATGGCGCCTGTCTCCCAGCGAGCAAAGGAGAGCGCGGGGCGGGCTGGGGCGAGCTGTCCGTGGTCGACCTGGCGTATGGCGTCGGGCGGCTTGCTACTGGAGCAGACAGGGGAGAGGGAGAGAGAGTGAGGGCCGGTGTTTTAGCTGGGGGAACAAGGGGACCAAGTTAGGCCCAAATGGAGACCAAAACCACTGCTCACTATAGTGTTTTAGGTTTTGTGAGATTTATGTCTGCCACCTGTTTGATGAAATGGCCGCAAAAAGCAAAAGTTTGAATTTTGGTTTCAAAATTTTTGAGTGATCTCCACTAGTACTAGGTAGTCTCTGGTTGCAAGGGTTTTGAAAATGGAGTTCAAATGGATGGTTTTTGAAATAGGGGTGATCTAGGCATATGCATTGAATTCAATTTTCACATGCCATTTAAAATAAGTATTTGAATGTTTTTAGCAGATCAAAAAGTGGGCCTTGGTACCTCATTATGTGTACTAGCAAGGGGTGTAAAGATCTAGAATTATTTCTGTTGAGAAAGGAGTGCTAGGAATTATTTCTGTTGAGAAAGGAGTGCTAGAATTATTTCCGTTGAGAAAGATCTAGAATTTTTTATTTGATTTTCTTTTGGATTTGCTTCGGAAAGGTTTAGATGATGTTTAATTTATCATACAAACATTTTACAACTAAAGAATCACAGAACCATGGCAATTCAAATCAATTCCTAAATTAAATGCACATACACATGAATGCTTTCATTTTTAATTTGGAAAAGTTTTTTTTAACCCTAATTTTGATGATCTGGATCTTGATAAGCTTGGATTGAAGTTTTGGGATGTTACAAAAAGAGTAGGAAAAGTTCATGCTTAAGTGGTAAAAAGGAGCTTGTTTTTTACTGTGGCCTACGCTTTGTCATGTCCTGCTTGATATTGTTTTGGCTTTATGCTTAGTGATTTTTGTTGTAGCATGACATGTTATAAACAATTGAGATTACTTAATGTGCCTTGAAAGAATCATGTGTTGTTTTAGCATATTAAAGCATAGTATTGTGGTATTCTCCTTTGATGCTTTATTTGGGTTGACTTGACGCATGCTCACACCATGTTATGACTATACCAAGTCACCATAGCCTCTATGATCATTTAGTTTTCGACTTGTAGTATCACTTTAATTAGTGATGTTTTATTGCTTTGCATGATTATGGCCATTATTGCTCTCTTAGTTTGTCGCTCCCAGTCTTTTGCTAGCCTCCGTAACCAAGTATGAGTTCCACTCATGCATCCAACTCCTTAAACGAAGTTATTCCAAAGAGTCCACCATACCTACCTACTAGCATTTGCTATTCCTAGTACATTCATGTTTTTTATCTACCTTCCGAATTAAACTTGTTATGTGAAAATTAGTGATTAAAGCTCTCACGAACTTGATGGCACACTTTACTTTTCTTGCCCCTAATAAACTTGAACCATTGTGTGATCTATGTTGTATATGCTTGCACTTATACGTTGGGGATTAGCAGAACCATGCTGTCATGGGGAACGCTTTCAACATTGCACTTGTACATTGTACCCAGTTGATATCATGCTCTTTTGTTTATGGATGTCGTCGGTGCGAAATGAAAGGGGAGCTTGTAAGTCCATGGAGTTATGTATGTGTGTTAGAGAAACGCCTAGGCGCTTGGTCTAATCCATGGCTAATCATGGTGGAAACCTGCAGCGTAACCATAATGAGAAATGTATGAAGCATCTTTCTTATAAAAAAGAGATAGAGACTGAAAAAAAGAAAAAAAAGATGAGAAAAGAGAGAAAAAAGCACCATTTTTCCATGGTAAATAAGAAGATGCTGAGATGCTTATTGTCTTCTTGCCTTGTCATTTTGATATGGGGATTCTTCCGTATCATTGGGCAAGGGGTACCCCGTTGGCGGTTCTCTATGATACCCATGTACTTACTATGACAAGAACTTACCGGTAACTAAACTTGAGTAGCATGAGGAGCGGCCCTCATATCCAAGGGACATGAGATTGCAAACTTATACTTTGTCAAGCATATACTCCATAGTTTGTTCACTATAACCTTAATCACTTCAAGATGCTTATGATAGGGGCAATGAGAGCTGAAAGCTAATAAGTACCATAATTTTTGGAAGCTCTTTATGAGACTTGAATCCCTGCTTCCTTCTATGAAGGCCTTTCTTTTACTTTTATGTTGAGTCTCCATCTTCTATCTTTATGCACCTATTGAGATAGCATAGTGGCAGTTCTTAGTTTAATGTGCATTGTCCCAAGACTTGTTGATTGATTCATAACTTTGACATTGCTTGTTCTTAAACTATTTGTATCTAGTCACCCTTATGAAATTTGAAGGTGTCCTATGCATTTATGTTTTGCTACTCTATGAGGGATAAGCTGAATACCATTGTGATTATGTTTTCTATATGAGAAACAAACAAACGTCTTGCAAAGCATTGTTATTCATGAATCTTTTGTTTCTACCTTTTCATGCTACATCATAGTTTCTATGTGTTATTGTTAGAACTATATCTTTCATGCTATGTTAAAGTACTATGATCCCAGCTATCAATGTTTTATGCTTTGATCAAGATTATGATGGTGCATGTCACCTCAAAAATTATTCTTTATTTTTATCACTTACCTACTTGAGGACGAGGAGGAGTTAAGCTTCGGGATGTTGATACGTTGCTAACGTATCTATAATTTTTGATGTTCCATGCTTGTTTTATAGCTACTTTCTTATGTTTTGTCCACACATTGGAGTATTTTTACACATTTTCTAGAACTAACCTATTAACAAGATGCCATAGTGCCAGTTGCCTGTTTTCTACTATTTTTGGTTCCAAGAAAGCTAGAAAATGAATATTCCCGTAATTGGATAGCACAAAAGCCAAAGTCAATATTTCACCAAGGGGAACACGGAGCCATAAGACAAGACGGAGAAGGGTCTCGAGGGGGCCACACCCCCTGGCCGCGTGGCCAGGCCTGGTCCACGTCTGGGGGGTTGCAGCCGCCTTGGGCACCCCTTCGGCCTCCCCTTTATCCTATGAGAAGCCTCCGATACAGAAACCCTAAGAACCCGATCAAAATTCCATGAAAGAGTCTGTAGCCACCACCATCTCCATCCCTAGATCAGGAGGGATCTGAAGCTCTTCCCGACACCCTACCGGAGGGGAGAATTCACCCTGGAGGCCTTCTTCATCACCATGCCTGCCTCCGGTGTGACGCGTGAGTAGTTCATCCCTGGACTACAGGTCCGTGTAGTATCTAGATGGTTGGTTCTTCTCCTTTGTGCAACCATGTTTAGATCTTGTGAGCTCCGTTCATGATCAAGATCATCTATTTGTAATCCTACATGTTTTGTTTGCGGGGATCCGATGGATATTGAGATACTATTTCAGATTGATTATTGATTCTATCATGTCTTTGTTATTTGTGATCTTGCATGCTCTCCGTTGTTAGTAGCTATCTTGGCCAAGTAGATGCTAGCAACTCCAAGATGAAGTATTTATGCTCGATAGTGGGTTGATGCCTCTAGTAATTTGGAGAAGTGACAGAAATCTCTAAGGTACTAGATGTGCTATTTCTACTAGGGAGAAAACAACAATATTTTGTTCATAGAACAATCGTATTGTTTACTTTACACACTTTGATTAGTGCAATAATCTGTTGCTTGCAACTTAATACTGGAGGGGGTTCGGTTGATAACCTGAAGGTGGATTATTAGTCATAGATGTAGTTGGATTACGGTCTATGTATAATGTTGTAATGCCCAATCAAATCTCATAGGAGTCAAGATGATTAGTATATGCATGTATGCTTTCTCGATGTTTGTCAATTGCCCCGCTATAATTTGTTCACCCAGCATGTCATATATCTTAAGGAGAACCACCACTAGTGAAGTATGGACCCCAGTCCATTATTTTACCATCAATCTACAATCTATTTACTGTTTTCTATTTACTTTCTGCAAAGCAATTATTATCTTCCACACAATACGTTTAATCCTTTGTTTTCTGCAAAACCGGTGAGATTGACAACCTCACTTTAAGTTGGGGGCAAAGTTCTTTGATTGTGTTGTGCAGGATTCCAAGTTGGAAACAACACCTTGGAGGTTTTCCTTGCTCCTACTGGTTCGATAACCTTGGTTTCATATCTGAGGGAAAATTTGTTCATGTACTCATCATACCTTCCTCTTGGGGTTCCCCAACGAGCTCAACATATTGAGTAAGCAGGGACCCAGATAAGATGTCTGTGTCACAAATGCAAACTAAGGAGCTTGATGGAACCTTATTCTGGAGCAATGCTGAACCACATGCTCGTACAAGGTTTCATGCCTGACTTTACTCGTTGGATCAGTGATAAAGATGATGCGGATGTCAATGGGACCGCGGGAAATGAGAAAGGGTAGCATGAAAATAACGGGGAGGGTGGGCAAGAAGATGAAGAGTCACGACATGATCATCATGAAGGAGATGCCGGGTATGATCATCACGAAGGAGATGTTGGACATGATCATCAAGAAGGTGATGCGGGGGCAGATGATGGAGAAGATGCGGACACACAAACGCTACAAACAGCCTTGCGGGACCCTCATGTTCAAAAACTGCTCCTCAAGGAGATGAGCAATGCCAAAGCTACTGCCAGAGAGAAATCCAAGCTAGCGCAATTGGAGATAGATGGGGATACACCATTGTATGAAGGATGTTAGCCCGAGGATACCCGCTTGAATGTTATGCTCAAGGCTCTAGACTTGAAGGCGAATCACAAAGGGACCGACACAAGCTTCAACGGTATGATTAGATTGTGGCAAGATCTCCTTCCCAAGGGGAACACTTGTCCAACAAGTACCGAGGAGTCAAAAAAATCGTTTGCCCTCTCAATCTACCGCACCTTAAATACCACACATGCTTCAACGATTACATCATTTATCGGAACAAGTACGCAAAGAGAAACGCATGTCCGGTGTGCTGCCATGCACGATACAAGAGAGGGAAGAAAGGTCATCAAAACATGGTATGGTACTTTCCGATTAGTCCTCTTCTGTAGCAGTATTTCATACACCCTAAGGAAGCAAAGATCATGCGCTGGCACACGGAAAGGAATAAGCCCAAAGCTGATCCAGATAAGGAGAAGATACTAACACACCTTTCGGATGCTTGCTAATGGAATACATTGGACACTGAGTTCACATTTCTTGGGAACGATCCAAGGGAACATCAGGCTGGGTATGAGCACTGATGGACTAAATCCGTTTGACAACTAGGGCAACACACACAACACCTGGCCCGTTTTTGTATGGCCGTACAACCTCCCCTTAGCTATGCATGAAGAGGAGGTACATACACATGAGTATTCTGATTCAAGGGCTAAAACAACAAGGTATCAACATCCATCTGCATCTCAGGATATTAAAAGAGGAGCTAGCCATGATAGTTTGAGTACTTAAAGAGTACTCATGGCTTTTGTACCTGGATATTCCCGTGGCCAGACTATGAGGAGGACTACCCTAAAGGAGGACAGTAGGACGGCTACGACAAGTTGGATCATTTCCCATCGTCAGCATTGCCTGTGACACTGAAGATGGAGTCCACCACTATGATATTTATTCCGTTACTTGTTTGTACTAAGACTGGATCATGAGATCCTTTATTTGTGTAAGACCTTATTATGGTTTGTAATGGATGATGTACTGTGATATACAATTTGTTATGCCTCGCAAAAATGGTAATCCTGGGATTGCGATGAATGGCATACCAGGCATCTGGGATTAAAAATCCGGGTGATGACAGCAGCTCATATGGTACTAGATCTATGAAGAACAAGAGAGAAATAGATCAAGCTACTGACACAAACCCATAGCTTGGAGGTGTACTACTCCCTCTTCATCATGGTGATGAAGATGGATATGTTGGAGAGGGTGCAGATCTCCCTGGAGGTAGCTCCGACGGAGTTTTCCTCTCCAATCTTTGCTGGATCTGACTCTGTTTGGTGGTGTTTTTGTCTCTGGTGGCTTCTAGTCACCCCTTTTTGAGGATGCCCTGGGGGTCCTTATATAGGGATTTTTAGGTCAATAGAACCCCGTGGGCGAAAGAATCAAGGCGATCGGACGACCAAGGAGAAAACGAGCATGGGTGGCGCGCCCACCAGGCTTGGGCGCGCCCCTTGGGCTTGTTTATCCCTCCTAGCCCTCCTGGTGAGATTCCAGTGCTCTATATGCTTCTCGCGGATAAATATTTTCATTCCCAAAAGTGCAGGTCCATTTGACTTCGTATAGGTCTTGGAACATCAAAAATATTGAAACGGGGTTTTTCTGCCCTGCAGGGTTATAGCCAAAATAAACGGGATCATTGGTAAATCCTCAAAAATCAATATAAAACAGGGATATAACATTATATATGATGCAAATATGTGGGAAAACATGTTAACAAACTACAAAGTTCATGTATGCATTTTACATGCATCAACATCCCCAAGCTTAACCTATGTTGTTCCTCGAGCATGAAGGTGATAAAACTAAACATGGAATATGGAATTTGTTACCTTTGCTTCCTTCATTATCATGTAGAGTTCATAGGATCAATTCCTTTAAATGAAACATAATATGCAAGTGTACTATCAAGTTGTATCTATAAATATGCTAAACAATTAATGGTGTGATAAAATAAATGATGAACAAAATAAACCTTCAAGCACACTTTGATGAACCTATGGAATAAGAGACTCTTTTCATGATTGGCATTGGTATTTTCATGCCTTTATTTTTGGGCTACTTCTTAGTTTCATGCCCTTGACTGGAAGACTCACTTCTTAGTTTTATGTCTTCCCTTGAGATGTTTTGCATCACGTACTGAAAGTAAGAATTGAATACATATGTTAATCCTCCATAAAAATAGAATTTTGAGCTATGTAATTCATGTCAACAATACTAATAAGGATGGGGTTCCAAGTATCATTTTACTTTATTTTGAAGCTCCATATGGTTTATGTGCTAAACATCTTACAAGTTAATTGTTTAATGCACCTACCGAATGACCTTGCACTCCTCATGCTACTCAACTTAGGCATGTCATAGTATACTCATGTTGGTCTATGAAATCGCATCACTGAAGTACCTCTTGCCCCTGTGTAGCTATATGCCCCCTTTTTGGCATTTATTTATTTGCTTATCTATTAATTTAGCATAAAAGATAATATAATTACTTGGTTGTGTTCAAGGTGGAAGGGGGCAGTATCTCTACTCCATAAGAACAAGAAAAACAGACACATGAATCATAACAACAAGGATCATCATGCTGTAAGTTTCCACCATGTCATGCATGGCTTTGGCTAGCTGTTCAGGAGCGTTTTCTACCAACATGCCTACTCCAGTGTCCACACATTATTTCACATCGTTGAAATACATAGGTAGAAATTAAAAATGATTAATATTCAACATTTAACATTAAAAGCATTGTGCCATGCCGGTCATGGTTTTGCTAACAACCACTAATAAGATGTGAAGCACAATTTCTTTCATAGTGGTATCACCCAAACCTTACTTTCTTATGAGCTTTAAACTACATGAAAAGGGTGTTTTAAGAGTGTTTAGAGGATTAACATACATACTATACTTGAAAGTATCTTTTGCCACAAGTAGGTGGATATGCCTAGTCTAGTTTTAAGGGGCTTGGAACAAGTCTTAGCTTGTGTAGAAAAGGCTTAGCAAAAAGAGATCTAAAGAGTGTGCCATCTAGTTTATAATGTCAACATTTATTTTCTCACCCTACTTCTTAATGTTAAACATAAATATGCACAAGGATAGGATACAAAGTAATAGGCAAAAAACAGATCATGCTTCATATAAAGTACTTGAGCTTAAGAACTAAACAAAACATGAATTTCAGCTTTAGTTTTTATCTCCCATTTTCTTTTATTCCATGGAATTCTTTTTCAGTTTTAATATCATCAAGGTAGATTTTATTTTCAGTAGATAATCATAAACATTTATAATAATGGTGGTGGTGGTCTTTTTAATGAAAACAAAATAAAATGACAAAATGGATGCTCCGAGTTTGTATGATAGTTCTATGTTGCTCAAAAAACAAAGTTTAGTGGTTTGCAAACCGATAGTTGAGTTGGTATAGTGGGATGCCTTGGGTATCCCCAATCTCATGGTTTTCACCATCCTTGAATTTCTATTGGTGTGGTGTTCCTCTATTCCCTGTCAAAAAGCTTCAACACAAAACTTTTTCTCCCACTTTTCTGAAAGGTGGCATTAGTGGTACAAGAATATAATAGTTGATGCTTATATATAAAAGACAAAATTCTTTATAAATATTACAGCAAGAATATAATGTTCCTACATATCCCTAGCATATAATATGAATCATACAAATCAACTTAGGACATTTGGGAATGGTTAAAAAAACATGGCAGAATTTTTTTCGTCTACTTAGGCATATCAAGAATATTAGCCAATGTTTGTTCATACATAGGATGAAAAGTTGTAAATTCTACATGAATTTTAGCACTATCGAAATTACAGAAAAAACATAAAATTCATGCACTAAAAACTGTTTTGCAGAAATTTGCTACTCCATATGTTTAGCAACTTTTAAAATATCCAAAATGGGTTGCACTTGGTACTTTATTAAAAATATTAGGAAAAAAACCAAAATAAAACTCTCTTGCTACAGAAGAGTTCAAAACAGAAATAGAAAAGAAAAATAACCGGGCATATAGCTAGGCTTTACTTACTTGGTTTAGGTGATGTGGAATTCATGGGATAGCTTGTGCTTCTTAGCTACCTCCTTATTCCTTGGAAAGTATTCCATACACTTCTTGTGAGGAACTTAAAACTTCCCATTTCCTTCTTTTGTATCAATGACTGCACCTGTGATTCCCAAAAAGGTCTACCAAGTATTATAGGACTTGAGGTATTGCTCCCCATATCCATGATAATAAAATCAACAGGTAGAAATGTCATATGTAATTCAACCATAATATCCTTAACTTTTCCTAGAGCATGTTTATTTGGATCATTAGCAAGTAAAAGATCTATTGAGTGTTTTTCCATAGGGTTCAAATCAAGTAAATCATATAGATCCTTAGATAAAACTGAGACACTATATCCTAAATCTAGAATAGCATGATGTGTCTCTTTTCCAATAGTTATTAATACCTCTAGGATCCATACATCCCCAATCTTAGGTGCTATCATAGCTTCTCTATTATATCTTTCAATCTTTTCTTTTATAACATAATTTTCTATGTAGGAATAAGACCCTGCTTGATGACCATTAAAGGATGGATTATTAGAATTTTTTTGCAACAACTTAATGAGTTCATGCAAGCTACATTTATCAAGATGAAGTAGAGGTTCTTTCGGTTTCACTTAGCATTTTGACTTCTTCTACTTGTTTATCATTTGTTGGTTCTTTTTAATTTTCAATCATAGTAGTTTCTTCCCTTTTTATTTTTAATGATTCTAAATTTGTATCCCCAAAGAGCATGCTGGAATCTTCTAAAATATCCACTTTTACTTCATTTTCACCATGAGTTCTCCTAAGGGCAAAATTGGGGTTAAATTCCCTTAAGCTCTTGTTAATACTAGTTTCTACCAGAATTCCATCTAACAATGTAAATGCTTCATGGGGATTTAGATATAAAAAGGATTTTTCAGTTTTGTTATCTAGGGATTTCTTAGATTCATGTGTAAGGCCTTCATAAAAACATCCTACAAGCAAGCAATCCTTTAACCCATGTTCCACTTTATGTGTGAGTTGTTTAAACCTTACCCAAGCACTACTGAGAGGTTCATTTTCATATTTCTTGAAATCATATATAATTGTTTGCAATGAAGGGTCTTTTTACCAATTTTTTCTAAAAATGATACTTTCATATTGTACCATGTTTTTAAATCTCTTTTAGGTGCATCATTATACCATCTTTTAGCTTTTCCATTAAGTAGTGCGAAAATAATTTTACTTTCAATATTTCAAGATCAGTGTCTGGGGCCCCTAGAGTTTTGCATGAATCTTCCAATGTTTTAATATGCCAATGAGTAGCTGATGTATTCCCATTATAAAAATGATTACAGACTATGGCCCCTAACACCTCAGGATCAATGTTGCAATCAAACTTGTTTGCGAATAGACTTGTTCCCAACTTAATTTTTTTATTTTTCCTAGTCATGTTTACCAAAAGGTTGGTATTAATTTTTATGTGTTTTTGTGTTTTAAGAAAAACTTAAAAAGAATAAAAACAAAACAAAATAAAATACTTTAAAAATCTAAAGGAGAATAAAAAGCTCAAAGTGGTGCAACCTCCCCAAGCTTGTGTTGTTGCACAACTTGATGAAGATGATGGTACCAGAAAATAGTCTAGCAGCTGCCGTGCGAATTTAACCACACTGCAACCACTGTGACATGTCTCCACCAATTCCCCAACAACGGCGCAAGAAAATAGTCTTGATTGTAAAAAAACATAGCCACTTTTCGTTGGGACTCCAAGTGCACAGTGTTGTAGCAAGCTTCTTTTCCCACAAGGGTGAATCAAGAGTTTATATTGAACTCTCGAGGAATAGTGTGGATATTCATCTTCTCCTCTTCAAGCAACCTGTAGAGTAAAATAATTTTTTTGTGTCCCCAACCCTACCAAGTGGTTGTCAAGCACAATGTTTCGTTTTAGTATTATGAAAAAAATATAAAACAAAGTAAAGGAATACAAACTAGACGATATAGAAGATAGTAGAGTTGTTTTTTGAGTTTTTATGGGTGATTGAAATTAGAGAAAGTATTTTTATATTTTTGAAATAATAAATTGTAGGAATTATAAATGATAGTATATGCAATGGAAAGGTGTTTCTTATGATAAAAATCCGACGGGGGTTCATGGGTTCACTTGTCTACTCTCTTTTTTTTAGGTTGTAGTGATCATAAAACAATTCATCAATGATATAGATTCATGGAAATTCTATAAGTGTGTGATAAAATTAATCAATATGGGCATCACATTCTAATATTGAGATCGAATACATATCTCTCTTATACTCCTCAAGAAAGGGAAATCTCCATGCAATCTTGATTTAAGAACAAATCAGAGTATAACTTTAAGCAATATTATATGATGTTTGAAATACTAATATGCTACCTTGATCTAACAAGGTCAGCACACTGTCACGTGATAACTATAATACATGATTTCACTTCATCCCTAGTGAGGCAGAAAACGAAAGGTAAAAACCAAAGTAGATCTTTAATATTATGTGTCACAATTCAATCTCTACCCCGATGCTACTCCATCTAACACACACTTCTCCCCATACAAGTTGGATCAAAAGAAGCAATGAAGAACAAGGTGCATGATATGCATCTATTAAAACATCTTACACAAAATAGATTCCAATATAAAATATCAAATAATAGAACAAAGATCCACCAAATAGGAATTACAAATATGACCATAATCATGTTGGGCAGCTCATATGGTACTGGATCTATGAAGAACAAGAGAGAAATAGATCAAGCTACTACTACAAACCCATAGCCTAGAGGTGGACTACTCCCTCTTCATCATGGTGATGAAGCTAGAGATGTTGGAGGGGTCGAGATCTTCCTAGAGGTGGCTCCGGTGGAGTTTCCCCCTCCAATATTTTGCTGGATCTGACTCTGTTTGGTGGTGTTTTCATCTCTGGTGGATTCTAGTTGCCCCTTTTTAAGGATGCCCCGAGGGGTCCTTATATAGGGGTTTTTAGGTCAAGAGAACTCCATGGATGAAAGAATCAAGGAGACCAGACGGCCAAGGAGCAAACGAGCATGGGTGGTGCGCCCACTAGGCCTGGGCGTGCCACCTGGGCTCGTTTGGCTCTTGTCAACACCCGGATTTTTAAGTCTAGATGCTTGTTATGCCGTACATCGCAATCCTAGCATTACCATTTTTGCGAAACATAACATAATTGGTACCACAGTACATCATCCATTAAAAACCATAATAGTCTTACAAATAAAGGATCTCATGATCCAGTCTTAATACAAATCAGAGCAGTGGAAAATATAACGTAGTAGACTCCATCTTCATAGTCATAGGAAATGATGATGATGGGAGATAATCCTAGTTATCACAGACCTCCTGTTGTCCATCTTATCGGTAGTACTCCTCATAGTCTGGCCATGGGAATAGCTAGGGACAAACCCATGAGTACTCTTTAAGTACTCGCAAACTATCAAGTAAGGTAAAGCTAGTAGGAATCTTAAGCTCTAGGTTTGTCTGCAAAAAAGCCAGGTTTATTCTAGAATGCCTTAAAGAGTAAAGACCTAATTTAGTTCTCTAGATTACTTAAATGGGAATCTAGTTTTCATGTTCACAACCTTTTTGTGGTCAACTCAAAGTCATTGTTCAAGTCATATTGAAAACATCTGACAACGGAACAGTATGGCCACTCTAACTATTCATAACCGCGGACGCGGCTATTCGAATAGTTTAACACTCTGCAGAGGTGGTACACTTTTACCACAAGATTCGATACATCCATCAGGGATAACCCTGAATCATCATACTTGGTATGCGGATAATCAATCCTAACCTTTCAATTACACACCCTAGTATAGGCACCACCCCTATGAGTTTGGCCTCCTAGCCATGGCCATCTGCCATCCTAGGCACTGCATAGGTGGACATTCATATTCACGAGGTAGCCTTAGCTCAACCTCTTCCACAAGGGAACCCATACTAAGACATATAAACGTCCAATTAAGCCCTACCCAACTCAGGTAATGTGGGTGTACGGTAAAATTGGAATGGTATCACATCCGAACCCAACCATCAATTTTTATCAAAGTCAAGGCCCATGCCTCCTTCAGTTTCATCATCAAACCATTGTGTTCCATAACACATGTCAAAACATTTCAATAGAATGAATCATCATTCCAATATTTTCATAATCCTTTTCTCCAAGTATTCCCATCTAAGTGATCAAGTTTTAGCTTAGCACTAGCCACTAGTATTGAGGGTATCACTATGGAGGGGTGCTAATCAAGTATAAGTATCCAAGACTAGTTTTAGGATCTTGAAGGGATCCATCCTATTTTCCACTAATCACAATTCATTAACTAAGTAAGAAACTTTAGTAAAAGGGAAAAGTAAAGATTGCAAGTAAAACTTGGGATGGGTATAATCAAAGTTGCATAACCAAGCATGCCTGGTGCATCTTGCATTAGTTAGCTTGCACTGATAGCTTTCCTTGTTGGGTGCAGTCGTTGAAGTTCTCTTCTTCTTCCTCGAAGTACTCCTCCTCATCGTAGCCTGGGTCAGTACTAGCATCTATAAATATATACCAGGTACACAATCACCAAACAACACTTCACTATTTCTATTTAGCACACAAGGGATCACACTAGATGATATAGCATCATCCTACTCATCACATGAATTAATGGCACATGCTTACTTATCTTATTTTGGGAAAGGTAATTTCTACTCATTGAAAAATACTTAAGATTTAATATTCTCCAATTAAAATATGGGATCATATTGACACATGTCATCACCACATATTCTAATACTTTGGGAATGTGATTTAAAGTGGTGGTCATATATTGCAAGATTTAATATTACAATTTAATAATATTAAAGTGACTAGAAATGCCTATATAGCATTCTTTTAATTCTAATCAATGTTTAATATCTGTAAAACCAAATATTTTTACATATTCATGTAGAGCATGGCAAATGTGATTTTTGAGAGTTGGAATAAACTCAAAAGCATTTATGGTTGATTTTATATAAATGTTTGAAGTGGTAAAACTCTATGTCTTGTTATTTTGGGTATAGGTGATCCATATTTTCAAATGGTTTGAATCCAACGGGAGTGATTAGATATTTTCAATACCTTTATAAAAAATTGGAATCATGCAATTTGGTTCAGTACAACTCTTTGAATTCACTTTTGAATACATCTACTAAATAGGGTTTTTAACTGAATGGAAAAGTTCTATTTGAATCGTTCGGCTCTACGCGGGAAAAGAAATGGGTCGGCCCAACTACACAGCGCGCGCGCAGCGGGCTGTGATACGTTGCAAACGTATCCATAATTTTTGATGTTCCATGCTTGGTTTTATCTACTTTCTTGTGTCTTGTCCACACTTTGGAGTACTTTTCATATGATTTCTTGGACTAGCCTATTAACAAGAGCCATAGTGCCAGCTGCCTGTTTTCTGCTATTTTTTGTTCCAGGAAAGTCAGAAAATTAATATTCTCGGAATTGGATGGGACAAAAGCCAAAGTCAGTTTTTCATCGAGGGACACCTGGAGCTAGAATACGAGATGGAGAGGGGCTAGGGCCGGCCACACCACCTGGCCGCGCGGCCAGGCCTAGCCCGCGCCAGGGGGTGGTCAGGCCGCCCTAGGCACCCCCTCGGCCTCTCCTTCCACCTATATATTGCCTGACGAAAACCCTAAGGACCCGATCAAAATTCCACGAAAGAGTCTATAGATGCCGTCATCTCCATCCCTAGATCGGGAGGGATCAGAAGCACTTCCCGGCACCCTGCCGGAGAGGGGAATTCACCTTGGAGGCCTTCTTCATCATCATGCAAGCCTCCGGTGTGATGCGTGAGTAGTTCATCTCTGGACTACGGGTCCATGTAGTAGCTAGATGGCTAGTTCTCCTCCTTTGTGCTATCATGTTTAGATCTTGTGAGCTCCGTTCAGGATAAAGATCATCTATTTGTAATTCTGCATGTTGTGTTTGCGAGGATCCGATGGATATTGAGATGCTATTTCAGATTGATTATTGATTCTATCATGTCTTTGTTATTTGTGATCTTGCATGCTTTCCGTTGTTAGTAGCTATCTTGGCCAATTAGATGCTAGCAACTCCAAGAGTTAGTATTTATGCTCGATAGTGGGTTCATGCCTCTGGTAATCTGGGGAAGTGACAGAAATCTCTACGGTACTAGATGTGTTGTTGCTACTAGGGAGAAAACAACAATCCTTTGTGCATAGAACAATCGTATTGTTTACTTTACACGCAATTCGTAATGCAATTATCTGTTGCTTGCAACTTAATACTGGAGGTGGTTAGGATGATAACCTGAAGGTGGATTATTAGTCATAGATGCAGTTGGACGGTGGTCTATGTATAATGTTGTAATGCCCAATCGAATCTCAAAGGAGTCAAGTTGAGTAGTATATGCTTGTATGCTTTCTCGATGTTTGTCAATTGCCCCGCTGTAATTTGTTCACCCAACATGTTATCTATCTTAAGGAGATCCACCACTAGTGAACTACGGACCCCGATCCTTTCTTTTACCATCAATCTACAATCAACTGTTTACTGCTTTGTGTTTACTTTCTTCCACTCGATACGTTTAATCCTTTGTTTTCAGCAAAACCAGTGAGATTGACAACCTCATCGCAAGTTGGGGGCAAAGTTTTGTGGTTGTGTTGTGCAGGTCTCCACGATGTTGCTGGCACCGGTAGTGTTCCCTGCCAAGGCTCAGCTAGCTACACCATTGGGGTGTTTCCTTGCTCCTACTGGCTCATTAAACCTTGGTTCCATACTGAGGGAAAACTTATTGTTGTGCTCATCATACCTTCCTCTTGGGGTTCCCCAACGAGCTCGATATATTTTGGGCCATCAAGCTATTTTTCTGGCACCGTTGCCGGGGAGTCATGGACATCTTCACAAGGGGAGTCCCTCATAACCAATCTCTTTACTTTGTTGTTTTTTTGGTTAGTTTACTTTTTCTTTGTTTGCTTGTTTCTTTATCAAAAACACACAAAAAATTAGTTTTACAAGTTTTCTTTCTTTATTAAAAACACAAAAAATGACTACTCTTGAAAACACTAAGTTGTGGGACTTCACTAGCACCAACAACAATGATTTTATGAGCACAACTATTGTTCCACCTATTCCTGAAGCTACTTTCTTTGAAATAAAACCTGCTTTACTCAATCTTGTTATGAGAGAACAATTTTCTGGTATTGGTAATGAAGATGTTGTTGCCCATCTAAATAACTTTGTTGAACTTTGTGATATGCAAAAGCATAGGGATATAGATGGAGATATTATTAAGCTTAAATTGTTTCCTTTCTCTTTGAGAGGAAAAGCTAAAGAATGGTTGAATTCCCTAACTAGGAATAGTATTGATTCTTGGACTAAATGCAAATATGCTTTCATTGGAAAATACTATCCTCCTGCTAAGATTATATCTATGAGAAGTGAAATAATGAAGTTTAAACAATCTGATAATGAACATGTTGCTCAAGCTTGGGAAAGAATGAAATCTTTGGTAAAGAATTGTCCAACTCATGGACTGACTGCTTGGATGATCATCCAAACCTTTTATGCAGGATTGAACTATTCTTCAAGAAATCTATTGGATTCTGCTGCTGGAGGTACCTTTATGACCATTACTTTGGGTGCTGCATCAAAGCCTCTGGATAATATGATGGTTAACGATTCTGAATGGCATACCGAGAGAGCTCCACAAGGTAAGAAGGTAAATTCTGTTGAGGAAACCTCCTCCTTAAGTGATAAGATTGATGTTAGTATGTCTATGCTTGTTAATGGGAAAGCCCATATTGATCCAAATAATGTTCCCTTAGCCTCTTTGGTTGCTCAAGAAGAGCAAGTTGATGTGAATTTTACAAGAAATAACAATTTTAGCAACAAAGCCTACAGGAATAATTTTGGTAACAAAAATTATAAGCCATATCCTCCCAACAATGGTAATGCTTATGGAAATTCCTACAACAACAATAGGAGTGCTCCTTCTGAACTTGAAGTTATGCTTAAAGACTTTATTAGTAAACAAACTGCTTTCAATAAAACTATTGAAGAGAAACTCTCTAATGCTAAAAGAAATATAACATCATTGGTTGAAGCTCAATCTTCTTTGAATAAAATGGCTGCTAAACCTAAAACTATTGATAATCCCTTTGCTACTTCTAATGCCATACAAGTTAGAATTGATGAAAATGTTAGACTATTAGCTGAATTGCATGCTAAGTGGGAGAGAGAAGATGAACTTGCTAGAAACGTTTGTGTTTCTACTATCACTACCACTAATGTTGAGGTTAGTAATGGCTCTACTACCTTAGATGATAATTATGATTTTGATCTTGATGGTTGCAATATCTCTGAAGTTATTCAGTTCCTACAAAAGCTTGCTAAAAGTCCTAATGCTAGTGCTATGAATATAGCCTTCACAAAACACATTACTGATTCTCGTAAAGACTAAAGAAGAAAAGATGAAACATAAAGCTTCTATTCCTATAAAACAAGAAGATGGTTGGGAACCCATCATTAATATGAAAGTGAATGACTTTGATTTCAAAGCTTTATGTGATCTTGATAGTAGTGTTTCTATTATGCCTAGAAGGATTTATGATATGCTTGATTTGCCTCCTCTTGAAGATTGTTATTTGAATGTCCCACTTGATGATAATGCTAAAAAGAAACTCATGGGGAGTATTAATGATGTTCTTATTATGGTTAACGATGCCTATGTCCCTGTTGATTTCTATGTTTTGGATGTTGAATGCAATGCTTCTTGTCCTATTACTTTGGGAAGACCTTTTCTTAGAACTGTTGGTGCCATTATTGATATGAAAGAACGCACCATTAAATATCAACTCCCACTCAAGAAAGGTATAGAACACTTCCCTAAGAAGAGAGAGAAGATTTCTTTTGCCTCTCCTATGAAAAAAAAATTTACTCTTAATGCTTCTTCATTTGAGAACACTTGATTCTATTTCTTGCTTCTTATGCCTAACTTAAAGGCGTTAAAGAAAAGTACTTATTGGGAGAGAACCCAAAAGTTTTAGATGAGTCTTGGAAGTTATTACCTCTGTAATAACCGCTCCTTATCCTTTTTTTTGATTTTTGTGCCAAGAGTAACCTCTAATGAGAGAGAAGTAATGATTGGGAAAGTTATTGTCCCGAAACAGATTTCTGTTCTTCACCGTAAAAATTCGTGTAAAATCTTTGTACGTCCTTTTGAGGCGTAAATGTTTGTGCTTCTGCCCCAGGTTGTTATCTAACTTTCGTTTGTTCAACACTTTTTTATTTGAGCAACAGAAGGTTTTCGAAAAAAATCGTCTTTACCTTCTGGTCTGTTTTGACAGATTTCTGCCATTTTCTCCATTTGCTTCTTGTTGGTTCCTTTTTGAGTTCTTTTGTAGAATTGAGCTTTTTGAGGGAAGTGCTACCGTAGCTAGTGTTTTAATGGAAGTTTTATTGGTGTTAGAACTGAACCTAAATACTTATTATATTGAGCGCACTAATGTTGCTAATAAAGATTGTGTGAAGTTTTGTATGAAGGAAAAATTTCAGGTGTATGGAAGGAATGAGTAATGAGATGAAGGATGGACTAAAACTCAAGCTTGGGGATGCCACACGTGTCACCCCAAGAAATATCTAAGAAGTACAAGCATCAAAGCTTGGGGATGCCCAAGGCATCCCCCTCTTCATCAATAAAAATCCCAGGTTTCTTCCAAACGCTTCATTTTTATTGTTTCATGCACAATTGTGTTATTCTTGGAGCGTCTTCTTTTTCTTTTTCTTTTTCAGTTTTTCGTTTGCTTGGTTTTCTTAGTTTGCTGAATAAATTGGTTGGAACCCCTCTTTCATTTCATTGGTTTTCAAATAGTTTGGTTTGGATTGGAAAAGAGTAGGAAAGTTCATGCTTAAGTGGTAAAGAGAGCTTGTTTTTGACTGTGGCCTATGCTTTTTCATGCCATGCTTGATATTGTATTGTCTTTATGCTTAGTATTCTTTGTTGTAGCATGACTTGTTATAAACAACTGAGATTGTTTAATGTGCCTTGGAAGGATCATGCGTTGGTTTAGCATATTAAAGCATAGTATTGTGGTATTCTCCTTTGATGCTTTATTTGGGTTGACTTGACGCATGCTCAAACCATGTTATGACTATCCCAAGTCACCATAGCCTTTATGATCCTTTAGTTTTCAACTTGTAGTATCACTTTATGCTTTGATCAATGATGTTTTATTGCTTTGCATGATTATGGCCATTATTGGTCTCTTAGTTTGTCGCTCCCAGTCTTTTGCTAGCCTCCGTAACCAAGTATGAGTTCCACTCATGCATCCAACTCCTTAAACGAAGTTATTCCAAAGAGTCCACCATACCTACCTACTAGCATATGCTATTCCAAGTATACTCATGTTTTTATCTACCTTCCAAATTAAACTTGTTATGAGAAAATTAGGGATTAAAGCTCTCACGAACTTGATGGCACACTTTTCTTTTGTTGCATTTAATAAACTTGAACCATTGGGTCCTTCTTTGTTGCGTATATGCTTGCTCTTTATAAGTTGAAATTAGCAGAACCATGTATCATGGGGAATGCTTTCAACATTGCACTTGTACTTTGTACCCTGTTGATATCATGTTCTTTTGCTTATGGATCCCGGCGGTGTGAAATAAAAGTGGAACTTGTAAGATCATGGAGTTTGTATGTGTGTTAGAGAAACGCCTGGGCCACTAGCCTAAGCCATGCCTAATCATGGTGGAAACTTGCCTCATAACCATAATGAGCACTCTATGAAGCATCCTCAATAAAAACCTATGCAAATAGCAAATAAAAGATCGCTGAGATGCTCATTGTCTACTTGCCTTGTCATTTTGATTATGGGATAGCTCATGTATCATGTGCAAGGGTTACCCCATTGGCGGTTCTTTATGATACATATGTACTTACAATGAAAAGGGCTTACTCGTGACTAAAGTTGAGTAGCATGAGGTTCGGTCTTCATAAGTAAGGGGCATGAGATTTCGGTTTATAACTTGTCAAGCATATCCTCTTAGTTGTGTCACTTTAACCTTAATCACCTTCAAGATGCTTATGATAGGGGCAATGAGATCTGAAAGCTATTAAGTACCTTAATTTTTGGAAGCTCTTTATGAGACTTGAATCCCTACTGCCTTCTATGAAGGCCCTTCTTTTACTTTTATGTTGAGTCCCCACCTTCTATCTTTATGCACCTACTTTGAGAGCATAGTGTCCATTCTTAGTTCTATGTGCATTGTCCCAAGACTTGTTGATTGATGCATACTTTGATATTGCTTGTTTTAAGCTATTTGTATCTAGTCACTCTTATGAACTTTGAAGGTGTCCTATGCATTTATGTTTTGCTACTCTATGAGGGACAATCTGAATGCTACTATGCTATGCTTTCTTTATGTGAAACAAACAAACATCTTGCAAAGCATTGTTATTCATTAATCTTTTGTTTGTACCTTTTCATGTTGCAACATAGTTTCTTTGTCTTATTTCTAGAACTTTGTCTTTCATGTCATGATTGAAGTACTATGATCCCAGCTATGAATGTTTTACAAATACTTTGATCAAGTTTATGATGGTGCATGTCACCTCAAAAATTATTCTTTCTTTTTATCACTTACCTACTCGAGGACGAGCATGAGTTAAGCTTGGGGATGTTGATACGTTGCAAATGTATCCATAATTTTTGATGTTCCATGCTTGGTTTTATCTACTTTCTTGTGTTTTGTCCACACTTTGGACTACTTTTCATATGATTTCTTGGACTAACCTATTAACAAGAGCCATAGTGCCAGCTGCCTGTTTTCTGCTGTTTTTGGTTCCAGGAAAGTCAGAAAATGAATATTCTCGGAATTAGACGGGACAAAAGCCAAAGTCAGTTTTTCACCGAGGGACACCTCGAGCCAGAATACGAGACGGAGAGGGGCTGGGGCCCGACCATACCACCTGGCCATGTGGCCAGGCCTAGCCCACGCCAGGGGGTGGTCTGGCCGCCCCAGGCACCCCCTCAGCCTCTCCTTCCGCCTATATATTGCCTCTGATACGGAAACCCTAAGTACCCGATCAAAATTCCACGAAAGAGTCTGTAGCCGCCATTCTCTCCATCCCTAGATTGGAGGGATCTAAAGCTCTTTCCGGCACCCTAACGGAGAGGGGAATTCACCCTAGAGGCCTTCTTCATCATCATGCAAGCCTCCAGTGTGATGCGTGAGTAGTTCATCTCTAGACTACGGGTCCATGTAGTAGCTAGATGGCTAGTTCTCCTCCTTTCTGCTATCATGTTTAGATCTGGTGAGCTCCGTTCATGATCAAGATCATCTATTTGTAATTCTGCATGTTGTGTTTGCGGGGATCCGATGGATATTGAGATGCTATTTCAGATTTATTATTGATTCTATCATGTCTTTGTTATTTGTGATCTTGCATGCTTTCTGTTGTTAGTAGCTATCTTGGCCAAGTAGATGCTAGCAACTCCAAGAGTTAGTATTTATGCTCGATAGTGGGTTGATGCCTCTGGTAATCTGGGGAAGTGACATAAATCTCTATGGCACTAGATGTGCTGTTGCTACTAGGGAGAAAACAACAATCCTTTGTTCATAGAATAATCGTATTGTTTACTTTACACACAATTCATAATGCAATTATCTGTTGCTTGCAACTTAATACTGGAGGGGGTTCGGATGATACCTGAAGGTGGATTATTTGTCATAGATGCAGTTGGACGGCGGTCTATGTATAATGTTTGTCAACATGAGTCAAGATGAGTAGTATATGCTTGTATGCTTTCTCGATGTTTGTCAATTGCCCCATTGTAATTTGTTCACCCAACATGTTATCTATCTTAAGGAGAGCCACCACTAGTGAACTATGGGCCCCGGTCCTTTCTTTTACCATCAATCTACAATCAACTGTTTACTGCATTGTGTTTAGTTTCTACAAACTATTACTTTCTTCCACTCGATATGTTTAATCCTTTGTTTTCAGCAAAACCAGTGAGATTGACAACCTCATCGCAAGTTGGGGGCAAAGTTATGTGGTTGTGTTGTGCAGGTCTCCACGTTGCTGCTAGCACCGGTAGTGCGCCCTGTGAAGGCTCAGCTAGCTACACCTTTGGGGTGTTTCCTTGCTCCTACTGGTTCGATTAAACATTGGTTTCATACTAAGGGAAAACTTTTTGCTATGCTCATCATACCTTCCTCTTGGGGTTCCCCAACGAGCTCGATATATTTTGGGCCATCAGGCTGCTGACAGGTTGGTCCCACACGTCAGCGGCTCTATCTAACTGAAACAATATCAACAAATCTTAGCACTATGATTAGAACAAGATCTACGACTGAGGTTCATCGTTTATGTCGCAGAGCTCCGGTGAGATTCTAAACCTAGTGGCATGGTGGGGAGAATATCATTTTGCGGCCCGAAAGTTGGGTCGCCCAGGCAACGCGGTACCCAAGTTGATTTTAATCACCACGATTCGAAAAGTTGGGGCGCCAATTGCTGAGAGGGGTATTTCGAGTGAATGATGGCCAAACCCAAAGTTTCAAATCATGCTTGTTAAGTCAGGATATTCCGTTACACTAGTTTCTGTTGTGCCCTTCTTCGCCGGTCATTCTTCTTAGCCACCCTGCACGTGTCATTGGGGCAAATCCATTACTGTATTTTCCTTACTCTCGACACTGAATCTTGCTGTGGCAGCGGCGGTCCCATTTCATCCCTTCCCCGACCCTAAATCTGCGGGCGGCGGAGGACCTTTTTTTCTCCCTCCCCCGACACTAAATCCGACGGAGGCGACCCAGCATGTCTTGCAATGCGAAGGTTGTAGCTACGTCGCCGACTGATTTGGGTCCGTCGGGGCCCAAGTTTGGGGCTCAACGCGAAGCAGCGGCGAGGTCTTCAGCCTTGGTTAGCGAGGAGGCCAGTAAGGATTCTGCTCCCAAGGTACCTACGAGCAGCGGGTTGAAGAGAAAAGCAAGGCCGGCAGCGGATTGTTCGGCTCCGATGGGCGGATGCGGCACCCAGATCTCGAAGAAAGAAAACTGGGAGAAGAGCGAGAGGTGAATTTTTCTTATCTGTGCCTTATCTTGCAAGTAGATTAGTTATGGCATAATAGAATTGAATGAACTGAAAAGTTCCCCTTTTTAATAAAATTAGGCACAACTTTGATACAAGGGACCAATATGAGTTCATAGTTCATGTTCGCTAGTACACTGCAAAACTTGATTTTGGTTGCGAGAGGGTTGTGTTCGGGCAAGATGTGCATATTCTTGTGAATTGCAAAGAGGTTGTGTCTGTTTCGCAGCTGGTAGATATGCTTGCCGCTAGAATTCCCTGGGGTTCTAGACAGAGGACAAAATTGGTGTGGCGCAACATGAATGATACCTATCAGCAAATTGAGCACTCCCATGAGCTTCAGATGGTTTGGGAGTGTTGTGCAGCTGATCGTAAGGTGAAAGTTGAAGCGATGATTGATGATATGTATGCAGATGCTGGAGATCTTGCTGCTAGAGCTTTTGCTCCTAGAGAATACGGACCAATAGATGCTGATCTAGATAAGTTCAGTATACGCATAGAGGTGGATTCATACATGGCAAAACTTGATGAGGGAGTAATAAGCCAGTTTCATCATGTACTATGGAGATCACTGTTGATTCCGAAAACATAACTTTTGATGAAATGAGAGAGATGATCGGTAAGGAAATCAATATTGGCCCTAACCAGATGGCAAAAAGCCGGTGGTGGCATCATAAGAAGCAGAAATTCATAGATGTTTTGGATACTGAAGATCTTATGCAGATTATGCGACGAAAGAAGCGAACCAGGAAGGTTCTTCCTTGGTACCTTTTTTGATGTTGTTGAACAGGTTATAGTGGATGTAGATGCCCCTATAGTGGCTGAACAGAATGACGTGTTCGACGTTGATGAGATCTGATGAGAGCTGCTACCCTAGGCTTTTCATATGGACCGCGGGGTTCTCCTGCCTGTATTTGTAATATTGACTGTTGTTGCATTTGGAGCATGTTTCTATGATTATGTTTGTTGAGAGATTGCGATATAATGATGTGCGAGCTGTTGAGATTTTTGGACATGTCACTCACTGAAACCATCGTTGTTGTAATAAGACATAAGTACATTGTAGCTGACATGATTATGTTTCTTAAGATGACATACCGTACTTGTTTCTGTTATTATGTTTTTGGGACATTTTAATGTAATTTTTTGTGAAACCATGACTGGACAAGTGATGCATAAATACATTGTAGTTGACATGATTATGTTTCTTGAGATGATGTACTGTACTTGTTTCTGTTATTTTGTTTGTTGAGAGATTGTAATGTAATGTTTTGCGAAACCATGACAGGACAAGTGATGCGTAAGTACCTTGTAGTCGACATGATTTTGTTTCTTGAGTTGATGTAATATACTTGTTTCTATGATTATGTTTGTTGAGAGATTATAATGTGATGTTTTGTGAAACCATGATGTGATTATGTTTGTTGAGAGATTGTAATGTAATGTTTTGTGAAACCATGACTAAAGAAGTGATGCATAAGTACCTTGTAGTTGACATGATTTTGTTTCTTTAGATGATGTAATATATTGGTATGTTTTCATTAGGCAATGAAATTGGGATGGAGCGAGTACAGGTTTTATATTTGAAATGAGAATGTATGAAGAGAATCCATATTAGGCAGGAGACAGTAATCTAGGGAAAGGGCATGGTATCCATTAAACTATTGTAACATGCCAATTTAGTCATTGTTGCAGAGGTAGAAGGGCTGCTCTCTCTCTCTCTCTTTCTCTCTCTCTCTCTCTTTCTCTCTCTCTCTCTCTCTCTCTCTCTCTCTCTCCCTCCCTCTCTCTCTCCTCTCTCTCTCTCTCTCTCTCTCTCTCGCCGACGCCGACGCTGATGCTGTCGCCTGCGACGATGCATTCGCCATGTTGTCCTTGAATAGCAAGGACGACCAGTTGAGCAGTGACAGCCTTCTCTCCAACATTGAGTATTCCTTCCATGATGTGAGTTCCTCTGTTTTCTCGGGCTAGGGTTAGGCAATGGTAAATCTCTCGATCTGAGCTACATATGTGCATGAAATCGTGTTCGATTTCAGCTTTGCGTTTACCTATAGGTACCACGGACGATCTACGACTCCGAATGGGAGGGCCTAGATCTCGATGGAGAAGTGCCATGTGACCATGGGCTTAAATTGAGGAGATATGTTGCATTCGTAGGCAGTAACACTGGGAGAAGGTTTTTGGGTTGTACAAATCAGGTTTGTTTACATTATGTGCAACTGTGACATGAAGTAAAATGTATCGTGCATGTTCATAACACTATAGTATGTGTGTTTTAGGTTGGCCCAGTGTGTAAAGCAGTAGAGTGGGTGGATCTTGAGTGGCCAGATGCACTTAAGAAATGTTTGGCACAGTTATGGGAGTTGTATGAGTTGGAAAGGTCGGGGAGATTTACTAATGTAAGTGATGCAGCTGAAAAAATTACAAGCTGTCGGTACAAAATAAGGAGCTGGAACAAGAAAATCGAGAATTTGTAGTCAGAGCTAACTGACGGAATCGATGGGATCTTGGTTGTTGGAACTGCAAAGAAGCTTCAGGATAGTCATAGGTTGATGATTCATAATACAGAAAAGGAGAGGGATCAACTCAGGGAAGATAAGAAGAAGCTAGAGTACTGCATTGTGGATTTGTTGAAGGAACTGAAGAAGGCACGCAAGGGTGAACAAGGACAGCCTATAGAGGATAAAGGAAATTCAAGATGAATAATTTATGTTGTGCCAATGCCTGAAACTAGTTAACTGTAAGACATGCAATTGCGCTTTCTTAACTAAGCCAAACTCAATCCTCGAACAAACTAATTTCAGACGAACACACATATTGTGCATAGAGTTAAGTTCACGCTTACAAAATCACCACTGAAGAGGATAAACCAGGCAGTTCAGTACTAAATAGACATATGTTGTGTTCAAGCGAGCCTGGCCCGGAGCTGCATGTTTTCCTCCCTAAGATCAGCCAGATCCTTCAGTACTATGTCGTGCTTCAGCTGTAGGTTCCAGCGCTCCATCACGGATTGGAGAAGTTGGTCCATAGCCATACGATTTTCCTTCAAGATCCCTTTCATGATCTTCGTCTGCTTCCAAGCCGAGGTGCGACCTTCACTGTGTAGCTTCGCCCAGCCGGCGTTTAACTCCTTCAGTTTCTGGCACTTGTCAGAAAGGACCGCGAGTTCAGCGCGCAGGTGGTAAAAGGACAGTTTCTGGGAATTTTGCTTCTCCCTTTGGATTGCTATCTTGTCATTTAGCCAGGTCGCCAGGTCCTGGTCGATCTTTCGCCTCTTTCCCTGCAACAAAAATACATAGTATGGTTTGTTCAGTTCACCAGGACAAGCTGGTTAGTTTCCATAATTAATTGAATCGACTAGTGGCACTGTCATAATTTCAAGGAAGAAGCAATCTAGGACTAATCAACATTTTATGAATCAACTAGTGGCATTGTCATAATTTCAGTTTCAAAGACAAATAAGA
Source organism: Avena eriantha (assembly GCA_910589775.1). NCBI lineage: Eukaryota > Viridiplantae > Streptophyta > Magnoliopsida > Poales > Poaceae > Avena > Avena eriantha. The sequence goes on along the minus strand of OU342743.1, from coordinate 438,521,798 downwards.
TTTATCTGCAGTTTAGTGTGCTGTGGGTTTTTCCCAATATCACCAAATAGTAGTGGGAGAGTGGCAAACTCATAATGCAGAAACCCATGTCCAGATACATAATGGAAAGACCACATGGTGTCCATTCATGAACATGAAGACCAACACATGTCCAGATAGATAAGGAGTTGCCCTAGGATTCTTATTGCACCCTATAATGGGAAGCAGACTTGGGCATTGCTCCCTGAACCCTAAACATTACAAAAGGAGTGGAGGACGAACTGATATTCGTGTCCCCACTAATGGGAATCAGACTTGGGCATTGCTCCGATACGCCTCCAGACAATCCCCTAGCTCCTCGTTCTCCTTCCGAACACCCTCGGGTACGGTGATCCCTCTGCTCATGTCCTGCTTCATCTCCTTCACTGCACCCAGGCAATGGTTCCTGTCATGGTAGGGTCGGATGGTAGCCTTGGTTTCCTCGACGCGTCCTCTAAGTGCCTCGGTGACTTCGTCCTATAGGAGAGTGCACCCTTCCACGAGATTCTTCTTCTCCTCCATGAGCTCGTTGATTATCTTGATGGCTTGTACTTGCCTGTCCAAGTTACGGTCGAGCACTTTCTGCAGCCTCACAACGTCACGTGCAAAATCTAGCGAGATCTCCTTCTACACAGATAATTGCTTGCGTAGGCTCTCATTAGCTTGGGCGAGGGAGCATGCAAGCCCATGTTGGTTGTCAATCTTGGCACTGATTGCGGCCACATTGTCACAGTACTCGGCCTTCGATCACTGCATCGTTCATTTTAATTGAAATAGGAATTCTATAATTACACCCCAGGTTCCAGGTGAATACTGATACAGATCAAAAATCCCCATTGAATCTATTGACCGCAGTGTTAAAAATGGACCTAGAGATCTATTCATTAGCATGATAAACTAATCCTAATCACAGAAAATTCATAGTGAATCTATGAACAGAGGTATTAAGGAAAGACCAAGAGATCCAGTCATATTTATGAAAACTAATTCAACTCGCAAAAGAAGAAGAAACCCCAATGTGGGGCGGACACGATCTAAGAAATCCACATCACAACACGGAGAAATAATAGTGTGGAGATTTGCTACCCTCGCTGAGACGTGGAACGGGGCCGAACGGGTCCTGCAATGCCTCCGTGGTGGTGGATTCTGGCTCCACGGCCGGCCTGTAATACGTAGAAGAGGAAGAGCAAGAAGAAGAAAAAAAAAGAAGCTGAATAAGATCATGATGGAGAGGGAGATGGAGAATAAGTAGAACAAGAAGACCGTACCGGGAGGAGCCCTCGCCTGCTAGAACATTCGGCGCCATTGTCGGGGGAGATGGGCCTCGATGAGAGGAGGGCTTGAGCGGCTGGTAGAGCAAGAAGTGCCTCACGGCGATTTCTCTCCCTTTTCTCCGCGAGGATTGTCGACCAGCCTCTCCCCCTCCTTAGGGGAGCCATGGCTTGCAGGGTGAGGGTGGTGGCGGCAGGAGGAAGAAGATAGTGATTAGTGTTGGAGAACAGTCAAAGAGTACAGGCCGTGGTCCAGTAGTACTAGTACTATTATACAAGACCACCGTGTATGGTCTACCTTCTCAAAGAAGCCAGGGGCAGGGGTAGGGAATCGATGGGACTTGTCTTTATTGTGATGGACACTTCAATGGTCTTTGGCGCCGCCCATAATCTAGTATATAATAAGGGGAGTGCGAGCCGGGTGGTCATCACGGGCATCAGTGCGCACGTCCCGATGCGTGTCTCACATGTTGATGGGGCAATGACGCGTGCAACTGCTGCACGATCACGTCGACGCGTTGAACTCCGTCGAACTCCACATTGATAGGCACGCACGAGATATTTACGAGTCTAGAATATGTTGTGCCACTTTTGTTGTGATCAAATTATGTTCAGTATGCAAGATATTACTTTTTTTATAATCAACCAATGCATGCGTGGACACGACGCACGAAACCACTGCTCATCCTTGATTAGATCGGCACCCCACTCTGTGTACCTGCAATCGACCATTCAGAGTAACTACCTTGAGCACGATGCCCCCCTCGCCGTGGCAATGGCAGGTCCAAGCCGTCCACTGACCGACCTGTGTCCCCGGCTCTTTGCTGCATCGTTCGCGCTCGCGAGTCGCCTGCTGAGGCAGCACGTGGTGTCCGACCGTGCTAGGATCCATCGACATCGGCACTCGAGGACACCGCGACATCGAAGCTCGTACTGGCCATGCAAGAGGAGCATGGGGTACCTGCAGCGTCGGACGAGCGCAAAGCAGCAGCCAGGACGGGGGCGCGTGTTGCACCGGCGAGTACGGACAAGAAGAGGAACGAGAAGAAGACTAGGAAGATAGCTATTTTGACTAGTCTGACTCGGCCAACGAGGAGGCGTTCATCGATCAGTTGGAGGCAGAAGCGGAGGAGAGTGACATGGACCCGTGGCACTACGAAGAGGAGGACACGGAGGACTTCGTCGAGGAGATAGCAACGCTTATTCGAGGAAGGGGCGGTGTCGATTCATCAGAGGAGGACACCAACGGCGGTGATGGTAGGGACCATGGTTGTTGACGAAGACGAGGATGAATCGGAAGACAAAGACGATGGCTTCTTCGAAATATGATCATTTATTTTATTTATTTTAGTTAGGTAGATGGATTTTGACTTTTTTATGGAGGTAAAGTATCGGTGGCACGGATAGAGAGGTGGCACCGATTGACCATGCATAAAAAAAGTGGAGAAGGGAGGGGTTATCCTTCCCATTGGATCACATATGATCAACGGTTGGTTGAGATGATCCGTGTGACATCTGTGTCAGCCAACCAGGGTGTAGCACCCAGAGAGAGCACACGTTTGTGGTCTCAAAATGTTTGGGCTTTTGTGAGATTTGTGACCGAGAGATAGGGCAAATCACTTTTCACAATTCGCATATGCATCCAACAGTGTCATTGCATGTGAGTTCTTCTCATTAACCACATCAAGAGTCATTGCATGTGTGTTCTCTTTAGAGAGCACATATAGATCCACCAGTGTCATTGCATGTGTGTTGTTTTTACTAACAACAACTGGAGTCATTGCATGTGTTTTCTTTTCACACAACACATATGGATCCACCAGTGTCATTCAAATGTGTGTTCTCTTCAGAGACCACACATGGATCCACCAGTGTCATTGCATGTGTGCTCTTTTCACTAACAACAACCAGTGTCATTGCATGTGTGTTCTTCTCATTAACCACATCTGGATTCATTGCATGTGTGTTCTTTTTACTAACAAGAACTTGAGTCATTGCATGTGTGTTCTTTCACATACCACATATGGATCCACCAGTCTCATTGAAATGCGTGTTCTCTTCAGAGACCACACATGCATCCACTAGTGTCATTGCATGTGTGTTCTTTTTACTAACAACAACTAGAGTCATTTCATGACTATTCTTATCACATACCACATATGGATCCACCCATGTCATTGAAATGTGTGTTCTCTTTAGAAACCACATATGGATCCACCAGTGTCATTGAAATGTGTGTTCTCTAAAGAGATAACACATGGATCCACCAGTGTCATTGCATGTGTGTTCTTTTTACTAACAACAACTAGAGTCATTGCATGTGTGTTCTTTTCACATACCACATATGGATCCACTAGATTCATTGCATGGGTGTTCTCTTCAGAGACCACACATGGATCCACTAGTGTCATTGCATGTGTGTTCTTTTTACTAACAACAGCTAGAGTCACTGCATGTGTGTTCTTTTCACATACACCACATCTGGATCCACAAGTGTCATTAAAACGTGTGTTCTCTTCAGTAACACAGTTAGAGTAATTGCATGGGTGTTCCCTTTAGAGACCACACATGGATCCACCAGTGTCATTGCATGTGTGTTCTTTTACTAACAACAACTAGAGTCATTGCATGTGTTTTCTTTTCACATACCACATCTGGATCCCCCAGTGTCATTGAAATGTAT